>JAJTUV010001408.1:0-340419 GCA_021653895.1 Mastomys natalensis | reverse complement strand
ATAAATCCCTGCCCCACCACTTGACATAGTCATCACCTATAGGATGTAAGTTGCATCATTTGTCTGACTTATAATGAGGTTGAATGTGTTCTCCGGTGCCTACTTGGCTCAGATGAGCTGCCTATGAAAGACTTTGTGTGAATTGTCTGTCTTTTTAAAAATAAATTGCAGACAGAGTGTTGTAGATTATGTGTACTGCAACACGCTTTTCAGAAATTGTGTGTGCATGAGGGTCTGCACTGATAGCTTACCTTGGTTTATTTATTCGACACAGTACTCATGCATCATTTGCATTAAGTTGGCAACATCCTTCCCACTCTTCACTCTTATTTATTGCTCTTGGCTTAGTTATTCCTGCTTTTCTTTTTTCATAATTTTCATTATCAAATAATTATTTTTTATCTTTAAGATGTGATGGTGGTGGCAGTAGATGCTACAATGCTCATATTTGGGAGAACAGAGGCAAGAGGATTACAAGTTTAAGGCCAGGCTGGGCTACTATCATGATCCTGTCTCAAGAATAAGACCAGACAGACAGACAATTTGTATAGTATTAACTCTTGGAAGCAAATTGGAGGTGATCTAAAGAATATAGGCATATGTTTGTAGGTTCCATGAAAATAAAACCTCCACTTTACAGAAGGATCTTGTAAATACGTGGGTTTTGATGTTTTTTAACATGCTGGACCTTGTTCCTCACAGACACATGCCCAACTGTACTGTAAATTATCTATCTATAGTATCAAAATAGTGCTTTTAATATACATCTCCTTCATTTATAGAAGATTCTGAATGTATACTTCTCTGGTTTGTTTTATTAATGAGAGTAAAAATGGGGACTGGCAATTCTTACATTCCTATTACATATAATATAGATAAAATACATCTGTATTTTTCTGGTAACATTTAGAGGAAGCTTCATCTAGCACATTGTGATTTTGGAGGAAAATATTTTGAAATTTAAAGTCAGGGGGTCAGAGTCTTTTCTTGTAACACCAATGAGCTATGAAAATGTGTACAGAGCATGGGAATTGCAGTCAAGGTAAAGAACTGGGTTTAAGGAAATTCTGAATTAAGGAATCATACCAAATGTGCTCAGCTCAGGATAGAGAAGCACTTATCTATCACATCACCAAAGATTACATCTTTCATACTAGTTCTGAGTGTGTCCTGTACACTGCCAAAATTTGTAATGTCCAGTTTTTGTCAAATTTAAATTTATTGCTTTTCTTTTTGAATAGTCTTTGCATTGAAAGCTTAAGATAATTTTCAAGATCCATGGAGAACAGAATATTTAATATATGTCTTTAGCTGTGTGATATTTTTTTCTAGAACACAACTAGATAAGGGCATTATGGCTTTGTTTGAAAAGATTTTAAAATATGGAGAAAGACTGAGATATCTGATGGTAAAAATGATCAGTTCTTTAAGCCCATTTTCAAAAATACTGTCTTGCTTCTTCACTAGAGATTATGGCAAACTGATCTTCTTTTAAAGCTGCTCGTATGTCCCACTGTTAATAGATACACTTCTAAGAGTCTGTTCACGGACCCAAAAACTCTAATTTTTCCTGAATTCATATTGACAAAATATTTGCATTAGTTCTTTATTTGTAAAGATATTGTAGGTATATATAAACAAAGCAGAAAGATGCATTAACATCTGTGTCTTCTTCATGATTTATTCTCCTCTTGAACTCAATGAGAAATTGTCCTTCCTTTCTCCCATCCCCATTTTCTTTCTTTGCACATCCTTCACCTGCGTTCTAGGCTAGATTCCACCCCCAGTTCCTGAGTTCAAAACAGCAGGCTCGGACCATGCATGTAGCCTCTGCCAAAGAACAGCTTGAGTCTTGAGTGTGCTGCTGTGAAATCATTTGCCTTTAGGAGCTCCTGCCTGACATATGTCTCACTACAGAAGCCAGGGTTTTTCAAAAACTCATTCCCTATATTCTTAAAAAAGTATTTATCTACATGCATCTCCTGGGGTTACCATTAAGACCCTAACAATCATGTTCAAATATGCTCAATGGTGAGAGCATTTTGATTACAAAAAGAAAAGTATAGAAAATAAAAGAAAGAAAAGGGGAAAAGAATATGTGTTTATTGGCAATATAATACTTATTTTACATGCTATCAATTAAGACATGTAATTCCCAGTAGTAGACACAGCAGAGTTTTTTCCTTTTTATCAGTTGATTTATTGAAATGTTCATATACAGTATAATTCACTCATTTAAAGTCTACAATTGCCGGGCGGTGGTGGCGCACGCCTTTAATCCCAGCACTTGGGAGGCAGAGACAGGCGGATTTCTGAGTTCGAGGCCAGCCTGGTCTACAGAGTGAGTTCCAGGACAGCTCGAGCTACACAGAGAAACCCTGTTTCGAAAAACCAAAAAAAAATAAATAAATAAATAAAAAAATAAAAATAAAGTCTACAATTTAGTGGTATTTTATGTAGGCCTCTGAAACCTTGAACACAATCAAGTTTAAATTTTACTGCCCCTTGAAGAAATCATGTAGTTTTTAGCAGTAATTTTCCCATGCCCAGACAGTAACTAACCCACTTCCCTTTTCTCTGGATGTGCTTATTCCATGCACTTCATGTAAATGGAGGCACACAATAAAGTTCTTTGTAAGTGGCTGCTTTCAACTAAGTTTTCTTTAGCACTCATGATGTGCAGTGTGTCATGTATTGATTACATTTTACTGCTGAATACTCTTCTATTGTATGGATGGACTTGGCACTTCTTATCCTCTGAGCAATTAATTTTGGTTATTTCCATGTGGGGGCTATTTAGAATGAGATTGTTATAAACATTTGTGTACATGTTTTACTGTGGACATTTTCCTCTTCATTCACTTATATTAATTTTCTGCAATATAATAGTTTTATTTATTTTTAAATAATTTTTATTTCAAGATTTCTTACATATATAATGAAATATAATAACATCCACCGTTTCCCCCTTAATCCTGTTATACTTCATCCAAAATGTCTCTCATACAACTTAATGTGTTTTTTATTTTTCATTTCCCACTAAGTCTAATTAGTGCTGCCAATGTGAGTATAGCTATGAAGCTATACACTGGAGCAAGGGAAAGTTACCAGTGACCATATCCTCACAAAAGTATGATTTTATTTAGCTGCTATCACCTGTCAATAGCTCTTTAGTAAGGGATGCAGCCTTTACATCACTCACCTCATCTATACTGGGATTTTAACTGCCGTGGTCTTATGTAGGACTTTAGAAGGACCATAGCTTCTGTGAGTTCATTAATATGATAACCATGCACACCAGTCCAGAATACATCATTCCACAACACTCTTCCAACCCTCCAACTCTTACTTTTCCTCCTATCTGTTCATTGACAATCCGTGAGCTTTAGGGATGTTGGGATTAATGGAGGTATCGCATCTAGGGCTGAACCCTCAGTCTCTTAATTCAGCACATTGATCAGTTTTGCATCTCTGTATCTGCCAACCATGTTTATGGGTATAAGTATAATGAGATCCGGAAGCAGTTATTTACCCAAAAATAGTTGTGCTACTATTACATCAATGGGGAGACCTTTCCAAGCAGGTCAGTAGTATAGCATATATTCCATGCTTGTAGCCAGTGCTGGCTAAGACCAGGAGTGTAATTTTTCAGCCTGCCCAGAACCTTCTGACACTATGAACACAAGGGAGGATATTTCTCAATGGACTTGAAATTGATTTCTCTGTGTCCTGTAAATAAAGTGCTTAGTGTTCTTAGTCATAGGTCTTATGATCTAGTTATGCTGAGTAACTAGGGCTAATATGTTGTTTTGGAGACCTTTCTGACCAAAAATGTGTAAGGAGGTATCCCATGCCTTACACTGTGATTTTAATTTGATAATGCATAGACATGTTTTTATTTTCTCAAAAAGTGAATTTATGTATTTAGAAGTGCAATTATTAGTCGTGTGATACTTTAACCTTTGGAAAACTTTCAAATATTTTCTGAAGCGATTCAGGCATTTTAGATTGACACTAGCAACATTTACAAATCTAATTTCTTCACACCATACCCGTCTACACTGTCATTTGACTATAACTTCCTAGTAGTAATGAAGTGGTTTTTACTGTGCATTTGACTTACATTTTACTGGTGATAAAGCTAGCTGAGAATATCTTCACAAAGCAAATGTGCCTGTGTCCATTTTCTTTAGAGAAATACCTATTCTAAACTTTCCCCCATCTTTTTTGGTTATTTATCTGGGATTTTTTGAGGAGGAGTAAGCATGCTTCATATGCTCTTGATATCAGAGATAGGAGTATGGTCTTCTAAAAAAAAAAAAAAAAAAAACAGTTGTTCAGTTACTCATGAAATTATTTTTTTTATATCTCTTGTATTCAGTTTGCAACTACTTCATTGAGAATTTTTGTATGTATATTCATGAGGGATACTGGACTATAATTTATATATTTTTGTTGGATTTACACTTGATGTCACTATTTCAATATTATTTGCTTTGTGAAGGAGCTTATTGTGGTTCTGAATTTTTTTAAACATAACTCAAAAAGTATTGCTTGTTTGAAGGCTCTATAGAATTCTTGTATAAGTATATCTGACCCTTGGTATTTTGCTTGTTTGTTTCTTTTCATTTTATTCTGTTTGAATGCTTTTTAAATTTTTTTTGATTTGCTGAAAATAAAAATTAAGAAAAAAAAAATAAAAAAAAATAAAAAAAAATAAAAATTCATTTTTATCTTTAGGCTTATCTTTTACTTCCTTGATGGTAATCATTTCCACCATAATAGTTTTTCATTTTAATGAATTGTAACTTATCACATTTTTTTCTATTGGTAGTTATATTATTGTCCTGATTTTGTGCATAAGGAAACAGAGGGCCTGTGAGATTGGACAGCCTCACAAGCAGGAATAATCCAAGTAAAGTATGAAGCTGTACCGTCTGAGCACCTGTTCTCTGTGGCAGTATTGCAGGAACCAAAGTACACTTTTACTATGGAAGAGTGAAAGGACACTCAGCCTGCTCAAGGTGTATTTTCAGCTTGAATTCTGTTTTCCTTTTCTCTCTCTTCCATTTCACACATTTCCTTTCCTCTCTTTCATAGATTTTTTTTTATCAGCATATATTGAAGTGACAGTAATGAGAGAAGAAAATTAGTCATACTATCCTCTCTTTCATTTTTTTGTAAGTTGTGACTGTGTAGCTTAGGTTGGCCTTCAACCTCCTGCTGAGTGCTAGAACTGCAGGTATGCACATTGTACTCAAAGCACACTATTTTTAATGTGGGGCTATATTACAAAGTCAAAGGTAAATTACAAGTGAATAAGATAGCATGACAAAGGATCCAAAAATAGCCCTGGTGCTCTTTCCAGAAGGCAGGGGATGAGAGTCCTTTAGCAGATGCTTGGAAAAGGAAGAGGCATAAGTGCCTAGATCCACCCTGCATCAGCTACAGATTTATTATCTTGTTATTCTACAGATACACTGGAGTGGTTGCTGTCAGTCTACAGGGCTAGTTTGACAGTGTATGTGCCTATTTTTAATGAGAACTTCAACAATATTGATGCCTAGAGAGTGATGTAAATTTAGGAGAATTGAGGTCCAGAGCCTGGTTTTGGCATGGCTCTCAGTGCATCTAGGGAAAAAGGATTGAGATCAGCATCTTTGCTGGATAATTTTGCCAAGCAAGCCTTGACTTGGAACAGTGTGCTGTGCAGGGACTGTACCTTTGCCTGTTGACTCAGCATCTACTGGGGACCTGCCTATATCTGCATTGGCACACAGGCACCAAACCAGAGATCTGCATTTTTGTTGTCATCTTGGAGGTTCTTGTGCTATTTTGAAGGGTACTCAGTACTTTTCAATTTTAAATTATTAGCCATTGGCTATAACTCCTTGGGAATTTTCCCACAGATTCAGCATGTGCTGGGGTTTGCAACTTGCCAATATTAGGACATGGTCAGTCAGAGTTGCATGAGGATCTCTACACCCTGTAAGATGCATATGTACTAGCAGAAGGCTACTATTTACTTAGAGGAATAGCTGTCATCTCTCATAATTCTTAAGCTTCCTAGAATCCAGAAATCTTATTCCTACCATCTTCTATCTTGGTAGGATTCTTTACCTTATAAACTTCTTTCCCCCTTATCCAATGGAACTTAGTCATTCATGCATATTTGATTTCATTGTGTGAAAAACCGAAATCACTAAATCTCATGTATGTCCATGTTAATGTAGTATGTTTGTAGTATTGCCTGGGCTTGCTTGAACTTGTCAAGGCTGCCTTTATCAGACCCTCCTAACATAAGTCAGAAGTTCTTGGACTTGGAGATTGCTTTCTTCATGCTTGTACTATTTCCTGGTCACTTCTTGTACCTAACCAAGGTATAGGTGCTAAATGCTAAAATGTTTTTTTTAAAATTGTGTTCTTTTTCAAAACAGAATGTATTTGCTAGACAGATATATTACAAAAATAGAACTTAATTCTAAATTCTTTGTCTTGGCAAATTTGTAGATATTGATGTATTTTTGAAACAAGATTAATGTTGTCTTCATAAAAGTTTCTGGTGATCTTGTAGAATTTTGTTTCTGTCATTCTATAATCTCCCATGGTGGCTGATGGCAGATTTCTCAAAGAATTTCAGTGGTTCTACACTTCCTGTGCGTTAGTTTCAGTTTGTATTGGTTTTTTTTTTTTTTTTTTTTTTTTAAGTTGTACTTTAGAAAATGTTAAGAAATCTGATGGGAAAATCAAATTTGAGAAATGTAATAAATTTAATTGCACTTAAAATATTTGCTGCAAAAAATATATATTTGTTGCTCTTTTCTGAAGAGGACTAAACATTCTCACTCTTCTGATATAAAGGTTGACATGAGGTGTGACCAGTGAAACAGGTGGTAAGTATGTGCGGTACCTCATTACAGCATCCCTCCATCTTTGCATAGAAAGCACTAAAAAGATTTCATTGTTATAAACTCCTGGGATTTGGGGTGTTTGTCACTGCCATTTGCTGACTGAAACAAAGACCATTTCACCTACAGTGTAGAAACAAGGAAAGCAATTTATAAATGGCATGATCAGACACTGACATCAAATCATCAGCTAAGAGTCAGTATTGAAATGACTTCATCAAGATGTTAAAGATGTCATGTGATTTCAAACTAATACACAGTGAAGCTATTGAATACTTTTTGTATTACGCTCAATTACAGAGTCCAGAGAATGAACTAAATGCTATTATTTTTTTAACCATCTGTATGTGGGTGTATGGATGCTGGGTTATAATGCAGGCTTTTGCTCAGTGTTGCAATTTCATTGCTTCATGAACATCTTTGAGAATGTATGCCTGCCAAAAGAGACCTAACTTTGGTAAATATAAGGAATTACATTTTAACAAGGACAATTCAGGAAGATGGCCACTGAGATTTGGAGGGAGTACACAATAAGGCTTCATGTAAATTTAATTGGGTCAAGAACTTGGGTCAATATAGTTAGGGGAAGGTATCTCCGAAATATTCTACTAAAGAAACAAAGGTTGGAAATTTAGTTCAATGGTAGGTCTCTCACCTAGAAATAAATGGATTGAAATAGCATGTTTTATCTTAAGAGAACTGTTAAAAGTTAAGACGAATTCAGCATTGTCACACATGCAGGGTGAGATAGGCACTAGAGAAAGTGATGATAGTGAACAATGCAGATTAAGTTCCTTTTGCAAAGTAAGCTAGTAACACTCAAAAAAAAAAAAAAAGTCTCAAGCATTAGCCTGGTAGTGCTAGAAAAGTCTAACACAAGAGCTCTACATGAAGTTCTTCTTAAGAATACTGTTTATAGTTTTTGCCAAAGTGAAAATTACCTAAATCTAAAACATTTGAGAACTTCTATTTATAAACCAGTTTCCATGTATATGTATTTCATGAGAAACTGGGAAGAATCTGAATTGTGTTTACATATATTTTGTGTTATTTATGACAATGTTGATGTTATGTTGACAATGTGATGTGTGCATTTGATCAGACCTTGCAAAACAAACTGCACAGAAAGATGAGAAACAATGGGGAAGTTCCATGAAGCTAGTCTTTAAATGCTGATCTTAGTAAATTATTTGATATCTTTTTATACAATTCAGGAACTGGGGTGAACAGTGAAGTAGGCAGTCAGTGGCTAACACCAGCCATCTTCACGTAAAATAATAGGTATATGAATGAATGATCCTGCTTCAGAAGGAATGAAGGGACAAACATACGGTGGCACAGAACAAAATTTGGAAAAGGCACATACAGGCAATGGGAGAGTAAAAGTCTGGATTCTTGAAGTAAAAGTGAGTTTGAAAAGTCAAGGTCGCTTGAAGCTTCACTTACAGGCCAAAGCCTACACTGGTTTTCTGTGGTAAAAGATTCTTAAATGTGCAGTGTCCAAAATTAACTCAAGGTTTCATGTGTAATGAATCTATGGTGTTGCAATGCTTAGGTGTGTTGTACTCCACAACTTTAGTGTGGCTCTGGCTCTGGTTACACACGCACGCACGCGTGCACATACACACACACACACACACACACACACACACACACACACACACGTGACTTTGCACTGTGCATGCAATCAGTACACATGATGCCAACTCTATGCTGCATAAAACCCTTGGGGTCAGATTCGGGACTGTATGTTAGGAACATAAGTGTTTTTTTTTTTTTTTTACAGCACATGCTAATTTTTCAAGTATTATAGAAACATAATGATTTAATTACAGAGAATAAAGGATTTTTTTTCATATTTTCATACCATTATTCCTCAGATGTAAGGATCAAGCTAATATATATTTGGATTGTATTGTGTTTGAGTGTTTGGTTTCTTTAAAGTGCTGTTTGAGTTTCATAAAACTCCTTACATAAATTTGGGGTTGAGTTTAGGATGGAATTTCTAACTTTCAAAGATGGCAATAAATATGCTTCCAGTATTTAGCACATATTTATGTGAAGTGCCACTTGGAGCACTGAGGATAAGACATTTCTTAACTCTGAACCCATCCAAGATGCTCTTTGCCTTGCAGCATCAATATTCAGCCAGAATTCAGTCCTTTATGTAACAATAAATAAGCATGTCCATCTTACTGGTGTGGAAACATGAATTTTACTTCAATAAATAGTAAAATTACATGCATTAAAGATTTGTTTTAAACTGAATTTCTTAATGATTTATCATCATTAAACATTTGGTTATACACTATATACCTGAAAGCATGCAGGCATTTCTCATGCAAGAAGTGATGTGGAAAAGTCTACGATGCTTTAATTAGGCCATCTTGGCATGAGAGACGCCCGTTGATAAACAGATTGGGGGATGTGTCATGAAGTAGGTGTTAGAGGTTCCTTTGGTCTTTCTCTTTACCAGACTCTTTTCAATCCAGCAGACCAGGAGCTGAGACAATTGCACCAATTGTAACTGGTGATGTGGTGTTGAAATGCATAGGAGAAAGCATAGTTTATATTTGCCTTATTCTGCGAAAACAATATAAAACAGAGTGAACAAATGCCATATTAATGCAGCACCCTAAGACTCTACTTTTGCACCTCTGGTGGCAGTAGTGGTTAGGGTTTAGGTTATAAAACCCAAGATGTACACTAGAATTTGCATGCTACAACATGCTTCTCTAAGATCCTCCTTGGTGCTATTACTGTGGCTAGCAGGGCACCCCAGTGCTCACTACAGCTCTCTCTGGGTTTGCGATTGCTACCTAACCCTCCAACTCTATGTGCAATTGAACGATCCTTTCTCCATTAGTCTAGAGCCAGGGGCTCTAGATGTGCAGACAGCATGACTTGTAACAGCCATTTTGCCTAATAAAGTCTTGTCCCAAATTTTCTTTCTCTAAAAATGATAAAAAGGCGACAGGAATTGATGGAAAAACTGAACATCACATTTGCTGTTATTCTGTACTCCATGCCTAAAACTTCCCCAGAAACAGCTCTCAGCTAAGCATTTTTTTTTTGCCTTAGTACAATGTCTTTATTGTTCCTTATCTTGCAATCTGATATACACTCCTTCTTCTTGTCCTCTATAAATATCATGCTAATCTGCGTAGCAGTGGGTAGCTCCTGAGTTCATGGAATTTCCAGGTGCATGCTGTTGACCCTTAGATGTTGGAGCAGACTGCATTCCATGGCTCTTCACTGTGCTCTTGTGTGTTTACTGTAGGTGCCTATCCTCGACTCTCATTGAGTTTTCGGTTGAAGAGAAACATTGGGTACTTCATTCTTCAGACGTATATGCCCTCCATACTGATCACAATCCTTTCATGGGTGTCCTTCTGGATCAATTATGATGCATCTGCTGCTCGAGTTGCCCTTGGTATGTGCTACTGTTAAGTCCTATCTAAAATGTGAAGTAACCAGAGTGCAACTAGAAATTCTGGGTGCCATGACATCAGCCTCAGCCACATGGTCACATTTTATCTTGAAACAGTAATTTCATGCATGAATCTCTTGATGTGTTAATTTAATTATAAGACTGAAATGTGAATTTTCATGCCTATAAAATAGAAAATATGTCTTCAGAATATTTGCATCACATAACTATTTTTGATATGTGATTTTAAAGTAGGGATCAATATTTCCTAGTCAAAATGATTCCACAGACAGAAAGATTTGATTAATTTGAGCTTTCTTCTTTTTCAAGTTAGAAAAAGAAATCATCAAATATTATAGCACATAATTGAAATTACACAATTTAATGACCATTAAAATAAGCAACTAATTATAAGTCATTCCCTAGAACCCTAGTTTGGTTTGCTGTCCATTGGTTATTTGATGATGAGATTATTAGTTGATATACATTATAAAGACGTTCTGACAGTATTTTTAGGACTTGATTATTAAGGGAGCACTATGCTCTGCTCAGCTAGTTATTATGAAACCCTCAACAAAATTATCATGTGAATGCATCAGTGGAAGGGTTGATGAGTGCTGCACAGGTCAGGACTTCTCTGGGTTCAAGATAGTTTCTGCAGATGGAACTAACAAAGGAATTTTTAAAAATTGTAGGAAAAGAGCTAGAAATGTATCTACTGGTAGAGCATCTAACAGGAAATCATGGTTCAAGGCTCTGGTTCACCTTTTCCATCTTTTTCTGTTTGCCACCTTCTGCCATCTTATTTTCTAAAACACTGTGCATGTGTGAATGCTGGTGCTAGACCTGTAGCTATGTAATCTGCACAAGTGTCTTCTGGATTAGACTTTTCCTCTACCAGAGTTTCTGAAGTTTTCATGTGTATAAAACAATACTCTAGATAGGATCAAGTATCCAAACACTAAGAATTCTTATTAAAATTGTTATGTGTGTCTAAAGGATACGTTTTTTTAAAATCATAGATTTCTGTGCAACTGACAGAGGGTGTGTGCAGATCTTACTTCTTCGAGTTTTTAACAATAGACCAGTCTTTCCCTAGAGTAGTTGATTTTTTTTCTCTTTGCATTTGCAAAATTAAGAGACAATTTGTAGGAGCAGGTCCAAATGCCATTGTTAATTTACACAATTTGAGGGGTTTTTTTCTATGTCTTATTTTCTGGGACAGAATAATAATTTCAATTCTATTCTGAACAGTGTGACATCAGATAACAACTAGAATTCATTTGCATAAAAACATACTTTATCTAGAAATTAATTCTATATACAGGTGTAATTCTGAGGTTCTCTCTTTATGAAAAACATGTAGAGAAATGAAAAAAAATGACTGGGACCCCCTCTGAGCCTGGAAAAGGCTCATTTACACTGAAATGTCAGGAGCATCACAGTGACCCTGCTGCTGAGCAGTTGTTATAGCAATTAGAAAGAACCAAAGAGATGTAATTATCTGGGCTTGCAAGGAATGAACCATACAGCAGATGTGACACTCTGAACTCTGCCAGCTACTACAAACTCTGTACCAACTTACTTGATTTTTTTGTTTATTCGTTTGTTTTCGGTTTTTTTGCCATTGTAGGGTTTTTTGAAATTTTTTATTGGATATTTTATTTACATTTCAGATGTAATCTCCTTTCCCCATTCTCCCCCCGCCCAGGAAACCCCTATCCCATACCCCTCCTCCTGCTTCTATGAGGATATGCCCCCACCCACCCTCCCACTCCCACCTCCCCACCAACGATTTCCTCCACACTGGAGCATCCAGGCTTCACTGGACCAAGGATTTCCTCACCCACCTATGTCCGACTTGTAAAATATCAAAACATAAATCAGGTAGTCCATCAGAAATGATGCTAGTAATCCAGCTTGATCATGGTGAAGGGACTTGCTTTTCTTTTTCTTCCTTTTTTTTTTTTGTATCCTATTTTATTTTATTTTTATTGTCTATTTTATTTATTTACATTGCAGGTATTATCCCTCTTCCCCATTCAATGCCCCCCCCCCAGAAACCCCGTACCCCATCCCCACTCCTCCTTTTTGCTTTTGTACCATTTTAATTACATGCAAGTATTAAGGTCAGGTCTAGGTTGAGGAACTAGCAATACAATAGATGCAAATAGTCAAGGAACAAGCAAGACAATAAACACAAATCATCAAAGAACAAGCAAGGCAGTAAACAAAGTCCCATGATCACTCCTGTGATCACTATTTCTAAGGGCTTATCAAAATGTCCAAAATATCTGAGTTTACTTCCCTGTCCTAGCCCAAAGTCATTTTCATGCCTGAAGCCCACTTCTTTGTTCTAGCCTAAGATTTAGATTCCTGCCTGAAATTATTTTTTGTTCTAGCCTAAGATTTAGATTGCTGCCTGAAATTATTTCTTTGTTCTAGTCTAATGTCAAATTCCTGCCTGAAGCTCACTTCCTTGTCCTTGGCCAATGTCATATTCCTGCCAAGCAGCCCATTTCCTTGTCCTTGGCCAATGTTAGATTCCTGCCAGGCAACCCTAAAACTTCTCCACATTTCCTGCTTTTTTAATTTCATAAACAAGACTGAGCCTGCTTTAGGTCATTCTGACAAGAATGCCTTCCTTACCCATCATGGAATATGCATTATCAAAAGCAATGTAATTATGTCTTAGGTTGGTAAGGCTTTGTTCAGACTCTTACCTGTCCTTAGCTTGCCAGCCTGTTAAATAACTCTGTCTGGGGTCCATTTTCAGTTTCAAGTCATGTATTTTGGCTGCCAACATGTTGATGTTGTTAAAGACAAGCTGTAATACAATGAGCAGGAATAAAAGTATTTCCAGGACAAAAAGGGCTAGCATGATCTCGCTATATATTCCATTCTTGAAGCTTGACCAAAATGAAATACTGACCTCAAGCCATGAATAATTTTATCATTGGTATCTACAGCATCAAAGCTTAGCACAGCAGCATTCTTTAAATCGTAATCTCACTGTGCAAATTTACAACATCCAGAGAGGTGTTAGAATTATGCCAAATACCCTGCAAGTGTCTTTAAACTTTTTCCTAATTATAATGATTATCATTGTAAATTTTAGGAATAACACAACTCCATTGGTATTTGGCATGACACTTGAAATGGCTCCTTACTCTTAAACCCTCAACCATATTCTCTTGATACCCTGCTGTTTCAAACCAAAATCAAGTCTTAGTGACCATGCTGGCATGGTGCTAGTCAGACAAGCATTAGAAATTTGAGAGGCAGGTGCCACAGGTAGAACAGAATGGAATTTATAGAAGTCTAGGGAACCTGGTTCCCAGAGGTCCACAGACAGCTGTTTTTCTCAGTCGAGTTGGGGCTGTACAGGTAAGAACCTAGCAGGTCATTGGTGGCATCACCCTCAGAGGTGATTATGAAGGTTTTATTTTGGGGGGACCCTGATAGTTTTTGAAAGGCAGCTATTATATCAGCCCTACTACTTGACTTCTTGAATGGCTATATCAACTTCCCCACTTATATGCCCAGCCACATGATGCCATTCATCATGGGAGCCACCAAGGGGGACATCCTTTTGTCAGTACTGAGCAGATAGATGCTGGTGACCAGCTCTTGGGAGTAGAGAAAACAGTAATGGTGAACATTGCAAATTTTCTGAAGAATGGTGAGAATGTTTAATTCTGTAGCTTTTGTGCAGTGTTTTCACATTTATTTGTAAACTGTAATTATCCCATTGCCACATTCAAATTTTTAAAAGTCTCCAGGTGCACATGAATGTAATGTTAAAGGGAGTCTTAAAATATTCTGACATCTGAGATTTCCAAATGCTTCACAAGCAACTGTGGTTTGCAATTATGCATAAAAATAGTTTCTTTCTTTCTTTCTTTTTTTTTTTTTTTTAATGTTCTGTGCTGTTAGTAGTCTCTTAGGGTCAGGATCAGGAGAGAGTACAGAAGGAGTCCTCACCTTGCTTCTCTGCTACTTTCCTCTATTGAGGGCAGAGTTCCAAAGCCCTGGGCCAGCTCTGGGAAACACAGGGTGAACAAACATGCTTCTGAGACCAGACAGGCATACAAAGGGATAGAAAAACAAGACAATAAATATAAACCCTCACCTACAGCCCTGGCTCCACCCCAGAAACTTTACCTTGCCAGTGCTGCCTCTGAGCCTCATTACATCACTTATGTGTGTGTGCATGTGTGTGTGCGTGTTCATGCATGTGCGTGTACGTGTGCATGTGTGCGTGTGTGTGTGTGTGTGTGTGTGTGTATGAGGTGTGTGTGTGTGAGTGTGTTAGAGATGATGAAAAAAATCTTTGCCAGTCTCTTCCTTTTGAGTGCCTTCTTAGGGCAGTAAATCCTAACACAAGATTGTAATCTGTTTTGCCAACATTCAAGGCTGTTGTTTGAATTCATGGAAAAGCCTGAAGTTTAAAGCTGGGCACTTCCTTCAAATATCTTACTTTTGTATCAGAACAAGCTAAGGCAGGTTCTAAGCTTGTTTTTGCTGTAGCACTTAGTGCTTGGTGACCCAAACACCACTTACCTCTCTGTTCAACAAGCCCTAGACATGTCTCTACCCTACTCGAGGGAAATGGTTCCAGAGAGAACCATTCTTTCCTACTTGAGGGAAATGGTTCCTCTCTTCTTGGCCCTCCCTTTTTCAGCTTAGAACTGAGTTTCCCCTTAATCAATAAAAAACCCTCAACCTCTCCTCTAGCAAGACCTGGGATAAGACAGACAGACATCTGGGGACCAGCTCCCTGCAGACATAAGCTATTGTGGACTTCCTGGTGTGTTATGGACAGACACTCAATGCTTATGTTGCATTCTGGGACTTCTTGCATTTGTTCTAATACTCTAAGGGAACACATTATTCCAAAATGGCCTAGACATCTTGCCTTTTACTCTCTCTAGACACCTGTGATAGGAGTAGTTGGGTGAGGCCTCTGCAGGCTTGCTTTCTAAGTGGAAATATTTGCAAGCTGCTCTAAAGTGTGATATGTTGCCATAAGATACATAGATATTCTATTCAGTCTAGTCAGTGTCTTAGAGAACATTCCAATGGAAGCATAGCTGTGATCTGGGCTAAGATACTCACACTGCCTTTGCTTTTTAGGGATTACCACCGTGCTCACCATGACAACAATCAACACTCACCTTCGGGAGACTCTACCCAAAATCCCCTACGTCAAAGCCATCGACATGTACCTGATGGGCTGCTTTGTCTTTGTATTCCTGGCACTTCTGGAGTATGCCTTTGTCAACTACATTTTCTTTGGAAGAGGTCCCCAACGGCAGAAAAAGCTTGCAGAGAAGACGGCCAAGGCCAAGAATGATCGTTCTAAGAGTGAAATCAACCGGGTAGGCTCTCCACTGCCTGGGCACTTCAGCCATGCTGAGTTAGGCCTAATGGTTCACCTCCAGGGAGCTAGGCAGATTCCTAGGGCAAGCCTGAAGGTTTCTTATCAAACTAACATTGGAGTAGGTGGTAGAGAAGCTCTGCTTCCCTTCCCACTGTTCTTTGAGAAGAACAGAGGAGGATCATGAGTGAGTGATACTATGGAATGTAGGAGTGTTAACTGACATGGGGAAATTTTCTAAAAGAACTCAATATTTTCTTAGTCGTAAGATTACAATTCACTCATCCAGCCTGCCCCCATGGTGGAAAGTGCAGTAGGCAGTCATCTCAATGGTCCATAGGCAGAACCTTAAGTATGAAGGCCCCAGGCACTGTAGATTCAGCCCTGCCGAGCTGTAGACTTTGATCTCTGCATAGCAGAGCTTCCCATTCCATCAGAAAGCCATAGCCCAGCTGAGGAATGCTCACCTTCCAGTCACAAAGGGACTTGGCATTGGATACATTTTCTCATAAATGATTTATTTTATTATAATGAAATCTTACTGAAATGGTACAGTTTTTATAAAGTTGTTTTGAACACGCTCTATTGCACTTCTATCTAATATCTCAGGGATATATTTCTACCAGCTTAAAGGCCAAACTTCTTTCCTTCCTTCCTTCCTTCCTTCCTTCCTTCCTTTCTTCCTTCCTTCCTTTGTTCCTTCCTTCCTTTGTTCCTTTCTTCCTTCCTTTCTTTTGTATTATGCTGTTCAAATCTATCTTTTCAAATCTACATATTTTTCAAGCCCTTGAAAGTCTCCTTTCATTCTCCTGGACATTTGTGCCAACATGGATCCCTAATGGTGTCTAATCTGGGGTTCATGAATTGATGGATACCTGTCAGCGAATGAAAATGGCCTCTTCTTATCTATAAAACATAAATGAAGTTGGTCTCTGAATAGAAGGTTTTCCATAGACAAAATTATCTGCAATATCTTACTGGAAAATCTACTGTGTGCCAGACTGTTAATGTTTCTATGGAGATCATACCATACTATGAATACACAATATGTCTTGGCCTTGTTGTTGCTAAGGAAACTAGAATTAATCACACCATATTTTCTCTGTGGCCACACACATGTACAAATGCATACATGAACTGTGTTTTCTAATTTCTATTGTCTTTCACTATTGAAGCTTTGCCTGCATTTCTCTAAATAAGACTGTCTAAAACAGTCAAATCATCATTGTTCAGAAACATCTTTTTGAATATAAAGTACAAAATTAAAGAAAAAACTCAAATGTATAACATTCATAAATAAAGTTATAAGAATATAGAAAGAATATAAATTAGATGCAGAGGAAATCTTAGTTGATTCCTGCATGTATTTTAGATCTTGTTTCTCTTTTCTGAACAGTTTCAGTGAAGCCTTTATATATTAGTATTTTTCAAAATATATGATTATTCTTAAGTTCTTAGATTTTAAAAGCACCATACAAACATCAAGTATGCTCTTACAGTTAATCATTAAAAATTATTCCTGTCTCACTTAATAATTTAGAGAAGATTTTTAAGTAGAGACTTCCTAAAACATTTGTATAAAGAGATGTAGGATCAATATGAGAAACAAGAGCCATACACCTCATACTAGACAGAACAGACTCGGCGTGAGGAATGGGAGTGTGATAGTCATTGAAACAGTCTCACTTTATTTCTCAATGATGACACTTGGCTCTGGTTATCAGTATCATGAGCCACATGCCTGTCTTCTCTAACAGGGAAACTGTCGGATTACTGCAGGGAACCTGCTTCTTAAAGTCTTTCTTGAAAAAGCTGCCTATCCCGTGGGATATGTCATAGGCAGACAGCATCCTGGAGGCATTGCAGGCAATCAGCTGCAAACAACCTCTGGAAAACTATAAGACCCAGGGTTTTACTGTCCCTGCTGTAAAACCACAGGTAGATTCCTCGTGTACTTAGTAGTTACACAATATTGGTGCTTAGCGAGTGATACACTAATGCCCAGAATGTTCTATATTTTTTCAGTTTATCCTTTTGGTATAGTGTAAATCTCTAAACCTTAATTCATCTACATATATTTCCTGTTTGTTACAAGATTTCCTCTATACCTAAGAGCAAGCCTTTGGTCATAGAGTACACCTTACATTTGCAAATATTATAATATCTGAAGAGTTGACCAGTTGGTCGATACACCCATAATTAATTGTGTGTGTATGTTTGTTTGTTTGTTTGTTAATTTGTTTTGCGAGCAATTGATCATATACCTAAAATGTGCTAGACAGAGACATATTCTTGTAAATAAATCAGATTCACAGATTCAATATTATCCTTACTAAGAAGGAAGATCTCATGACACCTACAAATTGCAAATCCCGTCTTGTTTTTTTAAAACTAGAAATGTTAACTAGAATGTGGAAAGTGAGTAAAGAATGGGATAGCCACTGGGTACCAAGCTAGTGACATAGTCTAGAGAAGAAAAACTCTTATGTGATCTTTTCTGCATGAGATGATTTTAATTTTGGATAGCTGCACCTGTCTAGATTCAAAGCAGAAGGGAAACCTACATTGAAAACATTGGCTCTAATTATAGTTAGTATAAGCTGGACCATTCAAAATAACAAGAATTTATGAAACAATTTAAAAATTACAAGCCACCTGTCATTCTGTAAAAAACCATTTCAGCCTGAGATCTCCTTAAGTCGCTTATTTCTATTATGAGACCTATATTCTTGAGGTCACGGTCTCTTTTACAAACACAGACTTTAAAATTTTCTAAAAGTTAAAAAAATTTAATACCTTTAAGCATTTTGGACTAAAAAAGCAAATAATTTTCTGCACATTAGTTCATGTTTAAATGAGACCCCTGTAATAATAAATTTATAAGTGAAATAGCCAAGCTATTTTAAACTAAGATCGTAATTCAATTCATGTTTGTATTCTTTTGCATTACCAGAATATTTATTATTTGTAATAGAGTTTCCATTACAGGACTTCAACCTTTCTGAAATAGAGTTCTGTAAAATTATATTAATTCATGGGCCCTGTCTCAGAAGAGTCCTGAGACAGCTACAGCCTTTTCATCAGCATTCAGAGGAACCAAGAGAAGTTGATCAACTGGTCAAGTTTTATTCTTTCATTTGTAAGCTACAAGCAAGGTTCCTAGGAAAGAATAGCCTCCCTCAGACTAAGCTTTTCACCAAGTTCAAAGAAGCAGATTCCTGCTGTCATTAGATATCTCTCAGACACACAACTGTGTCCATAAGGAACTAGCAAAGACAGGATGCTGACTGACAGATCTGTCCCTATATGCCAGAACATCAATCTTATTTTTATTTCTTCTTTAGTCTCCATATATTTTGAATTGCTACATATGCCATCTTTGCTTTTCCTTTATTCTGTTAGCTTACCTCATGATTTACATCTTCCCTTTCTTCAACACCCAAGTCAAGTGTTTCTCTCCAAAGTCTTTTTATTTCATCTTCACCAGTGTTCGCATCTTGCTTTAGTCAAAACTACTGTTTTTGTTGCTCTCAATTTCTAGATCATTCTCTGTGCATGCAATGGCAGGGCACCTAAGTTATTTCCTCTATCAGGCTGCTCCTACTAACATACATAGAGCCTGACTCTATTGTGGTGTGGCAGCTGCTCATGTCAGGTGGGATTTATCACTGGAAATCTGCTCCTGCTAGACTGGTAGGATCCACCCTGCCACATAATTTTTCATTTGAATTCCATAGATCCTGATAAAAAAGCAAAAAAGAACTTTAATATTATGTTTTTGATAACTAGGAATATGTTTTAAAATTCTTTTATAAAAGATTGTATTTGTTGATTGTTGAAAGTTCCCACCTACTAGACTGCTTGAGAGAAGAAATCCCTGCATTCATCTTCACAGTTCATAGCTTAGACTGTGAATGACCCTGGTGGGAAGTAGGGGTGTACTCACAGTGTCCATGAATGACCCCAAGTGATACAGACCCTTGTGCATGTCCCCAGTGAAGCACTGGGGTGGACCACAAGTCCTTCATCTCTCTGTTTTTCTCTTTAAAAATAGCATAGGCTATAAGGAAATATTTTGTAAAGCTACTAATCTCTGTGTTCTTTTCTATCTTGGAGGAAAATTTTTAAACTTCTGGGATGGTAACTACTGTAATGAATGTCTTATTATTATGGAAAAGAATAACTTCTACATTAGTACTTTCAAAAGTCAGTGTCTCTCTCTTTAGGGTGTTCTCTGGCTCGATTTTAGGAATAAAGAAGTTTTTAAAATGTCAGCTTACCATGAAGGTATATCTGTTTAAAATGTTGAACATAGAAAAAGAATCAAATTATACATTTAGTGTGGGTGACACTTCATTTAAATACATGGTGAGTGAGTGTACCATCTCCATGATATAAAGCCAGGTAGGTACTGGGTAGAATGATGCCAATTCACTGCAATCAAATGAAGTAATGAAATAAACTAAATGGCAGGATCACCTGGCTGAGTCCCTTCCAGGCTGCTTTCCAAGTCAAGATACCGTGTGAGCCACTGGCCCTTCCATCCCTGACCTGCTCACCTCTTAATGACATAAAGCACTGTGGGCTGTGACAGGGAGAAGGGTTAGCACCAGTGAGACAGGCTCTGAACTGTTCACTTGCTTTTAATTGTATCCAAGGATCAGCTCAGGCATCTATTTATGGACTCCTTCCTGACCAGCCAGAGGTAGTTCAAGGTGCCCCTTCTTAGGTAGAGTTGGTGTGGCCAAGTTTCTCCCACAGCTGAACCTTTTACTGCTATGCTTCAATGGGGATAAGGGGCACAGCCCTTTACTGTCCCCTTCTGTTTCAGCCATGCCATGTCATCTGTGGCTTTGGCTATCTCTTCCTGCTGGAAATATTAACAACTAATATCTAATCACTAACAACTCAGTCTGAAAAGTTTCTGGAACAGTCTTCCTGGTTCTGTAGACAAACAGCTTTTGTCATTGAAAGATGCTTATTGTTGATCATTCCAGGGGAAAATAGAAAGAAAAATAAGAACATAGAGAGAAAATACAAAGTCCTATCCAACACTCACTTTCTCATTCCCTGTAAGATTAAGATATAACTCTCAGTTACTAAGTCTATCAGGGGTCAGAAGGAGGAACTATCTCTCTCCTTCGTTACAACTTCCAAGACAAAAGACAAGCTTATGGACTCATACTTGTAATTCAAGCACACAGGAGGATGAGGTAAGAAAGAAGTCTCCCATGAGTTCAAATCCATTCTGTATTCCAGAGTGAGTTGTTAGTTAGCCTAGGCTAGACTGGGACTCGGCTTCAGAAAACATACGACAAAACAAACATAAAACAGAATGGATAAAAGATAGAACTTCTGCTGCTACTGGCACACTTGGCACCCAGAGAACAAAAGCAGAAAGAGGACATCGGTCTGACCTTTAGTGTCTCTTTTCTGACTCCTACTGGGCATGAAACTCTGTATGATGAACTCTTTTGTCATGTCTCAGATTCAGCTTTTATTCTTGATCCCTTTGTCATGTATTTTACAGCATTTTTTCTACTTACAGATTACTTTTTATGTTGTATTCTAAAAGCATAAGGTTTGAGTTTCTTAGCATAACAAACAGAAAACCTTACCTGGCCCAGGCTCTCATCTACCTTCACATTCATGACTAAGTGTCCTCTACTATTATCATCATATGGTGAAAAGATGACAACAACCGAAAAAACAGCACATACTCCACCCACCAACAGGCATAGTATGGATCAGAAACTAGCTAGATTTATTATCTTGAAGACTTATGTTTATTCAGCTTGCTTGACTTACACAGAATGCTTTTCTTTGGGTCTTTGATGTGTTTCATACTTTGGTCTGAAAATTATCTCTTTTTTTTTTTTGCCTGTGATCTTTTATATAGTAGGCGAATGCACATCTTAAATTTTTCCTCATCCTATAGTTTTTTGAGGGTTGCTACGACAAATTAAAATAAATTTAACAGAGTAAAACAGTGCTCAATTTTAACAGACATCTTTTAGGTCAAAATACTAGGAGAGTAGATGTAGGATGTGGCTGCCTCTATCATACAGACTAAAACCAAAGTTGCTCTGAGATAACACTGCTTAATCAGGAGGCTGGACACGGTGCCTTGTGTTGTAGAAGTGGCTTGGCTCTCAGCTGGGATCAGTCTTTGCTCCTGTAGGCTGTCTTAGTCCCTCTCAATTAACCTGTTCCTACAGATCTTCCTACCAGAGGAACGTTGACCTTTAGGCTGGGTATTTGATGACTTCTGCTTCTAGCTAGAAATGTTCTCTACTATGCTTAGGAAAGAATATATGATGATATTGTGCCCACCCAATCCTTTAAAATGAACTATTTTGAGAGCTGTACCCTTAATCACATCTACAAAGTCTCTTCGTAACCAGCTCACAAGCTGTGGCACATGAGAAGTGACCAATACTAGCACATAGTTAGCTTACCTTGAGAGATATTCTCAAACAGGAGTGTGATCGACTTACTGGCAAGAGCCTGGGTGGCCTTTACTGTTTGCAGCCCTTCCTGAGCCTGGCCACTTTGCAGTTGATAGCTGTGATTTTGGACTTTTTAATCTGCTTAGTGTTTCACATGACTCCCTATTTCTTCTTGCATAAGGGTCACAAATCCTCCCTGCCTACTTTTCTACCTTCAAATTCAGCATAACACCTTTAATGAGAGAAAGGAATATCTATTTATAAGCTAAAAGATTCAAATTAACATATCAGTAAGTCATTGTATAAAACAATTAATGGTCCATGGAAAAATCCATCAACTAACAATTTATTGCTAGTAGGCTGGATAGGGAGAAAGAACAGAAAAAAAGATACAGCTTTCCAAGGAAAAGGATAGCCACAGATGGGATTATGGAGAGCTCAGAGAACCAGGCCATAGTAACTACAATATGATCCCAAAAGCAACACTACCAGGAACCCAAGCCCAGATTCCCCAAGTTGCATGGACCCTTAGCTACAGGAAGGCTGCTGGACAATACTGTGGCAAACCAATAAACACATGGATCAATGGCATTGTGGTGGAAGGTCTGCAGCTATATTTAACAAAGAGTAAAACTTTATTATTGTTAAGCTGATTTCACTGTGGAAAGAGACTTGCTACTTTAAATGTAGCTCTTACAAAAGATTTCTGCTAGGGCCACATTAAGCAGAGACCCACATCTGGATCTACCCCAGCAGTCGCCATGAGCACCATCATGATTGTCCCTGTGCTTTCCCACAGTAATCTGGCAATATAAATCATCAGAGAAAGGGCTAGAAGGCTGGGATGTGCTGAGGGACAGACAGCACACTTAGCAGAGGTTGGCCCTCGGTCCAATGCAAACATTCAAAATAGAACAAGCTAACTTCCTAAGGAAATCCCTTTGTCTACGTGAAACCATAGCTGGTAGTCAGTGTTACATGTACTCTGTCAGTCCTATTAGTTCATGCCTAAGACAAAATTTAAGATATCAGTAGGAGCAGTAAGAAATTAACAGCAGGGAAATGTAACAAAATGGAGGAATCCTAACAGTGCACCGCAATGAATGTGATGTGCCTGAGGCCTTCTGTTGTGTTGTGCTCACCTCCATTTCTGGTTGAGATGTCTCAACCAGATGATTTAATATTCATGTGACTGGGAAGAGAGATTGAGGGATACAGGTATTGTGGCATTGCCAAATCTAGATGATACCTGTTGAAATACAGACAAGACATAGAGTGCTATATCATTTCCATTTAATGCACAATTATAAGCAGTCACTCACAGAGAAGTAAAATTCTGGAAGGAATTCACACTTCAGTTTTCTCTTCAGTAGGGATTCTATAATGTGGAATACCAATTTGGCAAAGATCCCTTTCCTTTCTCTATAAGAACTTTAAGATAAGGAAACTATTCTCTGAAAGCTGAAGTTAAATTTCCAAAGTAGTATTTTCCTATAAAATAAGGTATGGAATTGACATGCAGATTCTCATAAACTATGTTGCATGATTTTGTAACATCATTCTGTCCAGATCTTGCATATTAAAATTTGATGGGCATCCCAGCTTCCTAAGAGTGTATGTTTTCTTCCCATTAGGTGGATGCTCACGGAAATATTCTATTAGCACCGATGGATGTTCACAATGATATGAATGAGGTTGCAGGCGTTGGTGACACCAGGAATTCAGCAATATCCTTTGACGGCTCAGGAATCCAGTATAGGAAACAGAGCATGCCCAAGGAAGGGCATGGGCGGTACATGGGAGACAGAAGCATCCCACACAAGAAGACCCAACTACGGAGGAGGTCTTCGCAGCTCAAAATCAAAATCCCTGATCTAACCGATGTGAATGCCATAGACAGATGGTCCCGGATCGTGTTTCCATTCACCTTTTCTCTCTTCAACTTAGTTTACTGGCTGTACTATGTTAACTGAGTGACTGTACTTGATTTTTCAAAGACTTTATTTAACACTGAGTGAAATATTACCCTGCCTGTCAAGTTTTTATACCAGTACATAAACCACACACACACACACACACACACACACAATTGTATATATATGTGAACTTTCTCAGCATATATATAAAATACACGTGTATATGAGAATGTATGTGTATATGTTTATGTACGCAGGTGAGAGTATCTGTGTATGTAAAACAAATACGCGTACATACCATACATTTTGCAACTATGGACAATTTAACACAGGATGCATATTAAAGAAAGTCATAGCTTTTTTTTTTTCTTTTTTAATTGAAAGGGACAAGTATCTAAATAATTATGCCTCAAGAATGAGGGCGTGAAACACAGTCATCCCAAAGTGTGTCTTTTATTATCATAAGTTAGATATTTTCACTTAAAAATCAAAAAGAATTCTTAGTTAATCTTTGGGAACTCCCACAGCGGTAGTTGTACACCTCGTACCCTCTCAGTTTGCAACTGAGGCTTGTTGGCTTCTCTGTGGTGGGCTCGTTTCATCAGGTGTATTTTTCTGTAGTGAGTTAGCATATGAGATGAGTTACTGGCAGTGCACTTACCTGATTCTTACTGGTAAGTAGCTCCTACGCTCGTGTCTGAATGTTCATCTTTAAAAACTCACTGGGAGTAAACAGTGTCCTGTTTTAAGTACTCCACCGTCCCATACATGTGGGAGATTTCTGTTAACATTAAGTGGGTCCAGCTTAACTGTCTTGTGGGAACTCAGTGGCACATTTTGATAATGACATTCAATCACCAGAAATGTGCTCCACATCTCATCCAGATTTCTAGGTCTGCTATTTAACTGGAAGCATAGACGTCTCAGGTTCTTTGTTACTCTAAGGTAAAACCATCTAGAGTGGTTCCCCCCTTGCAGTTATGTTACCATTCTTATAACATTGTATGTTAATATAAATATATTTGCATAATATGCATACCTACGTATATTACCAAGATTTTGTTTCTTCTGCTTGCTATCATGGCAGCATGCGACGTCATATTTTTCATTCTGTGATGTAACTATTTTCTGTTATCTAGAAATTAGGATTGAATCTAAAATGTTTCTACTGTTCACTTTTGGAAACTTAGGAAACCTCCTCACAAGCCTTTATTTCTGTACTGACATATCTCATAAGCACACCCAACTCCTCCTAGACTGACTAGGATTCTGCAGGAACACTTCAGTATACACCACGATCACATAACAACCCATGACCGTTCCTGAGGCAAGGAGGGCAACCTGACACAAATACAGTCTCTTTTGGTTCCTTCTGATCCACAGCCTCATCAGGATTTGGACTTTTTAAAGCTCGTAGAAACAAGACAAGGTGCATCGGTTTCATAGATGCAACCTTAACTTACTATTTAGATGAGCTCTTTCTAAAGAAAAAACAAAGATGATATATTTTTTGTAAACTATTTCTATCACAGGCATCCATAAACCAACTGCAGTTGTGTAAACAGGTGTCACAGCGAAGCATTTGGAAGACAGGATAAAAAAACCGAACATGCAGTAAAGAACTGCTAAATTAACCCCCAAATCCCACACATGCGGCACCTTCAAGTCTGGCACGATTATTTTCCACACAGGCAGGCAGCACGACCACCCCCCCCAGGATGGGTGTGGTGTGGACTGTCACCATATACTGGCACTACTTGATTTTTTTGGTGGCCATTGCAATCTTTAATATGTGGGAGTCTGACTGTTCAAAATCTAACATTAAATAAAAGCTAAATCAACAAAATCCATGTGAGGGACACTTGCTGATTTTTATACCCTTTGCCTCACCCATTCTTAGCTGCTAAGCCTTCTTTCAGTCACTGCTCCTTTGTTTTATTTTCTATCTGGAGATGAGCCTGTGAATTTTGCACATTGGCTTTTCTCTGAAAACTTTCTTTTTCATGGGTAACAGTGGGAGGAGACAAAAAGTTAAACAGATTTTAAAAAAAAACTCTGTAAGTGGCCTTATCATTGTAACGTTAAAAGAAAACAAATGTTTGCAAAGACCTTATCCCTTTCAATACTTCAGGTATCTCTCTCTGTATCCTATAACTTAAGATGTAAGTGCCACATGTAGACAAGGAATTCCAAAATGCAAGCAGTGTGGCAGAAACAGTCAGTGACTGATAATTTATTATACTCAGAACTGTGACTTTTTTCTGGTGAGCTTTTTTGATGCATAGTTGAGATACCCACATATCAAGGCAGAGACCCCACAGGGCTCAGAAGAGCAGCAGTGCACTCTCGGGGAATCTCTGGATATAAATTTGCATGGTGTAGTCATAATAGCTTTTGAGCTTTTTATATGCATTTGGCACCAAGACTGGGATCCACAACTTTATAGACACTGCAATGAAGTTACCATAGTAGCTAGACTCTAAGTAGTATTTATAATTACACACATGTTACACACATACATACATACACACATTCATACACACACACACATACACAAATACATACATGTATTCTGTAAAAAAAAAATCCTTTCTAAGATCCTTGGGTATGTGTTTGCTTTACTCCATTTCAGAAGAAAAGTATTTTTCTTCTAATAACTTATTTTATGGCTTCTCTATTTTTAAAGCTATGAGAAGTATTGAGAAGAGAAGTCTGGCTGTGCTAGCCAAAGAGTGGAGTCTGATCCCTATCTAGGAAAATAACTTCCAGTTACTTTACAGCAGCCATTTGAGCCAGTAAGTGAGGGTACAGAGGGATTCCATGGGGACCTCTGATAGGAGGTGGCTGCTACCCATGCCCAGAGCTCTTACGAACAGAAAACTTTAACTTCTCACCAATTCAATAGACCATTAATTTTCTCAATAGTACTGTCTTTCCAAAACAAAATGCTTCGCAGAGGGCTCATGGTGTTGACGTGTTGATGACAGCCCTTTATTAGTCATTTCCAGATATGTCTGTGACAACTCAATAGCCCTCCTCCATCAGTCCCAGCAGAGAAAAGACTCACCAGAGTGGAATTATCTTTAAAACTATAAAGTTACTCCTGCTCACAAATCCCAGGACTGTTGAGGGGTTGGTCAATTCTATGACCCACTCACTGCCCCTGAGTCTCAGCTGAACTAAAAAGTATATCAAAATAATGTTCCCATTAGGCTTTAAGTGACATGTCCATCTGCAGTATTGTGTGTTTTGATGCCAGTGTGGGGACATCTTCAGTTGTTCCCATCAAAAGCAGTTCTCTTCTTTTGAAACATGGAGTTGACAATTTCACCAATGAGATGGTCTCAGAGGGGTCAGGCACATTGTAGCTGTAGGAGTTTGAACCAGGAAAACACATTATGAAAAGATGTGTCCATTGTTGAATCTCCCTGCTTAAAAGCATAAGCCTACTACAATTCATATTTTAACCCTCCACCTAAAAATTATGAGTTCATATTTCTGGCCATTTTCTGTAAGCCAACTGAACCAATGGTAAAATATTTTGCTACATTTGGAATGAACTCTGGCTCTCATGTCAGTGTGAACTTTCCATCAGAGTAACATTGACTCTTTGGGCAAAGAACTGCCCTGGTGGAGTAAATTTCCCAGGACACTGGCGAGTGTGCCTTGGACTGATTACCTCTTCTACTGCATTGAAAGGTGCCATGTTTTCCTGAATGACTAAATCCCCTTCACCTTGTAAGTGACCTCCCAGAGTGGCTCATGCACCATACCTCTCCTAGGGACGGCCCACAAACATGTCATACGTGACTCATTTTTCTACTTCCCAAGTCAGTAGATGTGTTCAAGGTAAGTACAGGATTGTTCTCGTAGGAATA
This sequence comes from Mastomys natalensis, assembly GCA_021653895.1. NCBI lineage: Eukaryota > Metazoa > Chordata > Mammalia > Rodentia > Muridae > Mastomys > Mastomys natalensis. The sequence continues at coordinate 312,458 of JAJTUV010001408.1, read as the reverse complement.
GGCAGTTGCTGTCCTGACTGATATCCCCATCAATTTCATTTCATTGTAAAGATAAACTTAAACCCGGTTTTGCTTAAGCACATTGATGTAATTTTTTGGTATTATTTGACATGAAAAAAAAAAAACAGCAAAATTGAGTGACAGATACAATATGAAACTTGTTGAATGAATTCAAATTTATTAAAAAAGGACTAACTGATAAATGTGAAGAGTGATTTTTTTTTCTCTTCCTTGTCTATCTGTTGATGAATACTGCCGTTGTTGTAATCCAACCTTGTCTAACTACACATGTCCATTTAGGTTATGTGAATGGAAAATGAATTTGAAGCCCCAAGCTCACTGTTTCTGGTTTTGTTTGTTTGTTTTGTGTTTTTTTTTTTTTAAATCACTATTTATGTATCTTTTTGTGAGGATCTAGGTTCAGCCCCTAGTACTGGGGAAAAAAAATTTAGCTTGAAAATTTAACTTCAGAGAGCAGCTAAACATACAGGTATAATCTGTTCTAGTGTTTTAGGGACTGTACATTTTTATGTTAATAGCTAGGGGACAATCTCCCACCTCTGGATAGCCATATTCCCTTATCTTTCTAGTATGAAGGTGAGATGATATCATGGAAGGAACAAATGAGCAAGCAAATGAATGAATGCATTCAGATTATGGACATTTCCATGCAGACAGGTTACTGAGGGACATGTACTGCTCCCAAGGATCCTGAGGCTCTTATAAAGCAAGGTAAAGCCATTAGCAGGTATACATCCATGCATAGCAACTGGAAGTAACGTAATCAGGAAGGATACCAGGGACATTTGATCCATTGTTCTGGTATATAAACAAGTCTTTTATATTCCTGGTCTTTTCTGGGGTCATGACTGCGGCATGGCTTAAACTAACTTGTTAATTGACTTGAGAACATCTCTGTGTGAACATTTCTCACCTAGGTCACTGGGCCAGGATTTGTGACAAACTTAAAAGACCAATAAATACTTCTAAGTACCTATTTCGGTTGCCAGTAGGTCCAGTGGCCCCCTAGGGAACCTCACTCCCCAACCCACTACTGACATGGCCTGCATTCACGTGTGTTTGCTTCACAGTTCTTAAATAGTATTCCCTTACTTTGTAAAGGGTAATGGCTTATTACTGCTTCTTGCCATGGAGATAAACTTCAGAGGAGACTGGCCCATTAAAAGCTGCAACAGTTTTAAGGTAGGGACTTGTACCAGGTGGACTAAAGCAGCAGTTATTATTGACTGAGATGGTTCTAGTGTTAGAGAGAGAAACACATCATGCCCCCTTGCTTTTGGATATGTAGGTTCGACTCAGAAGCACCAAGCAGCAGCAGAGAAAACACAAATGCCAAAAATGCAGCCAACTACAGCTGGTTATAAGTACAATGCATGCATACACCAGATCCTGAATTCAGTCTCCAGTGTCCATAAGAAACAAAATAAGGATAAAGAACGAAACAAGCCGTGCATTGAAATGGGAGAACACAGTGTGCCTAGTGGCCCTGTGCATCTTGAAACAGATTAATGGTTGTGACTACTAGGTGATTAAAAACATGTCTAATAAGTTAAATCTCTGTCTTGTTACACTTGGTTTAGATATTTGCCTCTAGCTTTCTATATTTAGTTAGTTTGCTGTCATTCTGCTTTCAAATTTAGCATGTAATAGTTTTTACAGTACAATGATATCTTGTATACCAAGTGCATTAACCTCATCTTTTCTCTGTATTTAGGGCCTGCCTATTTCTCTCTGGTAGTATTTCTTAAATTGTGTGGCAGGCTACTGTGAAATGCAGTTGCTCTCTGGTCTGCTGACCATTTGAGCTTGCACTGGTTGGCTAGCCTTTTGCTGTTCATCTTTCTACCACTCCTTACAGCCTCTGGAAATCACTATTTTCCTCTTTTCTATTCTCAGATCAATTTTGTAGCTTACACATGCGAGAAAGAACACACAGTATTTGTTCTTCTACATCTGGTTGATGTCATTTCAGAACCCTCGGTTCCAAATCCATTTTTAATGCAAAAGATAGGACATCATTCTTTTTCTGGCTAAGTAATGGTAGTGTGTGTAGGAAACACTTTATCCATTCATCTGTTGATCCTAGGCTGATTCAGTGTCTTAGCTTCTATGGATGGTACAGAAATAAAGACACTATATTTTAGACAAAAACACTAACATTTCCATCCTTAAATAGCTTTCTCTTTCTTTTTTTCTGCCTCCAGTCTTCTGTTAGCCCTATCTTTAACTTTATGGTATCAAGGTTGAAAATATTTATACTCTGCCTGCAGTCACAAGATGTCAATGTTTAATATCATATGTACAAACTTTTCCTGAAAGTTGAAAACTAATGAACACTCACATTTTTGAACTGCACTTTGTGAGTACAGTTAAAGGCTTATTATTCCTGCTAAATATGTAAAAGATTATTAATGACAAAAGAGAAAAGAGAATCACTTTAAGTGTTGCTGGCTTCTGTCTACAAAGTGAGATTAGTTGATGGCCTAAGACAAGCTGAGAGCATCCACGAGCCACACTTCACTGGACTCCATCCTGGAGGATGTGAATTAGAAATTTAACTCTAAAAGAAGAAAGCAGGCACCAACTTAGAGATTTCAAAATTGTACAAATATTATTTGAAGCAGACGTATTCAGTTAGTTTCCTTTAAATGTTTTAAAGTCTCCTGTCTTAACTTCAAAAAAAAAAAAAAAAAAAAAAAAGGAAAACAGATATAACTAAGGCCCAGATAGATGGGTTACTATTTTACTATTTTTTTAAATATTTTCCCAATTAATCCAAACTAGAGAGCATATCATGGTTTTCCTAGGTTGAATTACTTGTCATCATATATACATTTGGTTCTGGGATCTCTGGGTTCTAGTTTTTTCCTTTCCTTTCCTTGCTTCTCTCCTCCCACCTTTTCCTCTATCTTTCCCTTTTTTTACTTTGAGGATATTTCCTTATTAATCTCAGGCTGGCATAAAATTCAGTACATAGCTAAGAGTGGCAATAGCTTCATAATCCTCTTCGTATGAACCATGATGCTCACTCTGCATTTTATTTTCTTTTCATGAAGAAAGGATATCTTCTTTGATTAAGAACCTACTCCTATCTATTACTCCAGACACTGAGTATTGAGATATTCTCCAATTTTCTCCTCAAAAGTATCCTCTTGCTGATTGGTAATTTCCCATACTATTTAAATCTGCTTATTTTGGGGGACTGGATACAAAACTTGGGTTCAGTTATTTCATTCTATTTAACCCTTAGAGTAATTTGATGATGTTTGGGCTTCTCTCTTCCTTGTTCCTGGTACTCTCCATCATCATTCCTCCATTTATATACAGACAATGTCCCAGGAAAGTGTTACGTGACCAAAGGTTTTTTCCTTATATCTGACTTTCTCTTCCACCTTGTTTTAATGAGTGTTTAGCTATGTTCATTAGTGATTGGCACTGACTCCTGAATAAGAATTCCCCTAGCTTGTGGATGCTTCCATTCTTCTGTATTTATTATAGAGTGAGGCTGATAAAAATTGATACCAGGCATTCTGTTTAAAACACAATTATTAACTCTTTGGTAATTTCTTATAGTACATTGCCATCATATCCATCCTCATATATTCCCTAATCTTCCTCCATCTCTCCCCAAAGCTCTCAACTTTGTGTCATCTTAAAAAAGATAATACACAGAGTCCAACCTGTGCTGCCCACATATTCAAGGGTGTGTGCCCATCCCTTGGAGGGTGGCCTACATACATGTGCAACTTCAACAAAGAAAACTCCTTCTCCTTCTCCCAGGATAGCTCCTCATTCAGGAGTTCCTCCTTATTCCTGTTAGAATGCTGGCTGGCTTTACTTTAGATAGGTCTTGTCTAGACAAGCACAGCTGCTGAACTTCTGAGTTCAGATATCCTGTCATGGCCAAAGGAATTTGTTTCATGCTAGTGATCTTCCCCAAAACTCTAGCTAACGTTTTAGTCTACCCACCCTCTACATCAATGTTTCCAAAGGTTCCGAGAGAGATGATCACTCTGCTGACACTTATTCTTTGGATTTCAACCAGCTGTGAGTTCCCCAACTAACCATCATCCAGTGCATAAACTCTGATTAAATATAAAGCTGCAATAATTGATGGATAGAGCTACATATTTAGAGGACAGGTTGACACTATGTCCATTTAGCAGCATAATAGTAAATTTATCATTGAATCTTCTGGGCTCCTTAACTATTGTGCTTAGCTAGACTTACAGAAAAAGTCATGTGTTTACTCTTGTTGAGTGGGCCTTAAATCTAATCAGAAAGAGGTTATGTGTATGAATGTTAAGTAAAGTATTTAATAAAATGTGATGACTCCCATAACTTTCATGTCATTGCTTCACTCATGGACATATTTTTCTATGCAGTCAAGTTATTATTGATGTTTATAGGATTCACTTTTTCCCCAGTAGCCTACTTTGAAAGCTGACCAGCACAGCAGAGGCTTCCTGCTCGTTTCCAGGTAGATTTCTCCCTGTCCAGTGATCAGATTGTGTGGTGTCTTCAGCAATACAGTCTTAACATTAAGTTCTGTGGGGGCAAATAAAAGCAATGATAATAAAACATCTCTGAGAAAGAAATAGAGGGAAGATGTCTCAAATCTGGCACTGAACTTTTTTACTGTCAGTCTGTGGTCCCTTGGGGTCCTTTATTTTGTGTATAATTAACTCCAACTGAACTCTTCTATATTAATATATATTCAGAAAGCTTATAAAATAGATATCAGTATGGCTTTTTATTTTTCTATAATTTATTTTTTTATTCAAATTAAATCCCAACTGTAGCTCCCTCCCCCCTCTCCTCCCAGTCCTGCCCTTACAAACTCCTCCCACCATTACCCCCTCACCTCTTCAGAGAAGGAGAAGCCTCACTTGGGTACCACCCCACTCTAGGACATGAGTCCCAGCAGCATTAAGCACCTCCTCTCCCATGGTGTATGTTGCTATTTCCTTTTGTTTTAATTTTTGCTTTATTTTAAACTTTTTAAATTTAATTTTCATTTTTTAAAAATATGAGTCATTAAATTCACATCTATCTCCCCTTCAATTCCTCCCCATACCCCCACTGCTATTCCTTCCCAATATCATGTGTTAATTTTGTTAAAATAAAATCCCTCAGGGTTCTTACTTTAATACTGAGGGCATGTATGGGACCATCGACCATGTGAACTTCTTGGAGCATGGATAGCTTCATGGATACCGCATCCTTCAATTGACCATCCCTCCTTCAGCAACCATCAGTTGTCAACAGATCCTCAGCTAGAGGTAGGGCTTGAGGAACTTCCTTAATCCATACTTGGACATTGACTTGATCTTGTGAAAGTCATTGCATGTACTCATGGCTACAATGAGCTCATGCAAGCAACAGTCCTCTGGTGTTCAAAAAACACTATTTTGCAGAAGTTTTGACTCTTCTAATCTTTCACCTCCACTGCCATGATGGTACCTGAGTCTTGAGAGGAAAGGGTGTAGCACAGATGTCTCACGTAGGGTTGATCACACCCTATTCTTATTCTTTGCATATAGACCATTTGTAGATCTTTATAGTAACAGTAATATGCTGCAAAAAGAAGTTTCTCAAATGATGCTTGAGAGATACAGTAATCTATGGGTATAAAGATAAATATTTAGAGGGAAGTTTAAAGCCGGGCGGTGGTGGCGCACGCCTTTAATCCTAGCACTTGGGAGGCAGAGGCAGGCGGATCTCTGAGTTCGAGGCCAGCCTGGTCTACCGAGTGAGTTCCAGGACAGCCCGGCTACACAGAGAAACCCTGTCTCGAAAAACCAAAAAAAAAAAAAAAAAAAAAAAGTTTAAAAATATGTCCATTTATCAAATAGTAGCAAGTTCTCCTCAAGGACCTCTGACCTATCTAGCCATCGAGTGTTTGTTTGGTTGATTGACTGAATGGGTTTTGGCCCAGTTGATGCTTATTAGTTGACCCTTAAATCTAATCAGAAAATCATTAGTTACTCACATAATCTTCATTCCACTATTGAATCAGTGGGCATATCTTAATATGCCAATTGTAGCTTGAAGGATTCACAGATAGAAAAGACCAGTGATGACTTTTCTCTCCTGGTAGTGATCAGAGTAACTTCCATCACTTAGAAAGCCAGCCATTAGGGATGGAACTTCTAGACCAGTTGGTACAGCTTGGTTTATCCATGTTCTATGACTCAAGTATGCGGCATCCTCAGGAATAGGATCTTATCATCATTCTAAAAGGTAACTAAAAGCAATGGAAATAACCTGTGCTTTTTGGAAGGTTTATGGGATCCCACTGAAAAAAATCTCCAAAAGAGATGACAAATACCTAGTACTGGGTTTTTCATTCAATAACCTATGTTGTCTGGGAAGAGCATTGTCCTCCTGTCATGGATTAATTGCCTTTGAATTAAATACACACAAACACACACAAACACACACACTACACTACACTATACTACACTAATCTATGTAAATATATGCATATGTACTATATGTATACTTTTTTCCAAGTAACTGTTTAGGACACTTCTAAGCTAATGTGTTTTCTTATCTTTTCCAAAGGTATTTAGTGTTAGTCCTCTCCATATACTGTCCTGCACCCTACCTTCTATCACCCTATTTAATCTTCCTTGCTCCATTATTCTTCTGTCTCCCTTGTTAACAGACACATTCTATCTAAAGTGGGTAGACATTCACCAATATGGCCCCTTACAATTTTGCTATCATCAATTTGTATTCCATTTTAAACACCAATATTTGAAAAATTAAAACTAGGATCAATATAAGGGATAGAAAGTACAGGGTTTGTCCTTTTTGGCTTGAATTACTTCATCCAAAAGAATTATTGCCAGCTTCATCTGTTTTCCTGGAAATTTCATATTCTTACAGCTTACTAAAATTCCATTGTGTGTATGTGCCACATTTTTATTTATCCACTCAATGGTTGATGGGTATATATGTTGTTTCTATTTCCCCAGTTATACAAACAGAGCATCAGTGTACATGGATAACCAGTTATTTCTCCAGTAAGATATACAGTTTTGGATATATATACCAAGAGTAATAAAGCTGGATCCTATAGTAGGTCTATTTTTAGTTTTGTGAAAGAACCTCTACACTGATTTCCAAGTGGCTACAGCAGCTTGCATTCCCACTAATAATGAATAAGTGTTCCTTTCCCCCACCCCTGAATCCAGGTCAGGATTTGACTTTATTTGCTGTGGTGGTTTTGATCTTAAGATCTTTAAGATGACATCTCAAAGTTATTTTAAATTATATTTTTGTCATGGATATGAATGATAAACATTCAAAAGCTTATTTCTCTGACAGTTGTATTTTATCATCTGACAATTCTGTTTGGTTCCATTCAGATGTAAAGCTGGTTAAGATGTTTTGCCTTATCATGCTGTAGCATGCCTCTGAATTCAAAGAATAGTGTCTTTAGCAATATAGAACCACGTCAGTTTCAAGAGGTCCTATGGTGTTTCTGTTTCTATGCCAATACCATGGAGTTTTTATTACTATAGCTTTGTAATATAATTTGAAATAGGGCATGATTATACTTCTACAAGAATTTTTATTGTTCAAAATTGCTTTGGTTATACTAGGCCTTTTTGTGTCTATATTACTTGTTGAGGCAGTCTTATCCTAATGTGCTGGAACTGATTTTGTAAGCTAAGATGTAAACTTGAACTCACGGAAATTTGCCTGTGTCTGCCTCACACACACTAGGATTTAAGGTATGCACTGCCATGCAGGACCATTGTATTAATTTTAAGATTAATTTTCAATTTCTGTTAAGAATTATGTGTAATATTGGATGGGTATTTGGTTGAATCTGTAGGTTACTTTTGGTGGGATTACCATTTTTAACATATCCAGAAACATGAGTGGTAATATTTCCATTTTATAGTATCTTCTTTGGTTTTTTCCTTTGGTATCTATTTTTTACTTTTTTTTTTTTTTTTTTTTTTTTTTTTTTTTTTTTTTTGGTATCTTAAAGTTTCCATTATTCTAGTCATTCAGTTCCTGTGTTAGGTTTATTCCAAGATGCTTTGCATCTTTCTGAGGTTATTGTGAATGATACCATTATTGATTCTGCAGGCCTGTCAAATATTGCCTAGATTCTACTATGCCAAATATTGCCATATAGTCTATATGTCCCTGAATTTCCCATATTCTTCAGGATTTTAATAAAAGACTGGAATTTATCAAAGGCCATTTCTGCATCTTCTGAGATGATCATGTATTTCTGTCCTTGGATCCTCTTATGTGGTAGATTATATTTATTGATTTAATGTCTGTTACCCTGATCTGCATCTCTGGACAAAGCTTGTTTTATCATGCTTGATGATATTTTGTGTATTTCTTGAATTTGGTTTGTATTTTATTCAGAGTGTTTTGTCTATGTTCTTCAGGAAGATTCCCTTGCATCTCCTTTTTTGTAAGGTTTCTGTCTTGTTTTAATATCATGATAATATTTGCTTAGTAACAGGAATTTGGAAGTTTTTCCTTTTATGATTTATAAAATAACTTTATCAATTCATTGAATGTATGTGTTGAATCCATCTATCTCATGGCCTTTTCTTACTTGGAAGATTTTGAATAGCCTTTCTGACTTGTTATGTATGTGTTTAAATTATTTACTTCTTGATTTAACTGTGTTAGGTCACTTCAGTTTTTTTATAGCTTAGTGAAATAAAATTTTCAGTCTATACTTATGATTCTCTGAATTTCCTCCATGTTGATTATAGTATCTTCCATTTCACCTCAGTTTTATTAATTTGGGTCTTCTCAGATTATCAACCTTGGTAATCTTTTCAAGAGCCAACTCTTCATTTAGTTGATCCTTTCCTTATGTTGCATCTTGCTTATTTCTATCTTACTAATCTCTGCTCTGTTCTTGACTATTTTTCTTTGCTTGCTGCTCTTGAATGTTGTTTGTTCTTGCTTTTCTAAGGCTTTATGGTGTATCCCTAAGTTGTTTATTTGGGTTCTTTTCATGGTTTTTAAGTATAAACTTAGTGCTCTAATGTTGCCTGTTAGGGTTGTCTTGGTTGTATTTGATAGACTTGAGTATGTTCTGTTTTGCCTTTCATTCAATTCTAAGATATTTTCAACTTCTTTTTTTATTTGTTCAGTGATCCATTTATAATGTAATGATGTGTTGTTTAATCTCCACAACTGTATGTATTTTCTGTGCTTTCTTTTGTTATTGAAATGCAGTTTTACTCCACTATAATCAGATAACATACAAGGAATTAAGGAATTATTTGAACTTTCCTGGGTTTATTAAGAGATGTTTCGTGTCCTAAGATGTGATTTATTTTAATGAAGCTTTTAGTCCTGTTTCACTATCTCTCTGTCTCTGCTCTATTTCTGTGTGTGTGTGTGTGTGTGTGTGTGTAAGTGATAGAGATGGAGAGAACAGAAGAGAAGAAAGAGGGAGACAGAGAGGGAGGGAGGAGGGGATTGGTGATTATGTTTGTCACAGATGTCACCGGTATGAAGGTGCCTACAGAATCCAGAAAAAAAAGGCTGCCAATCCCCTGGAGCTGGGGTTAGACACAGTATGAGTAAACCATGTTAGGCACTGAAATCTGAACTTGGATACTACAGAAGAGCAGCAAGTGCTATTAATGGCTGAGCTAGCTTTCCAGCTACAATCATACTTCAATTGTCAATATTGCTTGGTTTTTTTCTGGATATGATTTGGAGATTTTAGTAAAAATGTATTATTTTAAGTTGAACAAAGAGAATGCTAACTTAAATATGGAACCACAAGTATCAGGACAAAACATACTCAGGAATCTACGGAACCCTCCAAATGATACTCTTTCTCTATTGAACAGCCAGTAAATATATTTTACTGTTGTACTCATTTATCTGGTACTTAGTTTTATCCTGGTTATAAAATGCATAGCACATGGGGTGAAGAGAGAAGGGAAGATTTTTGACAATTTGCCAAATCAAAAAATGGGAATAATGGCTTTTAATACAGATTTCCAGTAACATCTCAGCTTGTTGCATATGACTTCCTCATTTGCTAATATCTTTTCTGCACATGCTTGGATGATAGCATTCTCTTAGTGACTAAAATCTCTGCTATTTACACTTTGCAAGTAAGTTTTTCTTTTCTTTTCTTTTTTTATGGGATGCTGTCTACTTTTCTTCTTTAACTGTCTGACTGAAGTCTATAATTAACTTTACCTCAGTGTTTCTGATATTCTTCCTTATGTGGGGAGTCAAATACTAAAATACTTATGAGTTTTTAAGTGCATTATGGTTATGCTTCAGAAAAATTAGAAAGTCATCCCACAAGGCATAGTTTATTTCAGTACTTGTCTGTGTACTAGCTAGTTTTATGTCAGCCCAACAGAAGCTAGTGTCATTTTGGAAGAGTGAATCTCAGCTGAGAGAATGCTTCTACCAATTTGATCTATGGACAAACATGTGATGCATTTCCCATTGATTATTGATAACTTATGTGGGAAAGCCAGCATACTTTGGGCCATACTATCCCTAAACTGTTGGTCTTCGGTGTGTAAGAAAGCAAGCTGAGCCGGGCGGTGGTGGCGCACACCTTTAATCCCAGCACTTGGGAGGCAGAGGCAGGTGGATTTCTGAGTTCGAGGCCAGCCTGGTCTACAGAGTGAGTTCCAGGACAGCCCGGGCTACACAGAGAAACCCTGTCTCGAAAAACCAAAAAAAAAAAAAAAAAAAAAAAAAGAAAGCAAGCTGAACAAACCAGGAAGCAGCAGTCCTCTATAGCTTCTGCATCATGATAAAAGGAGCAAATAGCCCACATCAGCACACTGGAAATACGAGGAAAGTTCTTCAACCCAATGAGAAAGATCTTCAAACATTCACAGACGACATTGCATTCAGTAGTGAAAGAAGAGGTGCTTTCCTGGACAATTAACATCAGCACTGTATGTTTTCTTTCCACTTCTATTCAGCACTCTAATGGATGTTTTAGGAGTCAGACAAGAAGAAGGAATAAAAAACACACACTAGAAAATAATTTAAATTATTCTTATCTGTTGATATCTTAGTTATATGTGCCAAATCTAATGAAATTTTTTTTCACTGCAGAGATACACAACTAATAAAGAATGCAGGAAAACTGCCTTTCTATATACATAATGAACAACTCAGAATGGAAATCAAGGAATTAATTCAATTCAAGAAAACATCCAGAAACCTTACCACTGAACAGGCTAGGAATGGAACAGTCTGATTCTCTTCCTCTCTGTCCACTTGTCTAGGTTAGCCTTTCAAGGGCTTTACTGTGTCCAATCCCTTTCTCTATGGTACAGTGGTACTTGTAAGTGAATTCGGGTGGTAGACTAATAATCTCCTACCCTCAGCTTTCATTTATCAGAGCCAGATTATTAGAATTTTAAATGATCTCCAGAAAGATTCCCTTTGAATATTTATTGACATTTCAACAACTGTATTTAATTAAGTAGTTTATTGTAATGAACAAGAGCTTTGTTTACTCTGGTCCAGGAGACGTGTGAAAAGTCAAAATAACAGCATTCCTGCTCATAAAATATGAGGAAGAATATGTGAAGACATCTATTTTGTGGTAGGTCACAGAAAGTAAGTGCTTATGTAGCCTGGATGTGCTACTGGGTACAACTGGAAAATGGACTTTGTGACATTCAGAATTCAAGCATATAAACTGTTATGGTATGATTGCAAAGAGAAATGTGAAATCCACTTTGTACTTATATGATGGTTCACAGAGATGATTTTCTTGAAGCATGTTGTCAGAAATTCAGCTCTGTGCTGCCGAAGACATGTGCATGCTTATGGTTCCAGTGAACGCTAAAAATTAGGAGCATAATTTTCCAAACAATGGCACCATTTTGCTGCAAAATTACAGCCTAGTCTTCTATCTGCCAAGTTTCAGAATTAGTTAGTATGAGTAATCAGAAAGGGAAATGATATAATTATATTGTAATCTCAAAAATAAAGAAAAATGAAAAGTATATTTTAAAATGGAAGAACAATCATCAACAAAAGGAAACAAAATTTTGTAACACTGGAGACTCAGTTTTATTAGAAGTGAGATGGACGTCTCTTAGGCCATGGAAGAAAAGCTTGCTATTAAGTGCAAAGATACTCAGATAAAATGGACATGAGTGGATTTTAGCTTAGACTGGCTTCTATTTCACTGACTGCTGCACACTGGAATCTGTAAGGAAGGGTGCCTGGTCTGGCATGGCCGTGGTAGGGACAGCATGACATGGTTCCTGCCCCTGGGACAGGGGTAGTAGGCAGGTGCCTCCATCATTGTCAATGGCTGCTGTTGGCATAAGACTTGTTTGTATAATAATGTATATATTTTACATTCTTCCTTCAGGGAATGTCCTTTCTTAATGTTAATGACTCCTTGTTAATCAGAGATGGCACCAGCCTGGGAGGCAAAGGAGTGGCTAAGATCTCAGCAAAATGGTAAATGCTGAGACATTCAGGACAGCCTTTAAGGCAATGGAAAAGAACTCTAAAAACATGGGTTCAAAAATACATAATTTTTCAAAAACATAAGGATGCAGTATGAATTATATGAGGAGGCTTCACGAATCTAAAGGAAAAAAATGCAGCTGGGCTGTGAGACAATTCGGCAGAATGATACTGAGGATGGAGATAAAGGGATTTAGGGAGTGCTGATCATACAAGATCCCACCCAGCTAAGTATTTTGTTTTTGTTGTTTGTTTGTTTGTGCTTACAAAGCCAACAGAATCCTGAGTTCAAGGTCAGCCTGGGACAGGACAAGGTTAGGCCCAGGAGTGGTAGAAATGGTAATTTCAGACTTGGTTCCTACCCAGATAGTTTATTGTCTGTGCTTAACAGAGATAGGCAGATATTTGAATTCTTTCACAAAATTAAAAAAAAAAAAAGTGTGCTTGCTGTCTTCTAAGAATTAAAAGGCTGGGGCCATGGTATGCTAAGTCATGAGATAATCTAAAGAAATGTGGAGTAAGTGACTGGATTAATCTATAAAATAAAAGACTGGGCTTATAATCTGTTAGAAATGAGCTATCCAGAGAGGTTTATATAATGAAAAGAGAGAACTTCTTGGAGAATGAGCATGAGCAGAAGAACATAGAGAGATAGTTGTCTGGAGATTTCCAGAGACAGCAGAATTTAGAGAAACCAATCTGGAAAGATGTCTTGAGCAGACATAGGTCATCAACTTGGACCCACAGTTTGACTTCAGGTCATGTGTTTCACCTCTTCCTTAGAACTCCTTTCCAAACTGAGGCTGGTGCTTGGCAGAAAAGGCTGGCTCTTGAGGCTGGCTTTTGCACCATATCAGGGTCCTGCTTGGGTATAGGAGAACCTGGTTTGTGTGTGAAGGAATGAAAGATTGTAAGGTCACTGCCTGGTCAGATGTGCTCACTATAGCTAGACTGACAACCACTCAAGCAGCTGTATCAGTGAAGGTACAGAAGCTATGCAGTGCTGTCAGAATGTAGCACTAGCTGGTGTTCTTCCTCAAAGATGAAATGGAAAGGTGACCTTGCATTATTGATACATTATTGATACTTTGTGAAGTAGTGACCTGATCATATTGATTTTCACTATAGTCTGTTTGGGTTGCTACAACAGAATATCATAAATAATGTAACTGATAAAATATAAAAATTTATTCCTTTCAGCACAGGAAGTTGGGAAATCTAAGAACAAAGGCCTAGCACATTCAAGACCTGTTTATTGTTGTGGTGATAGGAGTACGTTGAACCCAGGGCCCTGCACATGTTGTGAGGTGCTTTACCACAGACTTAAATCTCCAGCTCAACATGAAGGATGTTTTCAGTGCCATAATTTGGTTACCATATTTAACAAGTGATATTTTCACTTGTTAAAGTGATGAGGCAAGTCTCTTGTGTCTAGTAACTTCCCAAAGACTCCGCCTTCAACACTGTTTGGTAGAAGGGTCAAGATTTTGTCATGAATCTTAGGGAAATATGACTATGAAAGCATATCAACATTCTCATTGTAACTCTGCTTACAAGGCTGCTGTTGTCATGGTAACCACCAGCAATGTACAAGATTCCCCCAAACTATGGTACTTGAGGGAACATTCCAGCTACCCATGAGAATAGAGGATTCTGGAGGAAGAGAGCACTGGAGAAGGGGATTTATTTAATAACAGAACAAGAGTGATTCCTGCTATGGAGACCTTGACTTACAGGCAGAATTACACTCCCTTAGCCGTATTGAGACACTCTTAATGACTCATTATCTGGGGTAGGAAGAGGCCCTATGACCTTGACCTGGATGGTTCAGAAGGGTTTCTCTTCCTGCTTTGCTGGGTCTGAGGTTCTACTGCATTGAACCCTAACTACATCTGAATTTCAGACAAGAGCTGGACCAGACCCTTCTGCTTCACTTTCTATCTGGCATTTGTAAGGTAGGAGAATTTCAATAGGTGTTTCTCTGGAAGTACACTACAAGAACATCAAGAAAATATCTACTAGTGAAGCTATATCCACTCTGGTTGCATTATGGTTTCTATTCACTCTTTACCAGTTGCCTTCTCTACTCAGTACTGGGATACTCCCAAACCATGAGCTGTTGATAAGCATTTGGCTTCAGAGATACTCTATTGTGAGGGTACCGCGTTTCTGTGGTGGTAGTGAATTGATGAAAGGATGAACACTTTGGAAAGTCCTTCTGTGTGCAGGGATGACTGCAAGAATGAAGGCATATTTTAGGAACTTACTTCCTGAACCCTGATACAGAACAGGGTGTGAATGTTTGTTATAGTTGGTCACCCCCTATTACAGTCAATGGTCCTTTCTAGTCAGGTGCTTGAGTCTCTTCTTGTTCTATAACATGAATAGAACTTATGGGATTCCTTACCAGAGCTTTAACCACTGGAGTTCTGGGCAAGAGTTGGGACAAATGTCCATTTACAGGACTTTATTTACTACAATAAATAAAAATTGATGTCCTAGATGATATAGCAATCTTTTTTCCCATGGGGAAGATTAACACTAAAAAGAGATTGAACATTCCCTCTGCCCCAGCTACAGAAGTCAAAAAGCAACTGTGCAAAAAAGACTCCCTACATGCTGCTGGGGACATTCATTCTCCTAATGATTCCCACTCCTAAGAAAAGTGATAATAGAGGCTACTTTTCTAGAAGGTTTTTGGGTGCCTTCTGCTTTTCCATTACATTAGAGACCAACTCAGACCCCAGATCAGGGCTAAAGTAACTTCTTCCAATGTGACCGCCTCTAAGCACTTCTCAGTCTCAGATGTCATTCTTGAAATTCATTACAAAAATAGTCAAATAGCAATTTTGCAAATAATCATGGCACTCTTCTGCAAACCAGCCACTGTGCTGGGGCCTTCATATGCATTTTTATTTGTTCTCTGAAATCCTTAGAGCAATTATGGGAGATAAGCATTATTAGCTTCACTTGTCAAATAAACCTGTAGCTGCTTTGCCAAATGTGCAGAGGAGTTACAGACCTTGGGAAAGTATGGACCTGGAATGAATTAGATGTTGCTCATGAGTAAAATGTGATTGATGTCCTAATTATTTATTTGCTCCTGTGTAATTAGAAGGCTGGAGATTATGGCTGCACAGATGGCAGTATCCTAAGGCAGTGTGCATACACAAGGACTTCCTGCAGTATATTTTCTTATGTGTGTGATGCAGAAGAGAGTCTGTTGCCTTGCATTCAGTACCTATATGGATGCTACTGACAATTCATATCTTCAGAGAAAAAATAAGTAAACACTGACTGAGTGATTAGGACATTATTCAGTTTGCAGTTGACAGTACCTTCACTTTCACATTATGCAGCAGCCACTGACTTGAAAAGCAATCCAGAGTCACAGTGCACATGTATATTTTCCTTTGACCTGTAGGTCTTAGTTGATTCAGGGCCATGTATTGTGCTGAGACAGATAATAGGTCTGTATTGCTAAAACTCATTTGGGAGGGGTATATAAATAATATCTACTCCTTATCCTAAGGTTCCTAAGGATAAACCAAGGCGTGGTTGCACCAGTTTACTCTGAAGAACCAATGAGTTTATTGAGTTTCCTTATAGAGTCAGATGGAGTATTATTATTTCTAGGAATGTGGGTACTCAGGCTCCAATCTACTGTACCTGGAAATTCTTACAAAGAAGGAACAAGACTTCCTTTCAGTCTCATGGAAGGGAACCCCCCCCCCCCCCCCCCCCGCTCTCCACTCTTTGATCCAAAGGGACCTCCAACTCCCTAAATTCTAAAAGGCACAAGCTCAACATTGGCTATAGGAGGATTTCTGGTAGTTAGATAGCCAGCATTTCTCAGGAACTTGTGAAACAAGTTCCCCTAAGGAGTCATTTCCCATACCTCTGGCAGAAAAAACAAACAAACGAAAACAAGCAAACAAACAAACAAAAAAGGCTATCTGTGGTGTCTATAAGCATATCAAAGCTCATTCTGACCTTCAAGCTCTCTCAGCATTACAAATCCCTATTATGCATTTGAAAGTCCATGCTGCCTAGCCCTCCTCATGTCTTCCCCTACCATAAACTCTCTCCTGCTACCAGAATTCCCTTTGCACAGCTACTCATTCTCCTAAAAACCTTGTTATTCTTGCTATCCACCCCCATCTATGCTCTACTTATGCTTCTCTTACAATTTCTTCTCTATTCTCCCTGCAATTCTCCCTTCTGACACAAATATCCCTGGCCATGTCCAGTCTGTTGGTCATGTTCAGTTTCTTCTTTCTTTCTTTCTTTCTTTCTTTCTTTCTTTCTTTCTTTTTCTTTCTTTCTTTCTTTCTTTCTTTCTTTCTTTCTTTCTTTCTTTCTTTCTTTCTTCTCTGCTCTGGATATTTCCAGATGTCTCTGACTATTCCCTCTCATATCCACAATAAAATCCTTCCCCTCAAAAATACCATGGAGCAGTCATGTTGTCAGTTTGTACATCTTCTAGTCTTCCTTGCCTATATACTCTAGCCTCCCACAAAGATCATGTGCAATTGAGACAGGGTTGCACAAAACAGGCAACAAAAAAATGGCTAGATATTTAGGCAAGGCTTTTTGATCATATCCACTCCTCTATGAGAGGTAAACAGTCAACAAACATATCTGGAATAATTCTTTTGCAAGAAAGTGCAACTGAACTTACCAAGATAATGTTTGCTTGGCTCATAGGACAGTTGTTGGCTCCTGAAGTGTGTTACATGGAGAAACTTCAGGGTCATAAGGTCCCTATCAATCTTGGACTCTCATGACTGATAGATAAGAACTTTTCATGTTGTAATTACTTTATCCTTTTTAGGAAACAAATATGCTATCTGTCTCAGAATGCATTGCTTATATCAATTTTTCAAGTCTATTTTCTATAAAAAAACATAAAACAATTACCAAAATTCCTTAGAAAGAATGTTCACAGGCCAACAAGATGACTCAGAGAGCAAAGGCACTTGCTCATCAAACCTGGAGACCTAAGTTTGATTCCTTAAATCCACATAAACCTAAGAAAAAATCATTCCTGACAAAGGACCCCTGTCAAAGGATACATCACTATGAATTAATACCTTCAACCTATGCAACAGGAGCCTGTTGATACAAACTCCACATCCCTAACTGGACCTACTAAACAGGTATCTTAGAGAATGGCTCAACCAGCCTTTTGATAATTGTTTGAGGAGTTCTGACTGCATGGTAGCACTCTTAATGTCTGAGTAGGTAGTTAACTGTGTAGATTGGTCACTGTCTTCAATCTAATGGTATTTTGTATATGCATGTTAAGCCACCTTGAGTTTATAGCATATTCTGGAGGGCAAGGCTTTTTGTCATTGATACTGTCCTTAGATACTTTCATGCCAGAAATCTTGCAGATGATATATAGTCTATTTCTTTAATCTTAATGTAACTATAATATTGACAATGTAGATGACAGTTTTGACATTTAAAAACATTATGTGCTTTTAATTAGTATGGTGATTAGTTGATCTAAAGAGATGGATACCCAAATATCATGAAAAGTCATAAGAACACAAATCTTCACTTTTCTTCCTTAAATAGTCTAACTTTTTGAATTAGAAGGGATTTAATCGAGTAGCATTAGAAGATGACCCATTTAGTTCCTCACCCATTTAAACATTTGCTAGGATAATCAAGGCTTTAAATCTCATAAAAAGATGGGAATGAGAATATCCAAATTCTGTGCTCATCAGTTTTCTTTTCTAGTATCAAACATTTATAATAAAAGTGCAGTGACTTTTTTCTGTGAACAGAAAGTTTGTGATACTATAACAACATAAGGATTGGGCATGCAGCCCAGTGGCCCCAACATGAATGCAAAAATAAAAACAAAAATCCAAGCAAATGACCAATAGATTAATATGAACAAAGATTGGAATAAAACTTCATTCAGTAAATTAACTCGATTTTGTCTTCAGAATTTCATAGATTCTAAGTTATATTTGTAACTAAGAAAAAGTGCCATGTCCTGCCAAAACAAACCTGAGATTAGCACATCTAAGTTAAATTTTAAATACTTTCAGTACTCCCAGGACAGAAACTCCAGCAGTTTGCCAGAAGAACTCTATGGCTAATGGATAGGCTCTTAGTCTTATGGGAATCCAACCGGGGCTACATCTGAACTAGCTTACTAACCCCTCCTCATATTTCTCATCTCAGTGTCAGAAAATAGAATAATTGCCAGTGAAATCATAAGAGTGGAATTGAGATTCAACTGAAATTCATAACAGAGTCTTCAGTCTTCTCATGGAAAGCAAGCCTTGAATACGGAAAGTATAAACTCTTTGAATTCTATGGATGTGCTTAGCTTGTAACCATCTCTTGAAGTGCTTCTTGGAGTAATTTGTCTCCTATTGTCTATCTAGAATTAACAAGTGAAAAATCAAAGTTTCTCTGATTGAATTTTATCTCCTTAATATATTATCAATATAAGAATAACCAATCAAAAAGATATATAGATTTTAGTCATTTACTAATTTTAATTTTCTGTAATTCAAATAACCACCTATGTTTTCAAGTATGACTTTATGTGTGTTAATTAATTAGCACTTTGAGGCTCACTTTGCTATAGATTATCTACCAGAAAAGGCTTCTTGGGTTTAAGTCAATAGTCTAGCCCATGACTACCTTGAGTGTTCAAGTTATCAGTATAGCCCTGAGCCTTTCTTAGGATGAACTTTTAAGCACAAAACCCTTGTCCTGAGTTGACATACGTCAGTTAGCAAGAATAGTTAGTTTAAAAAAACAGTTTAGTTCAAGAGAAGTAAAAAAATCCAGAGAGCAAGGTAGGTACATTTATAATCTTTCCCAGAACTATAGAATTTGACAGATTAGGTCTCTGTTTTCATTTTCACTGGTGGTGCTGTCTACATGCTTAATTTTATTACCTGAATGGCACTTTCATCATAGTCAGTTGTACTAAGGTCTAGGTGTCTACCAAGTTCTGGAGCCCTGTTACAGTTTGTTCTAGTGTTTCTGTCTCCTGGGATGAGCCCTTCCATAATAATGCTCAATTGTATTTTTCTAGATCCTTCCACTAGCATGAACAATAAATAATCCCTCATGTCTCATTCTAAAGCAGCATATTAGAAAGCACAGGCACACACTATGATCTCCAGTTTCATGGAAAGAGCTTGGAAGTTGCCATTGACTTCCTTTGAACAAGAAACCTCGAATGCGGAAATACTGAAAATGACTGTCCTTTCTTGAATACACCAGAACTCTGGGATCACAGATCAAAGAAAACTCTAAAATCTGGGTCTGGAGAGGCATGGGAACAATATTCTCACATGAAGCAAAGACTGCTACAGCCCTAGACTAGTGTAGATACTTTGATGGCAATTTTTTACGTGATGAAGTTGAATGTGGAAAATGTCAGTGATAAGTGTTTGGGAATTCCAAATTTAGTAGGTCAACCAGAGAAAAGTTAACCAATTGCATTTGGGTTTGTTTTTTTTTTGGTGAAAATATGAATGGTTCCTTAATTGGGGAGTGGCCACTGGGGCTGTTTTCTTGACTCCTACTTTTCATCAGGCTCTTAAATCTAATCTCTCTGCTTCCCTATCATAGTGATTCTGTCCTCCTGTCCTGTGTTTCTGCAAAGGTTCACCTCTATTCCACTGCCCAGTCATTGGCTATTGGCTCTATTAATCAGTCAAATAAACCAACTATTGACAGGGATCTGCATTGAACATGCAAATTCCCATGTAAGCATAAATCAAAACCCCAACACTTCTCCATAATTGGCATATGTTCTCTGTGGGAAATGATATTGAGAGGCGTATCTCAGCAGGGGAACAATAGTCTTCTTACTCTAGCTCCATTCAGTCTTCCTGTTTTATGTATAAACTGTAATTTGACCATAGTTTGTAGAACTCCCTCTCTAACTAATAACCTATTACTGTAACAAATTATTCTAATGTGGTAACAATGGATTCAATGTAAGCGCAGGCACATTACCTTGGAAAGACAAGGAAGGAAACGAAGACACCTTCCAATCTTTTGTGTTGGCTTTGCCTATCAGCCTTTGGGGCAGAGATTTGTTGAAAGCCATGAAGTTAAGACTGACAAATACACATTATTCCACAGAGGCAATGAATATGATGACAGACATGGGATGGCATCCATCTCATGGCATTGGAAAACACCTCCAAGGAGAAAAGGAACCAGTGCAGCCGCAGCCAAAAGGGTTACGCACGGGACTGGGTTTTTCCTAGTGGCCACTGGGCCTGGTATACCTATTACCTGGAAGACTGAGGAGCCAGTATGGGTTCCCCAGTGGCCTTTTTCCTCAGAAAAGATACTAGCTGTTAGACAACTAATCTTAGAATAATTAAAATTGGGACATATTAAACCTTCTGTCTCCCCTTGGAACACCCCATATTTGTCATTAAAAAAAATCAGGGAGTTGGAGACTGCTACATGACTTGCGAGCCATAAACCATCAGATGCAGGTCATGTGGGCAGTTCAGAGAGGCTTACCTCTATTATCTGCTTTACCTCGTGATTGGCCTAGTATCATTATTGACATCAAAGATTGTTTCTTTTCTATCCCACTCTGTAAACAGGACAGTGAGAGATTCGCTTTCACGGTTCCCTCTATTAATCATAAGGAACCTGACCAGCGCTACCAGTGGGTAGTGCTGCCCCAAGGCATGGCCAATAGCCTGACCATGTGTCAATTATACGTGGGAGAGGCCATAGCCCCTTAAAGAAAGAAATTTCCCCAAGTTCATTGTCTCCATTATATGGATGACATTTTGATAGCTACAAAAACTGAGCATTTGTTAGAACGTGTATATACGGAATTGATCAAACTATTAGAAAAAAGACAGCTAGTAATAGCTCCAGAAAAGGTTCAACAAAGCAATGTAGCGAAATATCTTGGGGCAGAAATAAGCATCAAAATATAATACCTCAAAAATTTGAATTACGTAAGGACAGCCTTACGACCCTAAATCAGTTTCAAAAATTGCTGGGGGACATAAATTGGATACGTCCCTACCTAAATCTGTCTAACCATGAATTAAAACCTTTATATGAGATACTGACAGGTGACTCTGCCCTCGACTCACCCCGTCATCTGACTCCGGAAGGCAGGGCTGCACTAGAGAAGGTAGAAAAGAGCTTGAGTAATATTCCATTGTATAAATGTACCACATTTTTTGTATCCATTCCTCTGTTGAAGGGCATCTGGGTTCTTTCCAGGTTCTGGCTATTATAAATAAAGCTGCTATGAACATAGTGGAGCATATGTCCTTGTTATGTGTTAGAGCATCTTCTGGATATATACCCAGGAGTGTATAGCTGGGTCCTCAGGTAGTGATATGTCCAATTTTCTGAGGAACCACCAGACTGATTTCCATAGTGGTTGCACCATCTTGCAATCCCACCAACAATGGATTTCTCCATATCTTCGCCAGCATCTGCTATCACCTGAGTTTTTGATCTTAGCCATTCTGACTAATGTGAAGTGGAATCTCAGGATTGTTTTGATTTGCATTTCCCTGATGACCAAGGATGCTGAACATTTCTTTAGGTGCTTCTCGGCCATTCGCATTTCCTCAGTTGAGAATTCTTTGTTTAGCTCCTTACTCCATTTTTAATAGGGTTATTTGGTTGTCTGGAGTCTAATTTCTTGAGTTCTTTGTATATTTTGGATATTAGCCCTCCATCAGATGTGGGATTGGTAAAGATCTTTTCCCAATCTGTTGGTTGGCATTTTGTCCTATTGACAGTGTCCTTTGCCTTACAGAATCTTTGCAATTTTATGAGGTCCCATTTGTCAATTCTTGATCTTAGAGCATAAGCTGTTGGTGTTTTGTTCAGGAACTTTTTCCCTGTGCCCAAGTATTCTAGGTTCTTCCCCACTGTCTCTTCTACTAGTTTCAGTGTATCTGGTTTTATGTGGAGGTCCTTTAGCCACTTGAACTTCACTTTGTACAAGAAGATAAGAGTGGATCTATTTGCATTCTTCTACATGTTGTCCTCTAGTTGACAAGCACCATTTGTTGAAAATGCTGTCCTTTTTCCACTGGACAATTTTAGCTCCTTTGTTAAAGATCAAGTGATCATAGGTGTGTGGGGTCATTTCTAGGTCTTCAATTCTATTCTGCTGATCTTCCTGCCTGACTATTTACCAATACTATGCAGTTTTTATGACTATTGCTCTGTAGTACAGCTTGAGGTCAAGAATGGTGATTCCTCCAGAAGTTCTTTTATTGTTGAGAATAGTTTTCACTATCCTGGGTTTTTTGTTATTCCAGATGAATTTGAGAATTTCTCATTCTAACTCCGTGAAGAACTGAGTTGGAATTTTACTGGGGATTGCACTGAATCTGTAGATTGCTTTTGGCAAGATGGCCATTTTTACTATATTAATCCCTCCAATCCATGAGTATGAGAAATCTTTCCATCTTGGGAGATCTTCTTCGATTTCTTTCTTCAGAGACTTGAAGTTCTTGTCATACAGATCTTTTACTTGCTTGGTTAGATTTACAGCAAGGTATTTTATATTATTTGTGACTATTGTGAAGGGTATCGTTTCCCTAATTTCTTTTTCAGCCTGTTTATCTTTCACATAGAGGAAGACTACTGATTTGTTTGAGTTGATTTTATAACCAGCCACTTTGCTGAAGCTGTTTATCAGGTTTAGGAGTTTTCTGGTGGATGTTTTGCGGTCACTTAAGTATACTATCATATCTTTTGCAAATAGTGATATTTTGACTTCTTTCTTTCCTATTTGTATCCCTTTGACTTCTTTTTGTTGTCTAATTGCTCTGGCTAGGACTTCTAGTATTATATTGAATAGGTAGCAAGAGAGTGGGCAGCCTTGTCTAGTCCCTGATCTTAGTAGGATTACTTCAAGTTTCTCCCATTTAGTTTGATGTTGGCTATTGGTTTGCTGTATATTGCTTTTACTATGTTTAGGTATGGACATTGAATTCCTGATCTTTCTAAGACTTTTACCATGAAGCAATGTTGAATTTTGCCAATGGTTTCTCAGCATCTAGTGCGATGATCATATGATTTTTTTCTTTGAGTTTGTTTATATAGTGGATTATATTGATGAATTTCGAGATATTGAACCATCCCTGCATTTCTGGGATAAAGCCCACTTGATCATGATGGATGATTGTTTTGATGTGTTCTTGGGTTCAGTTTGCTAGAATTTTATTGAGTATTTTTGCATCGATATTCATAAGGGAGATTGGTCTGAAGTTCTCTTTCTTTGTTGGGTCTTTGTGAGGTTTAGGTATGAGTGTGATTGTAGCTTCATAGAACGAATTGGGTAGTGTTCTTTCCATTTCTATTTTGTGGAATAGTTTGAAGAGAAGTGGTATTAGGTCTTCTTTGAAGGTCTGATAGAATTCTGCACTAAAACCATCTGGTCCTGGGCTTTTATTTTGGTCAGGAGACTTTTAATGACTGCTACTATTTCTTTAGGGGTTATGGGACTGTTTAGATGGTTTATTTGCTCCTGATTTAATTTTAGTACCTAGTGTCTGTCTAAAAAATTGTCCATTTCATCCAGATTTTCCAGCTTTGTTGAGTATAGTCCTTTGTAATAGGATCTGATGATTTTTTTTATTTCCTCATTTTCTGTTGTTAGGTCTCCCTTTTCAGTTCTGATTTTATTAATTTGGATACTGTCTCTGTGCCCCTGGTTAATCTGGCTAAGGATTTATCTATTTTGTTGATGTTCTCAAAGAACCAGCTCCTTTTTTTGTTGATATTTTGTTTAGTTTTTTTCTGTTTCTACTTGGTTTACATCAGCCCTGAGTTTGATTATTTCCTGCTGTCTATTCCTCTTGGGGTGTATTTGCTTCTTTTTGTTCTAGAGCTTTCAGGTGTGCTGTCAAGTTGTTAATGTATGCTCTCTCCAATTTCTTTTTGTAGGCAGTTAGAGCTATGAGTTTTCCTCTTAGCACTGCTTTCACGGATTCCCACAAGTTTTGGTATGATGTGTCCTCATTTTCTTTAAATTCTAAAAAGTCTTTAATTTCTTTCTTTTTTCTTCCTTGACCAAGTCATCATTGAGTAGAGCACTGTTCAGTTTCCACATACATGTGGGTTTTCCATTGGTTTTGTCATTATTAAAGACCAGCCTTTGTCCATGATTATCTGATAGGATACAAGGGATTATTTCATTTTTTCTATCTGTTGTGGTCTGTTTTTTGACCAGTTATATGGTTTATTTTTGAGAAGGTACCATGAGTGCTGAGAAAAGGGTATATTCTTTTACTTTAGGATGAATTGTTCTATAAATGTCTGTTAAATCCATTTGGTTCATAACTTCTGTTAATTTCAATGTGTCTCTGTTCAGTTTCTGTTTCCATGATCTGTCCATTGCTGAGAGTGGGGTGTTGAAATCCCCCACCATTATTGTGGGCGGTGCAATGTGTGTTTTGAGCCTTAGTAAAGTTTCTTTTATGTATGTGGGTGCCCTTGCATTTGGAGTATAGATGGTCAGGATTGAGAGCTCATCTTCATAGATTTTTCCTTTGATGTGTATGAAGTGTCTTTCCTTATTTATTACTTTTGGTTGAAAGTTGATTTTATTTGATATTAGAATGGCTACTCCAGCTTGTTTCTTGGGACCATTTGCTTGGAAAATTACTTTCCAGCCTTTTACTCTGAGGTAGTGTCTGTCATTGTCACTGAGGTGTGTTTCCTGTATGCAGTACACTTCTGGGTCCTGTTTGTGTATCCAGTCTGATTGTCTACATTTTTTTATTGGAGAATTGAGTACATCGATGTTAAGAGATATTAAGAAAAAATGATTGTGACTTCCTGTTGTTTTTGTTATTAGAGGTGGAATTATGCTTGTGTAGCTATCTTCTTTTGGGATTGTAGTTTCCTTCCTTGTGTTGGCATTTTCCATCAATTATCCTTTGAAGTGTTTGGTTTGTGGGAAGATATTATGCAAATTTGGTTTTGTCATGGAATATTTTGGTTTCTCCATCTATAGTGATTGAGAGTTTTGCTGGGTATAGTAGTCTGGGCTGGCGCTTGTAGTCTCTTAGTGTCTGTATGGTATCAGTCCAGGATCTTCTGGCTTTTATAGTCTCTGGTGAGAAGTCTGGTGTAATTCTTATTGATCTGCCTTTATATGTTACTTGACCTTTTTCCCTTACTGCTTTTCATATTTTTTCTTTGTTTTATGCATTTGATGTTTTGATTATTATGTGATGTGAGGTATTTCTATTCTAGTCTATTCTATTTGCTGTTCTGTAGGTTTCTTGTATATTTATGGTCATCTCGTTCTTTAGGTTATGGAAGTTTTCCTTTATACTTTTGTTGAAGATATTTACTGGCCCTTTTAGTTGGGAATCTTCACTCTCATCTATATCTATTATCCTTAGGTTTGGTCTTCTCATTGTGTCCTGGATTTCCTGGATGTCTGAGTTAGGAGCTTTTTGCATTTTCTTTGACAGTTGTGTCAATGTTTTCTATGGTATCTTCTGCACATGAGATTTTCTCATCTATCTCTTGTATTCCGTTGGTGATGCTTGCGTCTATGACTCCTGGTCTCTTTCCTAGGTTTTCTATCTCCAGGGTAGTCTCCCTTTGAGATTTCTTTATTGTTTCTATGTCCATTTTTAGATCCTGGATGATTTTGTTTAATTCCTTCACCTGTTTCGTTGTGTTTTCTTGCAGTTCTTCATGGGATTTTTGTGTTTCCTCTTTAAGGGTTTCTGCATGTTTACCTGTGTTCTCTTGTACTTCTTTAAGGGAGTAATTATGTCCTTCTTAAAATCCTCTATTGTCATCATGAGAAGTGATTTTAATTCGGAATCCCACTTTTCAAGTGTGATAGAGTGTCCAGGGCTCGCTATGGTGGGAGAACTGGGTTCTGATGATGCCAAACAACTTTGGTTTCTGTTGCTTATGTTCCTGGGCTTTCCATTAGCCGTCTGGTTAACTCTAGTGTTACCTGTGCTCACTGTGTCTGACTGGAGTCTGTCTTTCCAGTTATCTTGCTTGTGTCAGAACTCCTCAGAGTCCAGATGTCTCTGTGATCCTGAGATCTAAGCTCCTGGGTGGAAGAACTTCTGGGACTCAGGCCACCTCTGGGATCCTGAAATCCTGCTGTTCTGAGTGCAGTGGTTCCCCTAGGATGGTTCAGGATATGGTGTTCTCCCCAGAAGCAGACCAGCTAAATATTCACTGCTCTGAATGGAGTGACTCCTCTAGAATGGCTTAGTACCCTAAGTGTCCACTGATCTGAGTGCAGTAGCTCCACTAGAATGGCTCAGGATACAGTGTCTCCACAGGAGCAGACCAGCTAGGTGTCTTCCCCAGTCAAAAGGAGCAGGTGTCGGGCAGAAGGGAAGTGGTATTCTGGAAGGGCAGGGTTTGGGTTGTTGAAGGGACCTGAGCACCCCTGGCTCCCAGTTGTAAGTCTGGTGCATAGGTTAGTGGGAGAGGGTTCCTACCTGCTGCTCTGAGTGCAGTGGCTCCTCTAGGATGGCTCAGGATATGGTGCCTCCATAGGAGTAGACTAGCTAGGTGTCTGCCCCAGCCAAAAGGACCAGACGTGGGGCAGAAGGAAAGTTTTAGAAATCTTTTATAGCTGATAAACACCTTCAGCTAAGTGGCTGGATAGAAAATTAAATAAATAAAAATAAAAATCAATAGCTTAGTAGCCCTTTTATGTACAAAGGATAAACTGGCTCAGAAAGTAACCAGGAAAACAGCACCATTTTTCTGTGTACATATTATGCTTATTAGCTTGTTTGTATATGTGTGTGTGGGGGGAGGTGTGTTCCTAATACTGGGCATGGGTGTTTATCTTACTCTTGAGACTCTTTTCCTCCTGTTGGGTTACTTGTCTGGCCTAGATATGAGAGCTTTTGTTTTGTCCTTTTGTATCTTGTATTGTCCTGTTGACTGTTATTTTTTCTTTGAGACCTGCTCTTTTCTGAGTATGAAGCCCAGAGGAAGTAGATCTGGAGGAGAGTAGATATAGTGTTGAGAGTTGGGAGAAGAGGGAGGATAACTGTGACCAGGATGCATTGTATAAAAAAAGACTCTATCTTTAATTTAAAAAAGAAACAAATATAAACAAACAAAAAAATCAAACAAAACCTAAGCCTGAACAAATAAACTAGCCCCATATGTGGAAATAGACACACACACACACACACACACACACACACACACAAATGAAAAACCAGGATAACATGTCACTTCCCAAAAATGTAAACAGCATAAAAATGCCCCAATGAAAATTAAATAGAAGAAATTTCAAACACAAAGTATAAAAGAACAAGTATAATTTTTTCAAATAACTAAAAAATAAAGAGATAAATGACATAAGTCAAACTAAGACATTAAAATCATGTTTGAATTGCTGAAAGAAACTCAAATAGAAATAATGCTGGAAATGACATTATTATAGTTGAAAGATTAAAATACAGACTAAAGAAAAGGTGTTGAAAGCTGCAAGAGGGAAAGTTCAAATCATTTATATATCACATGTCCATCAGAACAGCACCCGATTGACAGAAAACTTGAAAGCCATAACTGCCCAGAAAGGCATATTCTAATTTCTCAAAGATTGCAAATGTCAACCCAGCAGACAATTATACTCAACAAAACAATACTTTAAAATTGTGTGAGAAATTAAAAAAAAAAACCTTTCTATTATTTAACAACTAACCCAGCATCATACAGGATAGGAGAAGAATACTTCAGTCTGAAGAGAAGAATAGACACAACCAAGAGGTCAATCGGTAATAAATAACCAAAGACAGATAATCAGAGAGGTTTGATCAAACACTTCCTCTCTTCCTTGCAGAGTTTCAGTTTGTTTCTTCAAAATGATTGCTTCATGTTTTGTCTCCTGAGAGTATATTTTCTTTTTCTTTTTCATAAGCTGTTTTGTGTTGTTAGAAGACTTGCATGTTATTTTGACTAATATAGGGTGTCCTGCTGAGTTGAAATCTGACCTCTTTGTCTCCTCTTTTGTCTTTGGGTTCCTGTGTTCCATCCCTTGAAGAATTAGTACCTTGCAACTCTATACAGCTATTGCCTGCGGCTCTTGGTACTGTCAGGGTATTAGGTGTGGGGGAAGTAAAACTGTGGAGTCATTCTTCATTTGGCAATGGGCTTGACAATCTTGTCAGCCTGGCAGAATGTGTACTCCCAGATTGAGGAGACACTGAAAATGCAACTTTTATTGTCCAACTTTTCTTTACTGTTCTGGGCCCTTCCTTTCCTCTGTTCCCTATCTCCTTCCCACCATTGTGTCCCTCTTCTCTTCTTTCTTTCCTTGAGATAGATTTTACTCTATAGTGCAAACAAGCCTCAAATTCTCAGCAGAGATTATATTACAATGGCACAGAATCATGTGCCATTATACCTTACTAATATTCCTTAATATGTTGCATTTTAATCCATATGTTATTTGAATATGGGATAATTACTTCTCTGTCACAGTGATGAATCATTATGATAGAAGGAAAAACAGAGTTTATTTTGACTTATAGTTTCAGAGGGATAAGAGTCAATTGTTATGGAGAAGCATAGTTATAAATAGCAGGAGCACAAAACTCAAAGGTCACATTTTCAATCATGACCACACACCAGAAAGAATGAACTAGAAGTGGCAAGGTGTTTTCAGTCTCAAAAGCCACCTCTAGTGGTATGCCTCCTCCAGCAAGGCAGCACCATCTAAACCTCTGCAAATAGCCCAGAATATATTTAAATATCTGAGACACCGAGGAGTCAGCATTCTCATTACGTTCACCACAGAATAGAAGAATGCATTTGCAGACGGAGAAGGCTGATTGAAAATGGATATCTTACTTTCCTCCCTGTGTTTGCTTTAATATTCTAAGTCGATGTATTGTCAACACCTTACACATTTTTATTCATTAGTCTCTATGGACTAATTACTCACTACCTCCTCATGGAAGGTAAACCCACACAGACATGAGAGGTGCAGATACTTCTTGACTTATGAAGGTTTTATGTCCTGATATTCTCATTGCAAGTCCAAAATTTATCTAATGCAACTGATCCGTTGAGCATCCTGGCCCAGCAAGAAGCCATGCAGCAAATACAACTGACCAATTAAGGAACACTTAATCATACACAGCTCAGCACATGACTGTGTGGTGTCAGTTGTTTCTTCTTGAGAGATCTGAACTAGGACAACAACAAAAGTAACCTAAAGATGGTTTCCCCAGGATACCGTTAAAAGGGGAGTGGGGTGGGAAGGAGGGTGGTTTCTACCAATCTGCACAGGTTCTCTAGAATCTTTAACTAAAACAATCATAAAGAGGCAAAGAAAGTTGAAGACCTTCCCAAACTGCATTCCTAGCCTGAGAAAAAGAAGGAAGATATTTACCAGATTGCTCAAGAACTAAATAAAACTTTGGGAAAGTCTAGTAAATTGTGGCCAAAACAAGATATTTTATCAGCAAGCATGAGAATCTTTAAGTAACCCCTATTAAAGGCCTGTGAACTCTCAAATAACGTGTGAACTATAATATGGCATGTTAAAAAAAATGTAGCCAGATGTAACTGTAATCTTCCCAGAGTGAAGTAAGAGGACTGAAAAATCTGAAGCTTGACTTGGCCTCTATGAGATTAACTCAAGAAAGGAAGGAAAAGGAAGGGAAAGGAGGGAAGCTATGAAAAAAAAGAAAAGGAAAAAAGACTTTACAGGTTCTGGAATATTTGTTTGTACAAATCTATAACACCTATAACTATGTCCATATCCACATCTATGTCATCAATATCTGTATTTTTCAGTCTATACACTCATTTAGTCCTTTGTAGCTCAGGGGAAAATCATTTTTCTAGCATGTGTGAATCCTTGAATTCAAGTCTCAGTACTGCAGAAACCACTCTCCAATGCAGCAGTCTGTTTTTTCTCATAAGGTCATGAATAAAGTCTGATGGATTAACTAGAACAAACAGGACTTCAATTAAGACACTCCATCTCTCTAACTTAAAAAAACTTTCAGCATCAAATTCTTTATTTCACCTTAGCTTAGCAGCTGGTTCTTGTTCAGCATCTGTCAAGCCATGTCCTGACTGATTCCAAGAGACATCTCTAATTCACTGTATACTTTCACATAGGCGTAAGAGGCTAGGCAACAGAGGGCTAATTGAGGTGAGATGAAAACATATATAAAACCCCAAACAATGAATATGCTCATATTTTGGATCAAATGTAGTTTCTCTACTTTACATGGTAAAATGGCACCTAATAAACTACATCCACCTCCACAGGAGGAGGGTTCTTGATTAGTCTTCAACCTTTCTATTATGGTTGTATGCTAAAAAATATCCTAGTGTAAATTAACTCATTCAAATAATTGCATATTCCCAAACCTTCTCCCTTTACATGTATTTAAAAACAAACAAACAAACAAACAAACAAACAAAAACAGAAAACAAGGGAAAAAATAGATTCTAAGATCCATCTAGGGAGATGCTGGCTGAAAGCCACAAGCATCTGAAGCTTTGGTGTGTCACACTGGTGATCACCTTTTACTTGCTGATTTGACTGTGATGATGGTTAGACATGCCCACCATCTTGATGCCAGGTAGATATTTTTATTTATTGTTTTATAAGATTTTTTTTATTTAATCTTTTTTTCCTATAGTGCAGACTTTATCCCCGTCCTGGTACACCCTCTGATTGTTCCACATTCCATACCTCCCCATCATCCCCAAATCTCCATGAGGATGTTCCCAACCCCAACCCCATCCCATCAGACCTCTGCACTCCCTAGGACCTCCAGTCTCTTAAGGATTAGTTGAGTCCAAACCCAGAAGTCCTCTGATGTATATTTGTTGGGGGCCTCATATCAGTTGGTGTTTGCTGAATGGTTGGTGTCTGTTACGACCCAGTCCATTCGGGTCAGTCAACAAGTTCTCCAGCACAGGAGTGAGGATGCATGCTTCCAATTCCTGTGGTGTCCTTCACTGTATCCTGCTTACTGGAGCTCCAACGTTGAGGCGCCACTTTGTACCTGCCCGGAGCTGCCCCACATTCAGGGACCACTTTGTTCCGGCCAGTTCTGCTGCTCTGGTCCGCTGGTCAGGGTCTAGCAAGAGAGAGAGTGGGGAGGGGCAAGAGACTTGAAGAATGGAGACAAGACAGAGTCTGATCAAGTCTCATTTACTGAAAGGAAATCCTGAGTATTTATACCCTTTACCACATGCCTTTCCCTCGTAGACAAACACAGCTGAAGGCACTATGTCATGTGCCTTGCAGCGTGGAGACCACATGCGCCTAGCTAGCTGTGTGGAGACCATGTGTGCCTAGCAGCATGGAGACCATGTGCACCTTGCAGCTGGGGGCACTAAACAGCAAAACAAGATATGTGAGAAAAACAAGATGTTTATCAGAGTGTGCTCAGCTGTTGTGAGCTGTTGAAAACAAATATGGCTCGAGATGGCTGTAAAGATAATAGCGCTCTCTGTTAGAAGTCAGCTCCCAACAGGTGTCTCAGTGTCTGAATGATCTTGGGGGTTCAGGTTAGTTGAGACTGCTGGTCTTCTTATAGGGTCACCCTCCTCCCTAGCTTCTTCCTGCTTTTCCCTAATTCAACCAAAGGAGTCAGCAGCTTCTGTCCATTGGTTGGGTGTAAATATCTGCATCTGACTCTTTCAGCAGCTTGTTGGGTATTTCAGAGGGCACTCATGATAGGCCCCTTTAAACTTCAGGTGGCAGCACATGTTGGCGAGAATGTGGAGAAAGAGGAACACTCCTCCACTGCTGGTATGATTGCAAACTGGTACATTCACTCTGGAAATCAATCTGCAGGTTCGCCAGAAAATTGGAAATAGATCTACCTGAACATCCAGCTATAGCACTCTTGGGCATATACCCAAAAGATTCCCCACCATGCCACAGGACCATGTGTTCCACTATGTTCATAGTGGCCTTATTTGTGATAGCTGTCTTCTGAGAGGCTCTGTAAGAACCTGACATATACAGAGGGAGATGCTCACTGCTAAACATTGAACTGATAATAGGGTTCCCAATGGAGGAGTTAGAGAGAAGACTGAAGGAGCTGAAGTGTTGTGTGGCCTCATGGGGAAAGCAACAATACCAACCAACCAGAGCTCCCAGGGTCTAAGCCACATGCCTGTGATCTCTCAGAGAGGGACCCATGGCTCCAGCTGAATATGTAGGGGATGATGGCATTGTTGGGCATCAGTGGGAGAGGAGGTCCTTGGTCTCGTGAAGGCTGGATGCCCCAGTGTGGGGGAATTCGAGGGCAAGGAGGTGGGATTGGGTGGGTGGGTGGGGACACACCCTCATAGAAGCAGGAGGAGAGGGGATGGGATAGAAGGCTTCGGGGGGGGGGAAGGCGGAAAGAGGATAGCATCTAAAATGTAAATAAATAAAATATCCAAAAAAAAAAAGCAAGCAAGCAAACAAACTAACAAAAACAAAAACAAACAGACAAACAAAACGCAAGGGACACTATCAGTAGGACAAAACAGCAACCCACAGATTGGGAAAAGATATTTACCAACCCTACATCTGATAGAGATCCAATATCCAAAATATACAAAGAACTCAAGAAGGCAGACTCCAGAGAACCAAATAACCCTATTAAAAAGTGGAGTACAGAGCTAAATAGAAAATTCTCAACTGAGGAATATCAAATGGCTGAGAAGCACCTAAAGAAATGTTCAGCTTCCTTAGTCATCAGGGAAATGCAAATCAAAATGACTCTGAGATTCTACCTTACACCAGTCAGAATGGCTAAGATCACAAACTCAGGTGATAGCAGATGTGGAAAAAGAGGAACACTCCTCCATTGTTGGTAGGATTGCAAGCTGGTACAACCACTCTGGAAATCAATCTGGAGGTTCCTCAGAAAATTGGACATAGTATTCCCTGAGGACCCAGCTATATCACTCCTTTTGGCATATATCCAAAAGATGCTCCAACATATAACAAGGATACATGCTCTAATATGTTCATAGAAGCCTTATTTATAATAGCCAAAAGTAAGAAACAAGCCAGGTGTCCCTCATCAGAAGATTAGATACAGAAAATGTAATATATATATACACGATGAAGTACTTCACAGCAATTAAAAACAATGACTTCATGAAATTCACAGGCAAATGGATGGAACTAGAAAATATCATTCTGAGTGTGAGGTAATCCAGACACAACAGAACACAGACAGTATGTACTCACTAATAAGTGGATACTAACCCAAAAGCTCACAATGCATATGATGCAACCTACAGACCATATGGAATGTAGAAGGAAGGAAGATCAGTGGGTGGATGCTTCAGTCCTGCACTGAGAGTGAAGAGGACAATTGTAGGAAATAGAAGGAGAGGAGGGACAAGGGAGGAAAGAGGAGGAGGAAATAAGGGTGGCAGTATCAGGATCTGGAGGAGACTTGAGAGAGGTACAGAGGATCAGGAAATCGAATAAAAAATAGGTAGCAGGAGGGATGAAGAACTGGGGATAGCCACTGGTGGATCCCAGACACCAGAGAAATGTGAGGCTCCCAGGACCCAATGGGATTGCCTTTAGCTGTAATGTGCAGAGAAGGGAGGGGTAGAACCTGTGGAGACCACCTCCAGTAGATAGGCATGGCCCTTGGTCAAGGGATGGAGCTAGTCCTCAAATCTCAAAGTTTTTTTTAACCCAGAAATGTTTCTGTCAAAGGCAGAACAGGGGCAAAATTGGAACAGAGACTGAAAAAAAGGGCCAACTGGGAATGGCCCCACCTGAGGATACATCATGTCTACAGACACCAAATCCAATGCTTGCAGACAGGAACCAAGTGTGGCAGTTCCTGGGGAGGTTTGGCAGGCAACCTACCAAAGCAGAGGTGGATGTTTGGAACCAACCATCAGACTGAACTCGAGGAATATGGTGGGGGAGCTGGCAGAAGGACTGGAGGAGCAGAGGAGGACTGCAACCCCATTGGAAGAACAACATAGGCTGGCCTGACCACCTATTGGATGCAGGGTTCGTAAATATCTTTTCCCAATCTGTGGGTTGCCATTTTGTCCTATTGATAGTGTCCCTTGCTTTACAGAAGCTTTTCAATTTTATGGGGTCCTGTTTGTCGATTGTTGCTCTTGAAGCATAAGCCATTGGTGTTTTGTTCAGGAAGTTTTCCCCTGTGCCCAAGTAGTCGAGGCTCTTCCCCACTTTCTCTTCTATTAGATTCAAGTGTATTTGGTTTCATGTGGAGGTCCTTGATCCACTTGGTTATGAGCTTTGTTCAAGGAGATAGGTATGGATCAATTTGCATTCTTCTGCATGCAGACCGAAAGTTGAACCAGCACCATTTGTTGAAAATGCTGTCTTTTTTCCACTGAATGGTTTAGCTTCTTTTTCAAAGATCCAGTGAACATACGTGTGTGGTATTTAAATGGTGTCTCTATTAGGAAGCTCTTACCCAACCTACCTTTTGTTGGATTCACTGAGGGAGGAGTATAAAATTTTAAATAACATGTTGAGACAGTTTTTCTTTTTCCTTACTTCTAATCTTACCTGATGTGGTCTTTCAAAGGTTTCAATTATTTCATTACGTTAAGAAAATTAATACTGTACTAACTCAGTTACTGACTCTTTCCCAGTGTTTTAAATGAAATCTGTAATTATATTAAAAGAATGGGAACTTAAATCCTCTTGTGTAGTGTTAAGAAAAGTAATCATTTTATAACTAATATCCATGTATAAGTGAGTACATACATTGGCTTTCTGAGCCATAAGGTAGAGTATCACCCTGCTAAAATCCACAGACCCCAAAAAGGTAAATAACAAGGAAGGCCAAGAGGGGAGTCTTGAATCTCACTTAGAAGGGAAAATAAAATAAACATGGGACACTGTAGATGCATGTGGGGATTGGGTGGGAGAGGGGGTCAGAAGGGGTACAAGAGGGATCAGGTGCAGGGAGGGTAGAAGGAGAGAGTTCTGGGAGAGACAACTGGGTTGGAAAAGGGCATCTCAGGGACAAGCTAGAGACCTAGGAAAATATAAACTCCCAGGAATCTGAGGGTGAACCTAGCTAAGACTCTTAGCAATGGGGGATATGGAGCCTGAAATTACCATTTCCTAATAAGGCAAGATTTCCAATGGAGGGCCTGGAATACCAACTCAGCCACAAATCCTTTGACCCACAATTTGTTCTGCCTACAAGATTTTCAGGGATAAACATGGAGCAGAAAATTGAGGGAATGGCAAACCAAAGACTGGTCCAGTTTGAGACTCATCCCATGAGAGGGAGTCCACATTTGACACTATTAATGATATTTTGCTATACTTCCAGACAGGAGCCTAGCATAGCTGTCATCAGTTGTGTAGCTGGATCTTCATGTGAGACTTCTAACAGTGGGAGCAGAGGCTATCTCGGACTCTGCTACCTGCATTTGGATCCTTTTCTTCAAACTAGGCTGCCTAGTCTAGCCTCAGTAAGAGAAGATGTTCCTAGTCTTATTGCAATTTGATATGCCCAGGCTGGTTGGTATCCAAGAAAGATATGCCTGTTTCTCAGAGGAAAGGGAGGAAGTGGTGGATTGGAGGTGGAGGAAGGAGGATGAGGGGGAAGGACTGGGATGAGAGGAGGAGGGGAAGCTTCAATCAGTATGTAAAGTAACTAAGGCACTTGACAAAGTAATCCGCCATGTAAGATAAGGTATAAAAACAATTGAATAAACACGATTTTTTTCTGAAGAATGAGATGCCATGGAGTGAGGTGTCTCAAGATCTGAATTGGTACACTAGTAGCACAAATATCACAACTAGCAAGTTTTAAAAATTAGATTTACAGTACACTTCTTGAGATAGACCTCTGACTCAAGGTTGGACAGGTCATGAGTCTAGGGGATAATCAAATAATATTGTTCTGATAAAAGAATACAGCAATAAAATGACTCCTAAGGTTATATTGCTATACCCATAGATCAGAGATTTGTTTAACCTTCATCAGAGAAGATTCTTACATAGAGACCCACAACTGAACAATGTGCAGAGACTAAGAAACCTTTGAATACTTGGTCCTAAATAGGATGTCTTTATCAAACCCTTCCCATCAAGGCTCAAGGATCCATAGATGAGGAGGAAGATAGATCGTAAGGGGGCTGGAGGTGGTAGATGACTCCAGTGAAATAGAACCTTCTTGACACAATGCTGATGCACATATGAACTGACAGAGACGGTGACTGCACACACAAGACCCGCACACTTCAAGGCAGACAAAATCACAATATAGAGAAACAGAAGTAAACACAAAGCCCCACCCCTAACCAAGAAGCAGTATACAGATAATACTTAATGGGAAAAAAAAATAAATTTCTTCATTGGAGTTTCATTGGGTATATCAATCACACTCCAGAGAAAGCCCAGGAGTCAACACAAAATGGACTCTGTGATTTGTGTGTGTGTGTGTGTGTGTGTGTGTGTGTGTGTACTTTTTATTTCGTTTTGATATTTTAAATAAAATTTTTATTGATTCTTTGTGAATTTTGCATTATGTACCAAATCCCACTCATCTCCCTATCCCTTCATGTCTGCCCTCCACCCTTGAAACCTTCCCACCAAAAGAAAACTAAAAACAAAAAAACAAACAAAAACAAAAAAGCATTTGCCATAGAAGCTGCAGTGTGTCACACACAGTGTGTCACATAGTATACCCTTTTGCCTAAGCAGGTTTATTTGCAAATGTTTATTGCAGCGTGTCATTAGTCTGGTTTGAGGACTCTTCCTGGATATTCTGTTGTTTTCCTGTGTCATACAGGTCCTACAACTTTGGGACTTCCCCTTCACACAATCCAGCAGATCATAGATGGGGTAAATGTTGAGGTGGGTCAACTCAGAACCCTGGATCTGGGCCTGGGTGAAAGCTGAGTTGGTCAGTCCATCCACTCTTCTGTGCTTGTGTCACCAAGACCACCACTTACTTTGCCCAGGCAAGAGGCAGCTCTCCTATTCTCACCCTTGGGTGGAGCTCTCCTGCACCCATGCCACCGGGGCCAGCTCTACTGTGCTGCTCAGGTGAGGTATGGGGCAGACTCTCCAGAATACTGTAGCTGGTAAGGGATAGAGCCAGCTCTCCCATGCTCCTGCCCTTGGGGCTAGTTTACCTGCCTGCCACATATGGTGAAAGGCAGTGCCTGTTTAGAACAGTGCTTGGACATCAACATAGCCTCAGGTTGCAGCTCAGCAACCCCATGAGCTTTGGTGGTAACACAGGCTCTTGGACATCAACAAAGCCCCTAGCTGCATGAGAACCATGGACCCAGACATGACCATCAGCTGATGCCCTGGCCAGAATGTCACCATGGCCTCAGGTGGCAGCATAGGTCACTCAAATCAGTTTGGCCCTCAGCATCAGTATGGTCTCCAGACATCAACAAGGTGTCAGGCAGCAGCCCTGATGGCCTTTGGTAGCAACATGAGCCACAGATATTAACACAGATGCTGGCTGCAATAGCAGTAAGGCTCCAGACATGGTCCTTGGTAGCAGCCAGGTGGTTACACAGGCTCCTTATATCTCCCTGTTCCTCATCACTATGTTTTTTCCAGTTCCACCTCTCTTCTCAATGTACTAATCTCAAGGTGTCACTTTCTCTCCCATCTCTCCACTGCGTACTCTCTCTTTCCCATCACTGCATCATACATTCACTCATCATAGGGGCACCTGCTACAGCAGACTCGGGGATGGGCACTTGGGTGTCTCTAGCTTTTGGTGGGCTGTAGGGCACATGCTTGAGTGTCTCTTTCTTCCTGCTGGCAGCCCAAGGGCTAAGGGGACCCAGGGCACACATTTGGGTGTTTACCCCAAGTTATTTCTTACAAAGTATTTTTCCAGTGTATTAAAGCTATGCACTGGAATGTTTACAATCCAGGAGCAATGTGCTTAGTACTATTCACTGTAACTTGTAGGTCTGTGACACAGAACAATGGAAAATTTCTAATAAAATCACAGCCAAATACCTCTGTAATTCTGGAATAGTTTCTACACTATGTGTGTACATATCTAATCTTGACAGAATGACCTTTTCAACTGCTCTCGAATTTCCTCGGAAGTCAGAATTCCATGAGGATTCATGTATTTTTTTTTTCCTTCAAGCATGACATGATCTTGGCAATGTGTTCAGTTCCTGTCAGGCACATCATCTCGATCCATAGATGTTAGGACAACATAATACAGACCCCACTCTGCAATTGCCTTTGGCCATATTGTAGGGCACATGGACATCCAATGGAGGAGGATTTCTTTTGGTGTTAACAGAATAAAACTTTTAACCTTTTGTTCATGTGTCTCCAATGAACATGATCGTAGCTGTGGCTGTAGCATATCCTCCACCTCCCCAACACTCTCCAATGTTGGGGCATTGGGCTTCTTCTTATACTGGGTGGAGATATAAATTCTGCAATATATTTTTTTAATTTATTATAATTTTTGCTGTCTTTAACCACATAGTTAGTCTTAATCTTTCTCCTTTCTGATACTGGTACTCTTGTCCAAAAGATCACCAGATACAAAATCTTGAAGGTCTGGTCCATTATGCAAATCTCTGTCACCTCTTGTTAATTTGGCAAAGAATTTAATGCTCTAATCTGCCTGTATAAATATCTTCCCAATACTTAACATGCCACATATCCATGTTTTCTGTTCTTAAGACATGTACTAAATATATGTTGTCAACACATTTAAACTGCATTAATTAAGATATGTTGTTGCTGTGAATATTTTATTCCTGATGAGCCACAGACTTTTAAAAAGGATATCTGCAATAATTTCCCTAGTTTGGGACTTGGAATAAACAATAATTTTCCTGCTACCCACCTGGAACCTCAGGCTGCAGCTGCATCCCTGCAAGTCTTAGGAGAGTCAAGGGGTCTAGGGACACTGATTTGGTAATTTTTGTCTTATTGATTTTATGTTTGTTTTGGTCTTTGTTATTTGTTTTATTTTTTATTGAGGGAGAAAACCCATGAAGTTGGGTAGGTATGGAGAATCTGGATTGCAGAAGGGGAAAAATATGACCAGAATATATTGTATGTAAAGTTGTTTAAAAAAAATAAAGCTTCAAAAATCTGAACATCAGGTCTTTATTATTGTAATGAGGCTTGGATATGATGAATCTCTGTAGCATATCATTGATGCTTTGTCAAGCACAGGGAACAAAATTTTGTGTGAATATTAAATGGAAGATGATGACATTGATAGACATAAAGCCATCATAAAACAAAAGGTAGTACAAAAATATTCACATCCTTAAAATAAACAGCTTCTACCCAGGACACTACTGCTAGGGGATTGGTAACCAACCACTAATTTCCCAAACCCAGAAAAAGGCATCGATGATGAGCTTAACAAGATCATGGTGGTGCTTAATAAGGAAGTGGTGTTGTAACCAGCCTGGAAGAAGCAAAGGTATTATAAAGAGGCAATTGTGTCTCTCAACTTGCCTTTCAGATTGTTAAAACAATGGTCTTCAAAGAAATGAGAGTTTCTTCTACGAACCTCATATTGAGGGGAGAAAAGGATGCTAGCTAATCTCTTTTTTCAGGTGAGGCTCAGGGAAATGATAAAGCTTTTCTATTTTCCAAGTTTAAATACTGACAGAGAATAAACTATCAATAAAACTATCAACCACAGCTTGGTTGCCTGTGGAAGGCCTATAGCCTGAGACTGTTCCCTATAGAGATCTCCTATTGATATTAACTAAGCTTGCCTCTTTGATCAGCTGCATAATAACCTTTCTTCCTTGTTCATCTGGACATAATAACTGAGCCTTCTTTTTCAGCTCTGTACTATAACCTCACCTCCCTGTTCAACTGTACATAATCTATACCTTGAGCTTCCAGGGTACTGTAGCTTCTCCATAAGAGTCCAGACCACCTCATTTCAGCGTTTGTGTATCTATATGTCTGTCATTTCTTTATTCTCTTGCCAGTCTTTAACAGTGTTCCAAGACTCAAGCCATGCAAAGACTCAGTAGTGGAGGTGTTCCTTCTATATTCCAGTCTATGGTGTATGCTGGTCCCACTTCTAATCATCTTGGCCAATCTACTCACTATTCATTTTTTCGTTCCTTCCCAAATGGTTTACTGAGTGTTTCCTGCGTGTGAGAAACCAGCAGAGAAAGAAAGAAAAAAGAAGAAGAAAGAAAGAAAGAAAAGAAAGAAAGAAAGAAAGAGAGAAAACAAAGCCCACCCCTTGGTTTCCATTCTAGTCACTGAATGTCAGCCAATAAACAGATTAGTGGTAGGGAAAACAAAAAATGGGCAGGGAACAGGGGTTTGGGGGCAGTAAATCCCACATGCTACTGTGATGCTAGATATATACCATTGGGCATTTGTCTACTTGTAGAAGATACATGCCCAAAAGGGAGTTTTTATATAGATCATGGTCTCTGGATGTCAGAGATAGTCTAGGTTGTTTCATTTACTGTAACAAAAACCCTCTCTGTTGCAAGTGTTGACAACAACAGAAGCAGAGCCATAGGGGAAATCTCTATAGTTTTTGCCACATTTTTCTGTGGAAAGTTGCTCTAAAAATAAAATCTATTGAAAAAGTACACTAAACAAACCTGAGAAAGTAGTTAAGTGCATTCCAGATGACTTCGTAGGTGATAAAATATCATGGCCCTTTTCTGGACACTTTCGTGCTTACCGGACTTCCTCTCTATTTCTGCTTACTGCAGACACTGAGCAAGCCCATTTAGGTTTGAAGAATAAAATTTCAGCACTGTTTGAAGAGTAGTTCAAGAAAAAATTATGTAGAATTGTACATTATAATAATAATGACAATAAATAACAATAAAAAAAAAGAAATTCCAAAGATCTAAAAACTGAAAGGACAGCTGGTAAAATTAATGCAGACATGTCCCCCCTACAATGGACTGTTCAGTCTCATGCACCCTGAGGACTCTGTGAGAGCCTTTAACCCCTCTCTGATGGCTCCAGAAGAGAAGCACTCCTGCAGAGATGACCTTTGGCCTTATGGGTCTTCTACTGGCACTGTAGAGTATCTCTTCATTATACAACCCTGGGACTCAGTAGGAATTTTTAAGATCTCAAGCTTAGTTCATGAGATATCATGTTTTAAAATCTAGCAAGATGATAGAGCCTCATGATGCATGATGCATACTTGTTCAGTACATACTTCAAATCCTCATATAACTGCCCTAGGATGAGCCAATCATTGTATTTGGCACTCTGTCATTTAGAATCCCTGGTAGATTATACCTTTTCTATAAGAAAGCCCATCTTGGTGCAGTTGAGATTAGCACATCAGCACCAAAAAGAGGTGTATGGGATGACATACAGAACCCTGGTCTAAATGCTTTATTTTTGGCAATTTGACATAAGGTAGAGTCATCAAAAACAGTAAATATTAATTAAGAAAACATCATAAGAGTTGTCTAGAGAAGTTGGACTGCTTGAGCATTATGGAGAGAGAGAACTGGAGACCTGAGTGGAAAGGAGTAGACTATTGTGAAGGGCGAGTGGCTAGCCCCCCATCACGGGTCCATGGTAAGACCCATCCTGGGCTGGGACATGAGGGCCCTGTGTCAATGCCCATAGACTAGAGAACTTGGGTACATCTCTGTTTTGGGAAGCTGTAAGGGACCACATGGATGACCAGGGGCTGTGTAGAACTGTCTCTGCTCCTCACTGGCTGCAGCACTCGGGAGACCTGGCCCTACCCCTCACAAGTGAGAGCATTTGGGAGAGCTGGCCCAGGACATCATCTGGACATAACAGCAGAGCTTATTCTTGTGATTGGGGAGGACATAAACTGACACAGAGAGTGAAAGCACATGAGAGCCTGTCCTGCCACTCCTTTGCTCTCTGCAGTAAGATGGCCTGGGCATGGGTGGTTCTGGTTGGAGTGAGATGCCCTCGATCCCCTTGAATCCTGAGGGCAGACCACTGGGCCATGAATTGGGGTGAGCTGGCCCTGTTCCTCTCCAGCTGTAGTACTCAGGAGAGCAGGCCCTGCACCTCACCTGGGTAGCACAGTAATGTTGACGCAAGTCAAGGAGGTACAGAACAGTGCCTAAGGGTGAGAGTATGAAGGGCTGACCAGGCTACTCATCTGCCATGTGGTGTCATGGGTGCAGGGATGGTACTCTACTCCCTCCCCCCTTACCACCTGAGGTCATCTAGAGAGTTGGCTCCGAGGGCCTAAGAGTGGGAAAGCTAGCCTTGACACCTCACTGGCTGTAACATTCAAGAGAGTAGGTCTTGAACCCTGCCTGGAAACACAGTGAAGCTGGCCCCAATGGTGAAGGCATAGGGTGTGAGAGCCAGAGAGCTGTCCCACCCCCTCATAGATTACAACACGTGGGAGAACAGGTCAAGTATGTTGACTTGGCAGCACAGTGGAGCTGACTTTGGAGGCATGGGTAAGGGTAAACTGGCCTCTTGGCCACAAGAGCAGGACTACTGATCTTGTCTCCTGCCAATGGCGAAATCATGTGGCCTTCTGGAGCAGTGCTGGAGAGCTTGCCCTGGTGGAGCACATAAGGAAGAGCAGGGCTACGGTCACATCAACCTTCTTGCAGATCAGAATTTACTTTTATCTACTAGTGATCTCCACAAGGGTGTAGTACCAAGAATTTAATAGAGAAATGTTTTATAAATTATTTTATTAAATGATATAACCTAGATTCAGAAAGATAAAAAAATACCATGTGTTCTCTCTCATATGTAGGTCTACAAATATCCCTTGTGTATGATTGTGTGTGTGTATGCATGTGTGTGTTTCATGAAACTATGACAGGGACCATGAGAGGTATTGAAGAAGGAGGGAAGGACAATTGAACACATGAGCCATGAATGGAAAGAAGGCTACAACGGGTAGTGTACAATGCAGACCTAAGGTTGGGGGAAAGAAAAGGGAGAAAATCAACAAAATTTGCATTTTAAAATCCCATAATGAAACTTAATATTTCAGATACAAATTATGAAGTAAAATATTTTTAATTTTTATTTTATTATTTATTTATTTATTTTAAACTCCAGATTTTGTTCCCCTCGCATTCCACCCTGTGACTGTTCCACATCCCATACCTCTTCCTTGCCTCCTTTCTCTACAAGGATGTCCCCAACCCCCACGCCCATCCCACCAGACCTCTAAACTCCTTGGGGCCTCCAGGCTCTTGAAGGTTAGGTGTATCTTCTCTGACTGAGTCCATAACCAGTAGTCTTCTGCTATATGTGTGTTGGGGGCCTCATAGAAGCTGGTTCATGCTGCCTGGTTGGTGTTCCAGTGTCTGAGAGATCTCAGTGGTCCAGGTTAATTGAGACTGCTGGTCCTCCTACAGGGTAGCCCTCCTCTTCAGCTTCTTCCAGCTTTCCCCTAATTCAATCACAGGTGTCAGCAGCTTCTGTCCATTGGTTGGGTGCAAATATCTGCATCGGACTCTTTCAGCTGCTTGTTGGGTCTTTTGAAGGGCTGTCATGATAGGTCCTTTTTTGTGAGCATTCCATAGGCTCAGTAATAGTGTTAGGTCTTGGGGCCTCCCTTTGAGCTGGATCCCACTTTGGGCCTGTCACTGGACCTTCTTTTCCTCATGTTCCTCTTCATTTTCATCCCTACAGTTCTTTCAGACAGAAACAATTATTGGTCAGAGTTTTGACTATGAGATGATAAACAGGCTGAGAAAGAAATTAGAGAAATGACTCCTTAACAATAACCATAAACAATATAAAATATCTTGGGGT
The DNA here is from genome assembly GCA_021653895.1 of Mastomys natalensis. NCBI lineage: Eukaryota > Metazoa > Chordata > Mammalia > Rodentia > Muridae > Mastomys > Mastomys natalensis. The sequence goes on along the minus strand of JAJTUV010001408.1, from coordinate 268,222 downwards.
AACTCTAACCAAACAAATAAAAGATCTGTATGATAACAATTTCAAGTCTCTCAAGAAAGAAATTGAAGAAGGTCTCAGAAAATGGAGAGATCTCCCATGCTCATGGATTGGCAGAATTAGCATAGCAAAAATGGCCATCTTAACAAAGACAATCTACAAATTCAATGCAATCCCCATCAAAATCCACACAATTCTTCAAATACATGAAAAGACCAATTCTCAAGTTCATCTGGAAAAGCAAAACAAAACAAACAAACAAACAAAAAACCCAAAACAGAATAATGAAAACAATACTGAACAATAAAAGAATAGCTAAGGGAATCACCGTCCCTCACCTCAAGCTTTACTACAGAATAATAGTGATAAAAACTGCATGGCATTGATACAGAGACACGTTGATCAATGGAATACAACTGAAAAACCAGAAATATAATCACACACTTACTGGAGCTTGATAATTGACAAAGAAGCCAAACATATACAGTGGAAAAAAGAAAGCATTCTCAACAATGGTGCTGGGCTAACTGACTTTCAATTATGTAGAAAAATGAAAGTAGACCAATATTTGTCACCTTGCATGAAACTCTGGTCCAAATGAATTAAGGACCTCAACATAAAACCTGATACACTGAATCTAATAGAGGAGAAAGTGGAAAAGAACCTTGAACTCATTGGCACAGGGGGAAATTTCCTAAACAGAACTCCAATGACTCATGCTCTAAGATCAAGAATTGATAAATTGAACCTCATGAAACTGGAAAGCTTCTGTAAGGCAAGACATAGCCTATAAGACAAATCAGCAACCTACAGACTGGGAAAAAGTCTTCACTAGCCCCACATCCAGTAGGGCAAATATCAAAAATATATAAAGAACTCAAGAAGCTAACCACCCAAAAACCAAACAACCCAATCAAAAAAAAAAAAAAAAACAAAAAACAAAAAACAAAATGGAGTATAGAACTAAACAGAGAAGTCACAACAGAGGAATCTTGAATGACTGAGAAACACCTAAAGAAATGTTCAAAGTCCTTAATGATCAGAGAAATGCAAATCAAAACAACCCTGAGATTCCACCTTACACCAATCAGAATGGCTAAGATCAAAACATGTCGGTGAGGATGTGGAAAAAGAGGACCATTCCTCCATTGCTGGTGCAATTGCAAACTGGTTCAACCACTCTGGAAATCAATCTGGAGATTCCTCAGAAAATTGGAAATAGATCTACCTGAAGACCCAGCAATATCACTCTTGGGAATATATTCAAAAGATGCCCCACCATGTCACAGCGACACGTGTTCTACAATGTTCATAGTGTCCTTGTTTGTGATAGCCAGAAGCTGGAAACAACCCAGATGTCCCATGACAAAAGAATGGATACAGAAAATGTGGTTTATTTACACAGTGGAATACTACTCAGTTATTAAGAATGAGGACATCCTAAGTTTTGCAGGCAAATGTATGGAACTAGAAAATATTATCCTGAGTGAGGTAACTCAGACCCAAAAGGACATTCTGATATGTACTCATTAATAAGTGGATATTAGCCAAAACAAAAAAAGTGTTGAATACCCAAGATACAGCCCACAGAACTCAAAAAGTTCAACAACCTGAAGAGCCCAAGTAAGGATGCCTCAGTCCCACTTGGGAGAAAGAAGAAAGAAACCACTCGTGGGGAGGGAGGGACTGGAGAGGGAAAGAGGATGGGGGTTGCATAAAGGGGAACATGATCTGGTATTAGGTGGGGGTAAACGACTAAAACCCCTGAGGGTCAGCGGAGAGAATGGAAACATGCAACCTTGATAGGTTGGATGTTGGGAGAACCATCCAGAATGTACCAGTGAACACCTAGCTTGTGATATTTTTAACAGACTCTTCAGAGCCAGACTAGAGACCACTTATTTTATATTCTGGAAAAGAATTGGGCTGCATTCTACCCATGTCCTGAAAACTTGAGTGAAGCTGAATGCAGAAGCAGTAAACTAATTTGTTTCACAGAGGAATATGACATGGTTATTGAAGCATGCTCTCATTTAGTATGAAATAGAAGGAGAGGATGTTTAAAAATAAAGTTTTGGCATAAAAATATGTAAACAAACATCACAAAAAAGTGAAGTATTCCTTATCAAATTACCCTAATTCAAAACTGTCCATGTAACATATATCATGTCCTTCAGAATTAATATAAGCCTCCAGTGAAGGTCTTTACAGTGTTTCTGGAAATCCTTAATTATCTTCTAAGTGTGTACCTTTACCTAATAATAAATTTTATGCTAATCTCATAGTGTTTTAATTTGGAATCTCTTTGATTAAGCCAAGAACCTAGAGACACTGGATAGAGGTCTGTAGTTACTGTTTCCATGATCTCTCCAACTATTACCAGCAGTGACACAAAGATAACTATGTAATACATATGAATGCTTTATGAGACAATGTGTAACATCTTGTTGCATTACTTGACATACGGTCTCTGCTTGGTCAACCTTTTGTTGGGCTTTTGGACTTTTCCTAAGTCTCTTGGTAAAGCACCTTTTAAAATCCAGTTTGAGCTTCCAGTTTCCTTCTGGGCTCAGAGATGTCTCTTGTGCCACAGCACTCCATACCCAAATACCGCCAGGAGAGAGCTGGTCTCCAAAGAGTGCTGAAACACCTGTAAGCACAGGTAAGAACACCACTTCTGCTATGAGGGACCTGCCAAGAGCCCTCAGGACACAATAACTGAGGAGGAGCCAGGGACAGGATCCTTCTGGCTTCCATCTACATCTGGAGCTGACCCTTTGCCACAGCTCTCCATACCCTAATACTGCCAGGAGAGAGATGATCTATCAGGAGTGCTGACATACCTGTGAGCACAGGTAAGACCATCACTTCTGCTCAAATTCCTGGCCCAAGAGGAATCCTCTCAGAGCCATCTGAACTCAGGAAAAGCTTGGGAAAGGATTTTTACACTTTACAAAATCAGAAATGAAAAGGAGACATAACAACAGAAATGGAGGAAATCCAAAAGATCATCAGACGCTACTACAAAAGCTTATACTCAACAAAACTGAAAAATTTGGATGATATGGACAATTTTCTAGACAGATACCAACATGTGCCAAATTTAAATCAGAATCAGATAAATCATTATTAACAGTCCCATAACCCCTGAAGAAATACAAACAGTCATTAAAAGACTCCGAAATAGCCGGGTGGTGGTGGCGCACGCCTTTAATCCCAGCACTTGGGAGGCAGAGGCAGGCGGATTTCTGAGTTCGAGGCCAGCCTGGTCTACAGAGTGAGTTCCAGGACAGCCTGAGCTACACAGAGAAACCTTGTCTCCAAAAAAACCAAAAAAAAAAAAAAAAAAAAAAAAAAGTCTCCGAACCAAATAAATCCCAGGAAATCCCAGGATCAGATGGATTTAGTGCAGAATTCTATCAGACCTTCAAAGAAGATCTAATACCAATACTCTTCAAACTAGTCCACAAAATACAAAAAGAAGGAACACCACCCAATTCGTTCTATGAAGTCATAGTTAGCTGATATCAAACCCACACATAGACCCAACAAATAAAGAGAACCTCAACCGGCCGGCCTGCGGTGGCGCATCACTGTAGTGCTCACGCTCTGTCGCTAGGGCGCTCTGTCTGTCCCGAGTTCGATCCTGCTGTCCTTCAGTGGGGAAAAAAAAAAAAAAAAAGAGAACCTCAGACAAATTTCCCTTATGAATATCGATGCAAAAATATTCAATAAAATTCTTGCAAACCAAATCCAAGAACACATCAAAATGATCACTCACCAAGATCAAGTAGCCTTCATCCCAGGGACACAGAGATGGTTCAATATATGGAAATCCATTAACATAATCTACTACAGAAACAAATTTTCAAAACCCACATGATCATTTCATTAGAGGCTGAAAAAGCATTTGACAAAATTCAATATCCCTTCATGTTAAAAGTCTTGGAAGGACCAGGAATTAAAGGCCTATAACTCAATATAGTAAGAGCAATATAAGCAAACCAGTAGCTAGTATCAAACTAAATAGAGAGAAACTTGAAGCAATCCCACTAAAATCAAGGACTAGACAAGGCTGCTCACTCTCTCCCTATCTATTCAATATAGTACTTGAAGATCTAGCTAGAGAAATTAGATAACAAAAGGAGGTCAAAGGATACAAACTGGAAAGAAAAAAAGTCAAAATATCATTATTTGCAGATGAATATGATAGCATACTTAAGTGACCCCAAAAATCCATCAGAGATCTCCTAAACCTGGTAACTTCAGCAAAGTGGATGGATATAAAATTAACTCAAACAAATTAGTAGTCTTCCTATACTCACAGGATAAATGGGCTAAGAAAAAAATTAGGGAAATGATACCCTTCACAAGAGACAGAAACAATATAAAATATCTTGGTGTGACTCTAACCAAGCAAGTGAAAGATTGGTATGACAAGAACTTCAAGTCTCTGAAGAAAAAAAATCAAAGAAGACCTCAGAAGATGGAAAGATCTCCCATGCTTGTGGATTGGCAGGATTAATATAATCAAAAAGGGCATCTAGCCAAAAGCAATCTACAGATTCAATGCAATCCCCATCAAAATTCCAACTCAATGTTTCATAGAGTTAGAAACAGCAACTTGCAAATTCATTTGGAATTACAAAAAACCCAGGATAGGGAAAACTATTCTCAACAATAAAAGAACTCCTGAGGGAATCACCATCCATGACCTCAAGCTGTACTACAGAACATTAGTGATAAAGATTGCATGGCATTGGTACAGTGACAGGCAGGTGGATCAATGGAATAGAATTAAAGACCTAGAAATGAACCCTATGATCACTTGATCTTTGACAAAGGAACTAAAATCATCCAGTGGAAAAAAGACAGCATGTTCAACAAATGGTGCTGGTTCAACTGGCCATCAACATGTAGAAGAATGCAAATAGATCCATTATCTCCCTGTACAAAGATCAAGTCCAAGTGGATCAAGGACTTCCACATAAAACCAGATACAATGAAACTAATAGACGACAAAGTGGCACAGGGGAAAATTTCTTGAAGAGAACACCAATAGCTTATGCTTTAAGATCAAGAATGACAAATGCGACTTCATAAAATGGCAAAGCTTCTGTAAGGCAAAGGACACTGTCAATAGGACAAAACGGCAACCAACAGATTGGGAAAAGATCTTTACCAATCCTACATCTGATAAAGGGCTAATATCCAAAATATACAAAGAACTCAAGAAATTAGACTCCAATCAAATAACCTTATTGAAAAATGAAGTACACAGCTCAACAAAGAATTTTCAACTGAGGAAACTCCAATGGCCAAGAAATACCTAAAGAAATGTTCAACATTCTTATTCATCAGGGAAATGCAAATCAAAATGACCCTGAGATTCCACCTTAGACCAGTCAGCATGGCTAAGTCCAAAATCTCAAATGACAGCAGATGCTGGCGAGGATGTGAAGAAAGAGGAACACTCCTCCATTGCCCATTGCCAGTGGAATTGCAAACTGGTACATCAGTCTGGGAATCAGAATGATGATTCCTCAGAAAATTGGACCTAGCTATACCATTCCAGTGCATATACGCAGAAGATGCTCCCATGTGTAATAAAGACACATGCTCCACTATGTTCATAGCAGCCATATTTATAATAGCCAGAAGCTGGAAACAACCCACATGTCCCTCAACAGAGGAATGGATACTGGAAACAACCCAGATATCCCTCAACAGAGGAATGGATACATGTGTACAATGGAATACAACTCAGCTATTAAAACCAATGTCTTCATGAAATTCACAGGCAATGGATGGAACATGAAAATATCATCTTGAGCCAGGTAACCCAGTCACAAAAGAACTCACCTGGTATGCTTTCACTGATAAGTGGGTATTAGCCCAAAAGTCTGGAATAACCAAGATACGATTCACAGACCATATAAAGCTCAAGAAGAAGGAAGACCAAAGTGTTTGATGCTTCAGTGTTTCTTAGAAGGGGGACCAAAATACTCACAGGTGGAAATATGGAGACAAAGTTTGGAGCAGAGACTGAAGAAAATGTCATCTAGTGACTGCCCCATTTGGTGATCCATCCCGTATACAGTCCCGGCTATTGTGGATGCCGGGAAGTACTTGCTGACAGGAGCCTGATATGGCTGTCTCCTGAAAGGCTCTGCCAGAACATGCTTCCACATGTCAAATACAAAGGCGTATACTCACAGCCAATCACTGGACTGAGCTTGAGGTCCCCATGGAGGAGTTGGAGAATGGACTAAAGGAGCTGAGCGGGTTGGCAGTCCCGTGGGGGAAGCAACAATGTCAACTGGCCAGACCCACCAGAGCTCCGGTTCTGGACTACGAACCATAGAATACACATGAAGGAACCCATGGCTCTGGCCGCATATGTGGCAGAGGATGGCCTTGTTGGACATCAGTGGGAAGAGTGGGCCTTGGTCCTGTTTGCGTTCGATGCCTCGGTGTATGGGAATGGCAGAGTGGAAAGGCAGGAGTGGGTGGGTGGGTGGGTGGGGAGCACCCTCATAGAGGCAGGGGGAGAGGGGATGGGATAGTGGGTTTCCAGAGGGGAGACCTGGAAAGAGAATAACATTTGAGATGTAAATAAAATAGCCAATAAAAAAAATCTAGTTTGAATAAAAATTCAGTCATATTTGGTTAGTACCTTCCCTATAAGATCAGGTTTGCTATCTAACACCCTAGCTAATAAATGATCATCCAGACCTAATATTTAGGCAGCCTATTCATGATACCCCTTGTTCTTTGTAGTAATTTACCATGTATTACTACATACATGAAGTAATTTACATGCCTCCCTCAACCTACTCAATTCAAATACCCTATAAGTCTATGTTGTATTTGGGAGTTGCGTATGGACTCTCTCTCTCTTGCATGTTAGAAATCTGTAACAGTCATCCTTATTTTTGGAATCATGGGGTTGAATAAAATCTTTATTCTGTGCTTTAACAAGTATCATTGAATAGAATTTTTTTTTTTTTTTTTTTAGTACACTCACGTAAAAATTAGTCTGCCAAGAAACATTTATTGTGTAATGAATATTCAAAGGATCTCTTTTAAGTATGAGAAGGGCTATAAGATTTAAGATCTGATATTTTACACATAGACAATTAATCAGTGTAAGAATCCCTAAGGCAGAATATGAGTAAATAATAAGACTATGATGTGGAATTCCAGCCTACATACCCTGGAGTAATGAAAACAGCTTCCTAAGTCTTCATATGAGGTAGAATCTTCAAGGGTTTAACAAAACAAAAGGAGAGTGGTGACATTGCAGTATTTCAGGTTGATGATAGACATCTGGAGTCACAAGGCACAGTGTGGACGTAGCTTTCTTCCCTTTCAAGTCCAGGGCTATAAATCATAGCCTCTCTGGTATCCACCTTGAAGGTTCTTAAAGAAGCTTTAGGATATTCTGACTGTAGCATATCTGTTGATTGACATTCAGTATCAGTTCTGTTGCTGTGGCATATGCCCAGATCAAATGCAAACACAGGATTATTTGGCATGTGATTTTAGGTTATGTTAGGGGCAATTAGTGGCAAATCAAGGTGGAAACATCAAACAGCTAATCACATGACATTCACATTCAAAAGCAAAAAGAGAACAAACATATCCTAGTGTCCTGGCTGGCTACTTAGTACTCAGCTAGCTATACATATATATATTGCTATAACATGTATACTGCTATACAGTCTCTGGCTGCAAACTAGAAAACATTCCACCTACAATTGGCTGGTTGCAATTACAAATCAAGACAATAAATACCCCACAGACATATCCATAATGTCTATAGGATCTAGGCAATCACTCAATTGAGCCTCTCCTTCTATGTAGTCCTAGGTTGTAGCAAGTTAAACAACATGAAGTTGCTGGGAAGGGAGTACGTACGTGAGGGAGAAGAAAGAACATGGTCAAAATATCTTGCATAAAATTTTTAAAAATAAAATAATAAAATTAGCCAGTAAATGCTCCAGTACTGATTACAAACGGATTTTCCATAAGAAAACATACTACTTTTCACCTTCTCTGCCCCTCAGTCCCCAGCTGACTTAAATTTCCAAAATAACTTTAAAAAAATTAGTATTACATCTTTAAACTAAGACAGTATCCACAATGGGAAAAATATTCGTATTTGTATTTTTTTAAAAATGACTTCCACTTTAACATGCTGTGGCTGAGTGAGCATATCTCTACTGGGACCCATTTCACTTCCTGCACATCCTTTCATACATGTATAATTTCATGATTAGATGATTGCTGGGACAAAACCTTGAATTCTGCCTTATATTGCACTATAATTACATATAAATTCAAATGAGGGCATAGATTTTATAAAATTCTTTTGTTGGCATTACATTTAAGAGTGGATGAATGAGAAAACCAGACTATCTAGCTGAGAAGATAAGAAATTTTACCATAGCTCTGTGTTGTCTGCAGCTGAATGGTTGTAAGACATTGGGTGGTTCTCTAAAATCATGAGTAGTGTTGAATCTTGACTGTGATGATTGTTTTCTTAAGTATATAATTGAATTGTATTTATAAATTTCACATGGTGAGAGAGTGACAAAAATAATGACAATATGGGCTAATTTTAACAATGCATTGTGACAAAAGTCATTTAGTTTGCCCTTGCACCTCTGTCTGTCTTTCTCTCTCAGACAGTGTGCTTTAAAGTACTCAGAACAGCATCCAGCTTAAAACTTATGAATTGTTTATTTTGAAAACATTTTACTTAATATTTTTCAACCTCATCTGGTCACAAGTACCTGAAATTGTAGAAAAGGAAGCATCAGATAAAGGGTAATAATAGAGTGGTGCATTGCCTCTGTTTTTTAAAGAAGCACAAGAGGATATAGGTCGCCCTGAGTTCTACCAACTCATTATTTTGCCCTAGCTGTGGTTCGCACTCTCATTCCAAGGTGGCTGCTATGGCTACAAATGGCATACTTCTCTTTTGAGCAGTAAGATAGAGGAGAAAAGGTGAAAGAGCATCTCTAACAGGCACTTAGAAACTTCTAAAAAGCACTAACTGTTCTGTGAGCCACTAAGACATCTCTGTTCATTTTGTAAGTATCTCTTTTGGTTGGATCAGGTTTCTTACTCCCACACAATCATGTACAGAGTATCTAAAAAAGCAATGATGCCTGACTCTTTGATCCTTCTTCAAGGCTGACAGCACAGAGATGAGAGTAACTTGGGTATCTCACCCTTCAAACTGGGTATCAGCTTTCAAAATGTCCAGACACTCTCCAAAGGGTGACAGATGTCTTGATATTGTTCTACTTTGGTGCTATGGCTTGACTGTGAATTGTGCTCACATGTTCATTTGTTGGAGCACTTGTTCTTCCAGCTGGTAGAGCTGTTTTGGGAAGACTGTGGAACCATTCAGAGATAAAGAGTCACCAAAAGAAGTGAGTCAACAGAAATGAGTCTTAAAGTTGTATAGTCCAGTTCTCCTTCATATCCACTGTCTGCTTCTATTCTCCAAAAATATGATCTTGCTGAGGAGTCTCATTCTGTATCGACCACCATGAGACCACCTGTAATCGTGCCTTTCTCTCCATGACTGGATGTTTCTTCATCAAACTATTTCTTTTTAAATTTCTTCATGTCTGGGATTTGGTCACAGCAAGGAGAAAAGTAAGAAAATAATGTGAACTCTAGGAATAACTGAGTCTTTCAGTAGCAATTATCCCATGGGAAATTTTCCATTTTCTTGGGAAACAAAGAGTTTTTTGAAACATCTTTCAGAACCACAATGAAATAAATATGATGAACCAGGTCACAACTTTGCTGATAATGCACTTCTAGACTCAATTTCCTATATTTGTATCTGAAGCTCTTGTTAGTACCCCTAAAGACACAAAGATGGACTTAGAGTCACTGAATAATCTCTTCATCTGACTTTGACTGTTAGCTATCTTTTTATCTCGTTGTCTACCATACTGACACCAGTAGACAAGACATGTCTGTTATTCTATTTTGACTCTTGGGCTGAAGCACTTGCTTAGAACTCTAGTAAACATTTTCTTGGAGGTGTCATATAGCCCTAAGCTTTGCCAAAATACCTGTAGGTGATAACATTTCTAATTATATCATATAACCATAAACCTGGTTTAAAATTAAAAAAAAGGTTTTACCAAATAACCTGTGAAACTGAGGCTCTTAGCAGGGGAACCAACAACCCTATGCCTGTTCATTTCTGATCTAGAATGAGACAGTGAATATCAAGTGTCATTTAACTGTATACCACGATCTAGCTAGGACATCTAGAGGTATAATAAGAGAAAGGAAAATTTTACCCTAGTAAAGACTCCGTTGTTATAGCCTTAGTGTTAGGCATATGCAGGTTAACACAGAGTTATTTAAATCTATTCTCTTGTGAGCACTTACTTTGTAAGGTACATAGCAATGTTGTGTATCATACAAATCTACTAAGGTACTGCTTACTGGAGGTCAGCATTGCTCCAGAAACTGCAGTTAGGTATTATCTGTGTGGAGTTATGGGGTTCATGCATGTCCAAACTGCAAATATAAAACATTGCTATATATCTTACTGTAGGGGAAATCTTCAGGAGGACTCAAAGGATCACTGAGGTAGTGTTTCAGGAAAGATGCACTTATGTATCAGTGGAGATGGATTATACCAGAAGGCATTAATTATACCATATTTAGAAGGACCATAACCTGACATTACCTGGATTCTTTCCTTATGGATGTTTTACTTTCACCATGCACAAGATACACTGCATGAGTCTATGACTCATGCTGATCCTTGATCATTTTGGTTAAGTTACACCTCTGTCTGATTCTGGCCAGGCTGTTGGAATGGGAAGCTGCACATGTTGTCTCAAAGGCAGACTCTTCCTGAATCCCTACTCCTTACTTTATTTCTTTTCCCTGGTTCCTTCTTGAGCCCCTGAATGAAGATACATATCATTGTTATCTAGTAATATCAGTCATATTTTTTTGGAAGCACTCAGCCCAGCCAATCTAGCCACCCAACAGGATGTTTTCAAGTTCATCGGTCTTTCTTTTGTAGAGAATTTAATCTTTCTCTCTGAGGACTGTAATCTTTAAGTCTGGTGAAGTAAACTGTCTATAGATAGATTGATTAGTAGTGGAGAAAATTCACAAAAATTTAGTCAATCATATTTTTTCTAAATATTAAATTTGAACCTAAACAGGAGAAAACCATGTAGAACTTTCCTTATATGTGTATGTGCATTAAGTTGCCTATCTTATTAATTATTATTTTTTATGTATGGGTGTTTTGCTTGCATGTGTGTCTACCTGTCAGGTGTCTGTGGTGTCTGTTGAAGCCAGAATAGGGAATCAAATTCCTTGGAACTGGAGTTATGGATGACTTAATTTTTTATAATTTTTTTATTATTTTCTTTGATGTAGAGGTGTTTTGCCTTCATGTGTGTCTACATGTTACATGTCCCTGGTGTCTTTTAAAACTAGAAGAGAGAATCAGACCCCATGGAGATTGAGCTGTGGTTGTGATTAGCTGCCATTTGGGTGCTGGGAATTGTACACACGTCCCTTGGAAAGAGCATTCAGTGCTCTTAGCAGCTGAGCCATCTCTCTAGGTCTCAATAATATTTTTAGATGACACATAAGCATCATAAAGAAGAATCAGTGAATGGCCTGGGATGAATCATCTTTTTTATGTCCAGGATAGATGGAATGGGGACAAGTCTAAAGAAGCATGACTGGAAAGAAGCATGAACTAGTTCAAATAGAGAAAATGGGAACTAGTGAATTCTGTGTGTTCATAGACTTCTCAGCCTCCTTCTTGTCTAGGATATGATGTAGGACCTTTCTGGAATAAGGGTCTTGTAATGAATTTAAACAAGGTATTCCAGAGAATATTTTACTAACAAATCCTATATAAAAATTCATGGGAAGCTAGAGTAATATTTCCAAATCTTAAGTCTGGATTTGGAGTAAAAGGTTTTTATTTCTATGGTTACTCATAAGGAAGACAAGTTCCAGTTTATATGGTTTGCCTTGGAGGAGAATGGGAGGAGAGAAATAGAAGGTAAGAGAGCAAAAAGAAGTTCTTAAGGGTTTTCCAAAGCTTTCAATTTAGGACATTGTTTCTGAGTCCCAACATTTTTGCTGTCTGCCTGTATATGAAAAAATGTCCCTTGACATGACCACTACTGTGTACCCTTGCTATAGCCTCTTGTTTAGTTGCCTTCCATGCTTTTGTAATGGGACACCCTGAATTTATATAACAGTGTATATCAGATGGAAAAGCAAATTCTTCCAAGAGAGGTTTAACAGGTCATTTAATGCACACACTCATTGAGATACACTCTGCTCCTCCTTGTGAGTGACCCTGACAAGTTGTAGATGCACCATCCAGACACCCTCCATACAGAATGGTGGCAATCTCTTATCTTCTAAAATTATGTTATGATGTTAGAGGTAAAAAAAAAAACAGAATAAATTATTTTGTTTGATAGCACATGTACAATTATTTTCTTAGTCCCAAGACACGAAAATCAGATACTTGTTGCTTAGACACTTGATCAGAAGGTCATTATATAAACATCTTTGAAAGCATGGTGAAGAAGCAGAATCTGTTCTAGAAGAGTAGCTTTAGCATTTTCAAAGTCGACTGTTAAATTATTTACAAAAATGTTAATCATTTCATAGTAGAACCTGGTGTCCTCTAAGGGATGCAGTTGCCTTAAGTAGCAAATTCCTTTTATCCACGTATCTTAAAGGTCTCCTTTACTTTGTAGCTAAAACATTAAGATGCAAATACCATAACCAGAGGCATCTATGTTTGTTATTTTAACTTTTTATTTTTTTTAATTTTCTTTTTTTAAAAATTTATTTAGTTATTTAAATCACATCATAATTTACTTATTCACACAGGGGTTATAAAGACAAAAAGGCAGGATGTGGGGAAGCGAATGACACCAAAGCATAGGTGTTCAGGGGGAGTACAGATACTTTGCGGAACAGGGTATCAGCTGGGTGTAGGTTCAGGGGACAGGTCACTATGACTCTGCCTATGATACACTTGTCCTTATCTAAGTTGGTACTGTCCGCCAAGGTTGCCTATTTATAATATCTATGACTACTCAGGCTGGTAAGTTTCCACAGAAGCTATCTGTTTACATTAGCTTATAGTCTTCTGTTTCAGTGTTTTTCCACAGAGACCCAAGACTTTGTGTTAGCATGTATGTCTGTCAGGCCTATTGCTGATTTTAGGCCTATGGCTGACTTTTAGGCCTTCAATGTATATGCAGGGCTGCTCCTGACATCTCCTCCCCTCTTTAAGTACAGAGGGGCATTGGTGATTCTATTCTTGAGAAGGCAGGGATAGAGGCCTGACCTCCAATAATTGAAGGGGACCTTGTAATGGCTCCAGCCCTCCTGTCGTTGTCCAGTGAGGGCCATACCCATCCGATGTCTTTTTCCTGGAGAGGGGATACTTTTGACATCAACCCCTATGCAGTCAGGCATGTCCCTCAGGGAACCCAGAGAGATATTTTTAACTTTTATTTATATTCCCTTGCAGTGCTTAGCCTCGAAGCTGAAGCAAGAATTCAGATTGCCAGTCAGAGGGGTTCTGGGTGGCCCCTTTCTGCTTGGTCTAGGGGTGGAAGTCCCTTCTTTTAGGTTGGGTGGAGACGGGTTTTGGGAACACCCTGGATAGAGTAACAACCTCATTTTGAGTCTCATGGTCCTCCATAGCTTGGGAGAAAGTGGGGTTGACAACCATGGAGAGGTTGAAAACCAATCCTTGTACCAGCTCTGATCTTTCTCTTTCTCTCTCTGTCTTTTCTCTAGGCCTTCTCTGACCTTTTTCATGTTCTCTTTAACCATCCCTGTCTTGTCTATGTAAGGGCAACATTTTTCTTTAAGGGCTGTACACAGTCAAGAGCTGTACACAGTCTTTTCTATTGTAGAAGAGTAAATCAAGTCCAATAAATTCTTTTGCAATTTTTGGAGATCATTTCAGACAGTGAAACGAGGGATTTCTTCAGATTAGTGATGTCAATTTCTAGCCGTTTGCCATCCTTGTCAATGGCCCATCAAAGGTCTGAGTAGTATATGTCCGGAGGCCAGCATCAGGATTAGAACTTCTACCAGCAGACATCATGGGTGTTTTATTTTTACCTGGAAAGGAAAAAGAAGGCAATTCTCAGGGAGATTTCTCTTCCTGGAGGTCAATTGTTATTCATCTTATTTATAGTTGGGCCTGGCTTTGTGGGGTTATCTATTTATTTCATTAAACTTTATGGCAGCCATTTAGCTGTGCCTTCTGTGGTATCAAACAGGCATGTCAATCCTCAGCCCCATATGAGAACTGGGTCTGGGGCATTCCATTTAAGGGTAAGAGGAACTTTCCACATAGCTATGGCATAGTTTTAAGTGGTCTCAGTGATGCCAGAGGCAGTCAGCAGCAGTTTTGCCATGAACTTTCAGTTTTAGAGAGTTAAAAGTAAACAAGGCATGATGGAGAGTGTCTCAGGAGACTCCTTCTGGGGGGAAACAGTTCCCCTTCTTTTATTTTTAAAACACATTTTTTAGAGTTCTTGTAAGATCTGGCAGAAGCACCAGCAGCTGCTTCTTCCACACTCAGAGTGTCATAAAGACAATATTTAAAGAAATATAAATCTACATTAATAATCTCTTTAAATCAAAGGACTGTTATAGAACAGTCAACAACTAATCAGTCTTTATAATGTATCAATTAATAATAGCTTCTTCTGTTTTTTTGTAAAATTACTCCTCTTTTGTCAATTAATTGTTGAGGGAAATTAGGATTTACATCTCTCTCGAGAATATTAAACAGAGACTTAAATTCTTTTGTGGAGAACTTAAAATAAGATCTTAGCCAATTAGTATCTCCTAGAAACTTTTGAAAATAATTTGAAATAAATAAGCTATCTTTTTTTTTTTTTTTTGGTCAGACCCATTATTTTTTTTTATTGGATATTTTGCGTATTTACCTTTCAATGTTATCTCCTCTCCCATTCTCCCCCTAAACCCCTTATCCCATACTCCCTCCTCCTATTCTTATGAGGGTGTGCTCCAAACATCCTCCCAAACCCATCTTCCTGTCCTCAGATTCCCCAACACTAGGGAATCCAAACTTTTGGGGACCATAGTCCTCCAATTCCACTGATGCTTGACAAGGCCACCCTCAATTACTTGTTCTCAGGCTGGAGGTTTGGACCCTGGTAGCTCTGGTTGAATCTTTTGATATTCCTTCTGAAAAGGACAAAAGCACCCACACTTTGGTCTTCCTTCTTCTTCTTGAGTTTCATGAGGTCTATTGCGTCTTAGGTATTGTGTGCTTTTGGGCTAATATCCACTTAACAGTGAGTACATACCATGTGTGTTCTTTTGTGATTGGGTCACCTCACTCAGGAAGATATTTTCTAGCTCCATCCATTTGCCTAAGAATTTAATGAACTCATTGTATTTAATAGCTGAGTAGTACTCCATTGTGTAAATGTACCACATTTTCTGTATCTATTCTTCTGTTGAAGGACATCTGGTTTCTTTCCAGCTTCTGGCTGTTATAAATAAGGCCACTATGAACATAGTGGAGCATGTGGCCCTGTTATATGTTGAAATATCTTCTGGGTATATGCCCAGGAGTGGTATAGCTGGGTCCTCGGGTAGCACTATGTTCAATTTTCTCAGGTACCACCAGACTGCTTTCCATAGTGATTGTACCAGCTTACAATCCCACCAACAATGGAGGAGTGTTCCTCTTTCTCCTCATCCTCACCAACATCTGCTGTCACCTGTGTTTTGGATCTTAGCCATGCTGACTGGTGTGAGGTGGAATCTCAGTGTTGTTTTCATTTGCATTTCCCTGACCATTAGGGATGCTGAACACTTCTTTAGTTGCTTCTCAACCATTCACATTTCCTCAGCTGAGAATTCTTTGTTCAGCTCTGTACCCATTTTTTAATAGGGTTATTTGATTGTCTGGAATCTAATTTCTTCAGTTCTTTGTATACCTTGGATATTAGCCCTCTATCAGCTGTAGGGTTGGTGAAGATCTTTTCCCAATCTGTTGGTTCCTGCTTTGTCCTATTGACAGTGTCCTTTGCTTTACAGAAACTTTGAAGTTTTATGAAGTCACATTTGTCAATCTTGATCTTAGAGCATAAGCCATTGGTATTCTGTTCAGGAACTTTTCCCCTGTGCCCATGTAATCAAGGCTTTTCCCTATTTTCTCTTCTATTAGTTTCAGTGTAGCTGGTTTTATGTGGAGGTCCTTGATCCACTTAGAATTGAGCTTTGTACAAGGAGATAAGTATGGATCAATTTGCATTCTTCTACACGTTGACCTCCAGTTGGACCAGCACCATTTGTTGAAAATGCTGTCTTTTTTCCACTGGATGGTTTTAGCTCCTTTGTCAAAGATCAACTGACCATAAGTATGGGTGTTCATTTCTGGGTGTTCTATTCTATTCCATTGATCCTCCTGCCTGTCTCTGTTCCAATACCATGCCGTTTTTATCACTATTGCTTTGTAGTACAGCTTGAAATCAGGGATGGTGATTCCCCCAGAAGTTCTTTTATTGTTGAGAGTAGTTTTCGCTATCCTGGGTTTTTGTTATTCCAAATGAACTTTAAGATTGCTCTTTCTATCTCTGTAAAGAATTGAGTGGGAATTTTGATGGGGATTGCATTAAATCTGTAGATTGCTTTCGGCAAGATAGCCAATTTTACTATATTAATCCTTCCAATCCATGGGCATGGGAGATCTTTCCATCTTCTGAGATCTCCTTCGATTTCTTTCTTCAGGGGCTTGAAGTTCTTGTCATGCAGGTCTTTTACTTGCTTGGTTAGATTCACACCAAGGTATTTTATACTATTTGTGACTATTGTGAATGGTGTCGTTTCCATAATTTCTTTCTTAGCCAGTTTATCCTTTATGTAGAGGAATGCTACTGATTTGTTTGGGTTAATTTTATACCCAGCCACTTTGCTAAAGTTGATTATCAGGTTTAGGAGTTCTCTGGTGGAAGTTTTGGGGTCACTTAAGTATACTATCATATCATCTGCAAATAGTGAAACTTTGACTTCTTCCTTTCCTATTTGTATCCTTTCCTATTTGTATCCCTTTGACTTCTTTTTGTTGCCTAATTGCTCTGGCTAGGACTTCCAGTACTATATTGAATAGGTAAGGGGAGAGTGGGCAGCCTTGTCTAGTCACTGATTTTAATAGGATTGCTTCAAGTTTCTCTCCATTTAGTTTGATATTGGCTACTGGCTTGATGTATATTGCTTTTAATATGTTTAGGTATGGACCTTGAATTCCTGATCTTTCCAAGACTTTTATCATGAAGGGGTGTTCAATTTTGTCAAATGCTTTCTCAGCATCAAGAGATATGATCAAGTGGTTTTTTTCTTTGAGTTTATTTATATAGTGGATTATATTGATGGATTTCCATATATTGAACCAACCCTGCATTTCTGGGATAAAGCCTACTTGACCATGATAGATAAGTGTTTTGATGTGTTCTTTGATTCGGTTTGAGAGAATTTTATTCAGTATTTTTGCATCAATATCCATAAGGGAGATTGGTCTGAAGTTCTCTTTTCTTGTTGGGTCTTTGTGTGGTTTAGGTATGAGCGTAATTGTGGCTTCATAGAACTAATTAGGTAGTGTTCCTTCCGTTTCTATTTTGTGTAATAGTTTGAAGAGAATTGGTATTAGGTCTTCCTTGAAGGTCTGATAGAATTCTGCACTAAAACAATCTGGACCCGGACTTCTTTTGGTGGGAAGTTTTTTAATTTCTTTTAATGACTGCTTCTATTTCTTTTGGGGTTATGGGACTGTTAAGATGGTTTATCTGCTCCTGATTTAACATTGGTAAATAGTACTTGTCTAGAAAATTGTCCATTTCATCCAGATTGTCCAATTTTGTTGGACAATAGGCCTTTGTAGTAAGATCTGATGATTTGTTGAATTTCCTCGGTTTCTGTTGTTATGTCACCCTTTTCGGTTCTGATTTTATTGATTTGGATACTGTCTTTCTGCCCTCTGATTAGTCTGGCTAAGGGTTTATCTATCTTGTTGATTTTCTCAAAGAACCAGCTCCTGGTTTTACTGATTCTTTCTATAGTTCTCTTTGTTTCTAGTTGGTTGATTTCAGCTCTGAGTTTAATTATTTCCTGTCTTATTTCCTGTTGTCTACTCCTCTTGGGTGCATTTGCTTCTTTTTTGTTCTAGAGCTTTCAGGTGTGTTGTCAAGCTCTTAGCACTGCTTTCATTGTGTCCCATAGATTTTGGTATGATGTGTCTTCATATTCATTAAATTCTAAAAAGTCTTCAATTTCTTTATTTCTTCCCTGACCCCATTATCAATGAGTAGAGTATTGTTCAGTTTCCATGTGAATTTGGGCTTTCCATTGTCTTTGTCACTATTGAAGACCAGCTTTAGACCATGGTGATCTGATAGGATGCATGGGATTATTTCAATTTTTTTTGTATCTGTTGAGGCCTGTTTTGTGACCAATTATATGGTCTATTTTGGAGAAGGTACCATGAGGTGCTGAGAAAAAGTTATATTCTTTTGTTTTTGTGTGAAATGTTCTATAGATATGTTAAGTCCATTTGGTTCATAACTTCTGTTAGTTTCATTGTACCTCTGTTTAGTTTCTTTTTCCATGATCTGTCCAGTGCTGAGAGTGGGGTGTTGAAGTCTCCCACTATTATTGTGTGAGGTGCAATATGTGCTTTGAGCTTTAGTAAGGTTTCTTTTATGAAAGTGGTAGCTTTTGCATTTGGTGCACAGATGTCCAGAATTGAGAGTTCAAGTTGGTTGACTTTTCCTTTGACAAATATGAAATGTCCTTCCTTATCCTTTTTGATATCTTTAAGTTGAAAGTCAATTTTATTCGATATTAGAATGGCTACTCCAGCTTGTTTCTTAGGACCACTTGCTTTAAAAAATTGTTTTCCAGCCTTTTACTCTAAGGTAGTGTCTGTCCTTGTAACTGAGGTGGGTTTCCTGTATGCAGCAAAATGCTGGATCCTGTTTGCATATCCAGTCTGTTAGTCTATGTCTTTTTTATTGGGGAATTGACTCCATTGATGTTAAGAGATATTAAGGAGAGGAGATTGTTGCTCCATGTTATTTTTGCTAAAAGTGGAGGCATTGTTTGTGTGGCTATCTTCTTTTGGGTTTGTTGGAGGATTACTTTCTTTCTCTTTCTAGGGTATGATTTCCCCCCTTGTATTGGAACTTTCCCGCTATTATCCTTTGTAGTGCTAGGTTTGTGGAAAGATATTGTGTAAATTTGGTTTTGTCGTGGAATATCTTGGTTTCTCTATCTATGGTAATTGAGAGTTTTAGCCTGGGCTGGCATTTGTGTTCTCTTAGGGTTCATATGACATCTGCCCAGGATCGTCTGGTTTTTGTAGTCTCTGGTGAGAAGTCTGGTGTAATTCTGAGAGGTCTGCCTTTATATGTTACTTGGTGTTTTTTCCTTACTGCTTTTAAAATTCTTTCTTTGTTTTGTGCATTTTTTGTTTTGATTATTATGTGACAGGAGGTATTTCTTTTCTGGTCTAGTCTATTTGGTGTTCTGTAGGCTTCTTATATGATTATGGGCATCTTGTTCCTTAGGTTAGGGAAGTTTTCTTCTATGATTTTGTTGAAAATATTTATTGGCCCTTTAAGTTGGGAATCTTCACTCTCTTCTATACCTATTATCCTTAGGTTTGGTCTTCTCATTGTGTCCTGGATTTCCTGGATGTTTTGTGTTAAGTGCTTTTTTCATTTTGCGTTTTCCTTGACAGTTGTGTCAATATTTTCTATGGTATCTTCTGTACCTGATATTCTCTTTTCTATCTCTTGTATTCTGTTGGTGATGCTTGCATCTGTGACTCCTGATTTCTTTCTTAGGTTTTCTATCTCCTGAGTAGCCTCCCTTTGTGATTTCTTTATTGTTTCTAT
Organism: Mastomys natalensis; assembly: GCA_021653895.1. Classification (NCBI taxonomy): domain Eukaryota; kingdom Metazoa; phylum Chordata; class Mammalia; order Rodentia; family Muridae; genus Mastomys; species Mastomys natalensis. The sequence goes on along the minus strand of JAJTUV010001408.1, from coordinate 248,234 downwards.
TTCCATTTTTATGTCCTGGATGGTTTTGTTCAATTCCTTCACCTGTTTGGTTGTGTTCTCTTGTAATTCTTTAAGGGATTTTTGTGTTTCCTCTTTAAGGGCTTCTACCTGTTTACCTGTGTTCTCCTCGAATTCTTTGAGAGTGTTATTTATGTCCTTCTTAAAGTCCTCTATCATCATCATTAGAAGTGATTTTAGATCTGACTCTTGCTTTCCTGGTGATATGGGGAGTTTGGGACTTTCTAATATGGGAGAACTAAGTTCTGATGATGTCAAGAGCCCTGGGTTGCTGGCCCTTATGTTCTTGCACTTGCCTTTTACTATCTGGCTCTCCTTGATGCTACCTATGCTGTCTCTGACTGGACCCTGTCTTTCCTATTCTCTTAGTTGTGTCAGAACTGTTTAGGTTGGGTGTTGCTGCTGAGGTTAGAGCTGGGGCCCAAGATCTGCTCAATGCTTGGGCCCAGACCAGAAGGAACCAGTGCTCTGGACCATTAGTCAGTTCCTGGATCCCTGTGGGTCCTGGTTACTCCCTATTTGGGGCAAGTGTTGCTGCCTCCTTGCCTAAGATATTGCTTGGGTTAGAGCTCCTGGGAGCCCTGCTTCCTCCAGGTTCTGTGAGTTTGGGTGCAGAGTTGCCACAGGGGATCTGCTGAGCACTCGGGCCCAGACGGGAAGGAACCAATGCTCAGGGACAGGAGTGAGTTCCTGGGTCCCAGTGGGTCCTGGTTACTCCCTGTTTGGGGCAAGTGTTGCTGTCTCCTTACCTGAGATACTGCCTGGGTTAGAGCTCCTGGGTGCCCTACTTCTGCCAGGTTTTGTGAGGTTCGGTGCAGAGCTGCCGCCCGGGATCTGCTCCGTGTCTGGGCTCAGACCGGAAGTCCTATTTTAACTTTTTAAAACATGTATTCTTCTTCTTATGGAAGAACAGGAGGAAGGATTGTGGTCCTGAAGTGGATAGGAACTCCACAGGAAGACCAACCAACAGAGTCAACTAACCTGGATCCTTGGGGCTCTCAGAGTCTGAATCACCAACCAAAGAACATACATGGGCTGGACCTAGGCCTCCCTGCACATATGTAGCAGATGTGTAGCTTGGTTTCATGTGGGTCCCAAACAACTGTAGCAGGGGCTATCCCAAAAGCTGTATGTGGGATATGTTCTTGTAGTTGGGCTGCCTTGTTTGTCCTCAGTGGGAGAGGATGTGCCAAACCTCTTAGACTTGATGTGCCAGGGTTGGGGGGGATACCCTAAGTGGCTTCCACCCTCTCAGAAGAGAAGGTTGAGGGGGATGAGGAAGGATTGTTGGAAAGGGTGACCAAGAGGAGGGCAGTAAGTGGGATGTAAAGTGAATAAGTATAAAATAATTAAGAAAAAAAAAAAAAGAAAACTGAAAAAAAAAAAAACCAAAACCAAAAAAAAAAAACACAAACCAATCCATATGTTCTATGACATTGAGCTAAGTATGTCTCCAAAATATGTCTCTAGCCTTTTTTTTTTTTTAAATTAAATTATGGTCTTAAACTGAGCATGCTCAGAATTTGTGCTGTGCATCTGCACATACTTTGAAATATGGTCAATACTCTATAGGCTATCTGAAGAAAACCATCACAGTTCCTTTGTTAGAGAAGAGTTTGGGAAATAACCACTGTGCTGTCTAGACCTAATGCCGGCAATAAATATCTCTCTACTATTTTATGCCTTACTAAGGCTTTTTTCAGCTTTTGATCACCAGTGACCTCACAACATTTGGCAACAAAGTTAACTTATATTTTAATATTACTCATGAATCAAATTTTAATACCCATAGTTTTACCTAATATTGCTACTAAATTTTGCATAATATGACTAATTAGAAAAAAGCATTTCTTCTAAGAAAAATAACAAAACTAGTCAGAGGGTAGAGCTCTTACGACTTCGAAAACAAGATTTGAGCTAAGTCAGCTAAGCAGTGCTGGATCAACCTTTGAAGTGCTTACTCTTGGGAAGAGAAAAAGTTTCACAGGACTATACTCAGAGACAGCTTGCAGAATCTCCCTAAATGTTAGCAAAGGAAGCTTTGAGTTAGAACTGCTGAGTTTTCCAAAGGATGGAAATCTTCTATGAGCCATAGACAAGAATGGACCCCATAGAGGCAAACCTGGCACAAACAGCCACATGAGAATAGAGACTCAACACACCTGAAAATATAGGTGTGACTGCATGAACATGATCAGCACCTGTGCCCACTCATGGGCCTGCAAACAGCTTGTGAATTACCACCTAGTTTCTGCTCCTTTGCTTTTATACTTTTCATTTATTATCTAATTTCTATTTAGTGAAACAGGTTTATTCAGTCCTTCTATTTCTTTTAACTTTTCCCTGACTTTCCCAAAGAACATACGTTGTCTTGGTGTTGGAGTTTCTCTGCATCAGCCCCATGGGTACTGGAATGGTTTTCCTTCATTTTACGTCAAGTTAGAGCTGTCTTAACTTCTTCCTTCATGTTTATTGACTACCATTCAGTTTTCTTTTCTCATCTGTTTCTTGGTGCTCTGGTGTTAAGTGTTATTTATAGTGCTAACACTTATTTCCTTTATCTTAAGATAGTCCATGATACCCATTATTTTATCCCCCTAACCCAAATTATTTGAGTTAAAGGAAAGTTTGGTTTCTAATTGACTATTACCATATATTTCTTACTGGACTACCCATTTGTTATGGTCACTTCTCTAATGAAAATTGACTGCTAGGGTTTGATTTCCTGAACACACATGAAGGTTCACAACTATCTGTAAGTCTAGTCCCAGGAAATCTGATGTTCTCTTCTGGACTCCACAGGCATCACAGATGTATATGGGTACAGAAATGCATACACACTAAACATCCATGTACAAGAAGAAAATTAAAAAGAAAACAATAGATATCCAAACAACTGTTTAACTGCAATTGTACAAAAAACAATGCAGAAACATAAGGATCATGACAGACCAAGCTAAAATGAAATCTCAAAAAATTACTAATTTTTCAATAATGGACTCTACTGGGAGCAATTTACATGAAATGCCAAAAAATTCAAAAGGATGATAAGAATGGTCAAAGAAATAAAAAATGACACAAACTTCAGAAGAACTGAAAAAAGTAATTAAAATTTTGGAAATGAAAACCAAAATAAGTTAAATCAATATTTAATGGAAGGTTTTTACCAATAAAATGGATCAAATGAAAAATAGAGTGTCAGGCTAAAAAGCAGAAAAGAGGAGTTAGAACATCCAGGAAATGACAAAGATGAAGTAGTAAAAATGTATGTACAAGATACAGAAGAAATGTGTAACATCATTAATGACCAAATACATGAACTACAAACATAGAAGAGAAATTCAAACTAAATTAAAAATTGTATTCAGCAAAATGATCACAGAAAATTCCCCCAATCTAGGGAAAAGAATGATGACCACCAAGTTATAGGAGCTATTCCAAAGGCCAATCAGACAAAAAAGAAAAGAAGTTCTCCAGGTCATTTTATAGTAAAACCATTATGCATACATTACAGAACAGGGAACATTGAAAGTTATAAGACAAGGGTGCCAAATAACACATAAAGGCAAACATTTCTGAAGCTAGAGAAGTGACCATAACAAATGTGTAGTCCAGTAAGAAATATATGGTAATAGTCAATTAGAAACCAAACTTTCCTTTAACTTTATATTTCTCAACATAAACTCTAAAAGTCTGAAGTAAAATTTTATCCCAAAGTCTAAAGGAAAAAATAACTGTCAAACTATGTTAGCATATTCTTTATAACTGAAGAAAGAGAAGCTTTCCATGATAAACATAAAGTAGAGGAACTTATGGTAGGCTAAACAACAGACACTATTTCAAGGATCTCTATACACTTATGAGAGAAAGATTCATCAAATGCATGAGGCCACAAGAAGGAATAAATCATATTAAACACTGAATAGGGATTAGGAAAGTATCAAAAATCATGGAAACACTGAAGTTACAAGAATTAATACACGACTTCCACTAATAACTCTGAACACTATTGGCTCCATTCAGCTCTCTAGTCAAAAGACAATGTCAGAAGAAAAGGTCAAAATAACACTCACTGATTTGGGGAAACAAAAATACTGCTCTGACAAAGAGAAACAGTTTTGGGGTCAAAGGATTAAATATAAAAACAAATGCCTTCTAAGCAAGTGAAACTAGAAAGAAAGCAGATACAGCAATGCTACACTCTGACAAAATGAAAGTTCAAACCAAAATCTGGCAGAAGAAATGAAGAGCTCACCTCATACTGGCTAAGGGTACAATCCATCAGGATGGTGCTTCAATTCATGCACTGAATGTCAGCACATCCAATTTTATAAACAAGAATGCATTTCATGAGATAAGCACAAATCTTACCAAACACCAGACAATTGAAATAAATCTTTCTAATATATCTTATCAAAATGGAATAAAATTAGAAACCAACAGCAAAGGAGTCTACAGAAAATATACAAACTTACAAAGATGGAACAACAAACTACAAAATTGTCAGTGGGGTAATTGAAAAAAAGTGGAGGGAGAAAGTTCCCTAGAATTGAATGAAACTGAAATTACAATACACTAGAACTTAGAAAGTAGATTTAAGAGACGTTTATATCTATAAATAAATATCTACATTGAGAAAATCATAAATATCAAAGAAATAATATAATGAGTCACTTTATCTCAAGGTCTTAGAAAAGCAAGAATGTGGCAATCTTTGAATCTGTAGATTAAAAAAGTAATAGATAAGGGTGAAAGTTATGAAATGGAAATAAAAAAATAAAAGAACAATGCTTAGAGTTAAAGAAACAGAACATTGGTTCTTTGAAGGAACAAATGGGTTGACAAATCCTTAGCCAAACTAACAGAGAGAGAGAGAGAGAGAGAGAGAGAGAGAGAGAGGAGAGACAAAGAGACAAAGAGACAGAGGCAGAAGGATAGAGAGAGAGAAGAGACAGAATAGTTAATAAAACTAGAACTCACGAAGGAGTCAATAGAATAGAAAGCAATAAAATTTAGAAGGAACTTGGTCATATTTTGAAAAACTATATTTCATTAAATTATGTAGTCTAAAGAAATAGATATATCTCTAAAAACATATGATCAATCTACTAAAATTTTAAAAAATTATATAAATAAATTAAATATATATGTAGCAAGGGATGCAACTGAAACAATAATAAATTGTTCCATCTGAAAACAACCAAAGTCCAGATACAGACACTGCTGAATTTCAGGAGGCCTTTGAAGTAAGATCAAACCTTCTAAAACATTTCATAAAACAGAAATGGAATGAATAGTCTCAAGTTCTTTTTATTAATCTAGCATTATTCTGGTATTAAAGCCAGATAAAGATACCAAAATTAAAGGTCAATTTCCCTAATAAACTTGGATGCAAAAATACTTGATAAAATATTTGCAGATGAAGTTCAACCAAACATCAAAATATCATTCACTATGACCAACTGGGTTTTATTTCATCAGTGGAAGGATAACTCAAGATACACAGACTCAATGTCAGAAACTATACAGTCATCTCAATAGATACATAAAAGGCTTATCACAAAGTCAAATGTTCTTTCATTAAAAATATCCCCAACACAACGAAAACAAGGAGTAAAAGGAGCATATTTACTACAATAATGGCTGCATACAAGGAACCTACAGCTCACATCATACGAAATGAAGAAAAGCTCAAAGCTTTTGTAGTAAAACCAGGAATGAGATAAATGTGGCCACTTTCTCAATTCTTATATGAAGTCTCAGATAGAAAGCAAAAACTAAATAAAATACATAAATATAGGAAAGGAAGATGTGAAATTATCTTAATAGTAGTCAAAATGATCCTGTAATAAGAGATTGTAAGAATAATTTAAGAAAACTCTTGGAGCTGGTAAACACTTTCATCAAAGGAGCAGGATATAAAAATCAATGTAGAAAAGTCAATAAAATTTCTGTAAACCATTAATAAACATGTTGAGAAGGAGACCAGTAAAATAATCTTGTTGACAAGAGATTCAGACTGTACCTCAGATTTATTTTCTGTGAGGAGGTGAAAGTTCGCTACAATGAAAACTTTAGAACACAGAAGAAAGAAACTAAAGAACTTATTAGATATGAAAAGATTCCCTAAGCTCATGAATTGGTAGAATTAACATTGTAAAAAATGGTGCATTATCAAAAGCAATATAGATTTATAGATTTATAAGTTTATAGATTCAATCCAACCTCCATCAAATTTCCCATGATATTCTCCACCAAAATAGAAAAACAACACTAAAATTCAATAGAATGTATAAAATAACTCAGGTATTTTATTTCTCAGAAAGACAAACAATGCTAGATATTACAATACATGATTTCAAATTATATAAAACATTTATAGTAACAAAACCATCATTGAAATGTATAAGCAGAGTTGACCAGATTAATGACATCAAGTATAGGACACAGAATTAAGCACAGACATTTACAGTCACCTGATCTTTGATAAAAATTGCAAAAAATACACACTTAAATGAGGAGACAGCCTCTTTAAAAACTGATACTGAGGCCGGGGTGGGGGTATACCTGGCGAGCCCCCACCTACTCAGAGCAGAAGTGGAGGTGGATGTGGGAATTATTGTGGGAGGGGAAACTGGGAGGAGGGCAGTCGATGAGATGTAAAGTGAGTAAGTAAAAAAATAATTAATTAACTAAAAGAATTGGTACTGAGACAATTAGGTATTTTTATGAAGAAGAATGAAAATAGATCTGTATCTCTTACCTTGAAAAAAAATTAGTTAAAATGAATCAAAGAGCCACAAAACAATTTTCCTAATGCTAAGCATAGGAGGCCTTCCTTTCAGTAGTTTGTTGAAGAAGTCCAACAGCTTTCCAAACCAATATAGACCATCGGCATTACTCTTGGATGCCTTCCAGATAATCAAGGTGAGCCCCTATTACTGATGGCATCACATACTTGGAGGAATCAAATTAGAGCTAAACTGCATTTCTTCTCCTTGAGGCATAGGCCTCATAGTATTACAAGGTACAATACATAATGCCAAGGGGGAATAAACAATTAATAGTTCTATCTAATTGTAATACCTGCAAACATTAAAAAATGACAATCTGGGCAAGACATACTCACAGGTGCAATAGCTGTACTTTTATCTTGGTTGTAACAAAAAGCCATCTAGTTGGATTTAAGGTCTACTCAGTAAGAGGGAATTTATACACAATACAGTAAACCTAACCAATTACTGTGGTTCATGAGGTCACAGAGCCTAGCATTTCCACTTTCCTAAACCAGTATTATTTATATTGCCATTCTATATACATATCCTTATATCTATAGACAAGTGTAGCTCTCGCCTCACATAAAAGAAGAATTTTTCCTCAGCGAACAGAGATCATTACAGAAATTCACAACTGTTCAAAATGCAGAGCAGTCCATTGGTGTGTCCAGCTCCAACTGATATATCTATGATGCATCTCCTACACATTATGGTTTGGTGAACATCATGGAAAAAACTGCAAGATTCAGATGTCCAGGACATCTGCAGAGATGCATTCTTTCTATAGGACAGGGGAGCTGCTCCTGTGAAATCTAAACAATAGGGTCACCTAAACAAGATTTGCAAAATAACATTGCCAGTTGACATGGCAATGCAAGAGAGCAAAATCTCACAAAGCTCCCCCACTAGATGAAGAGCTATGAACAATTAATGGTTGCCAAGAAAGAATTAGTATTCTCCAGGAGCAAGCTCCAAATAAATTATCCAATTCTAAGCGGTCAGACCTAAATACATATACATACATAAGCAATACTAAGTGGACTCGGCAGGATGAAATTCTCAAAAAGTAATAAAAACAAAACCAAAATCAAGCAAATTAACCAAACAAACACTTGTCAGTAAGGAACAAATGATCATTATGTGGCTGTCAATATGACACTATAATTCAGGAAGACGTACAAGTGATGCTCTACCCAAGAATACATAACTCAGTAAGTATGATCATGAGAAAACATAAGACAACTAGAGATTGTAGAAATGAGTGAGAATTGAATCCTTCTGTCAGCATCCCAAAAGATGTCTGTGTACCTGTGCTAGATTAAAAGAAGCTCAGAGCTGTGACAAATGCAAAACCTGTCCATAAAATCACTTCCATTCAGTGGGAGAAATGATAAAAAGACAGTATTAAATCAACACATACTACAGGAATACAAATGATAAATTAAATGAAAAAAAAATATATCAATTTTAAAATGCATTCAACTGTGTTGAACTACATAGGAAGACCCCATTTCAAACAAATAATAACCAAGTTATGAGTTCTCTATGTTACAGTGATATGGAAGGCATATCACTCAGGAAGCCATACTTTGAATTTCAATCCTTTTATAGATGCTGCTGCTGATGACAGTGCTGTCCTGGGGAGCTGGGCAGTGGTAACACATCACAGCCATCAGTGAGTCACAGAAACTGGATATGAAACAGCCAGCATTCTAGTGTATGCTATATTACAGATGTATTTCAGGTTTATTGGATTTTCTACTTAGTGTGGACTCTGAGATCACTGGAGGGGTATCTGCAAAATTAACAAACACGGAAATGGGGATTTAGAGTGTTTTGAGCTTGATCTTGACTATTGTGAACTGTCCTTACCTGCTCTGGTCACTGTAGAGTAGCAATGATTTTTTTTTTTAAATTGCTGATTGCATTAGCAAATAGTATCTGATCTTTAATTCCTTTTAAGTGGTTATTTTGAAAAGGGAGAGATCTCCTTGAAGCTTGGTTAGCCACGTAAGCAGAAATGTCTGGAGGATGTTGCCACTCAGTGTGGTGACAAGATGAGCTGGATGGCTGTGGCATAAAATCTTCTCCATGAATCTAGTAGCCGTTTTTCCTTCTTATTTGATATCAGGCCATCATTTTATTCAGCTGTTAGCTTACTTATCTAAGTTCTTCATTCTTTTGTCCAAGATTGGTTTAGTGGTATATTTCAAAATGACTTCCAACTCATTGATAAAAGTCCGACTAGTTGGAGGTGGCATAGTGTGGCTACTTTAAGTGGTGGACTGTTTAAGTAGTTGTGCCCAGCGACTGTAAGGGTAGAACTTGCAGACTGGGAAGTACACACATGATTCTATAACATTTCCTGGCTAGATTTTTTTTTTCCTTCAGTATCCTTCCATGATGCTTGAGGATTCTCAGGTTCCCTGTGTATGATCAATCGACAAAGTCAGTCAACATCCCCTCAGACAGTACAAACTGGACTCAGTAAAATATAATGATGATGTCTATTGGAAGGGGAGCTGGGCTAAGTTTGACCAAGTTATATTGTATACATATATAAAAATTTCACAGATAAAATAAGACATTGTAAAAATTGAAACATGCATAGGAACAAATAGAAAGCATGCCAGAAAAATCTGTGCTTTTATGCTGAATTAATTTTCAACAAAGATACTTAAGAAGACATCTACTTCTGTAACTAGGGAAGGCTTCCAGTGGAGTAAGTGTGATACCAACCTAACCACAAAACCTTCAACCTACAATTTGTCCTGACTATAAGATGTGCTGGAGTAAAGGTGGCACAGAAATGATAAGAGTGGCCAATTGATGAATGGTTGACCTTGACATTACCTAGAGGCTGTGGCAGGAACTAGAGGTTGGATAGCCCAGAGTTCTAAGACAGAACCAAACATAACTGATAAAAAAATAGTCAATGAAATGATTCCTAATGGTAGTCTGCTACACTCATAGACTAGAGCCTAGCATAATTGTCAGAGGCTTTATCCACCTATTTATAGGAATAAATGCATAGACCCATAGCCAAACATTAGGCAGAGCTCAGTGAATACTTTAGAAGAGGGGAAGGAAGGATTATAGGAGCCAGCACAAGAATAAGATGGCCCATACAATCAGCTAATCGGGGCTCATAGGTACTCAACAAAGGCTGAATCAACAATCAAGGAGCCTGTATAGTTTTGACCTAGGTCCTCTATAAATATATTTGCATAGTGTGGTGTCCTTGTGGGACTCCTAACAGTGGGAATACGGGTTTTATCTGAGTCTTTTGTCTCCTTTTTTCCTCTAATTTGGTTGCCTTCTCCAGCCTTGATATCAGGATATGTGCCAAGTTTTATTGTTAACTTCTTATGCCGTGTTGGTTGATATCCCTAGGAGGCCTGCCATTTTCTGAAGGGAAAACGAAGAATGGAGAAAGATGGAGGCTGTGTGCATCCATGGAGAAGGCCTATAGAGCCTAGTCACTGTCTAGTCTCTTGTAGAAGGCCTCTGTGTGCTCCCAGCCACCAAGGCCAAGCTCAAGCCTGCCTGCAGTCAAGCCAAGGACTATCACCATGGGACCAGTTGGGCTCCCCTCCCCTTCTCCTCACAGCCCTGAGCTAGATCCAGTGCAGTCCCAACTCAGTTCTTAGCTCTTCCGTGTCTTCCAGAGGTGCCTGGATGTCCAAGAGCCTGAGAACCAGACCCCTAAGCCAGCTCCATTTGTCCCAAACTTCAGACTGCGCTTTCACACCCTGGAGCAGAGTTCTAGGACTTTACTACGGTCCAACACTCACCTGACAACAGCATGGGATAAGTGCAGTCAACGTCCTGAACCCTGCTTTGCCCTGTGGCAGAGCAGATGCGGGACCCCACAAACGCTACAAGTTCTTCCATCACATTCTGGAGCACTTCCAAGAGCACTGGCTATAATGTTTAATGATCCATGAGACTGTACGGACTAGCAACTTCAGAGTTACACCATTCCTGTAGTTAGCTTTGTTGTTGTTGTTAGTAGGTGGTATGTAGTGAAATATGGTCACCTTGTTATATAAGGTTATTTCATTATACTCTTTTTATATTAATGGGTGTTTATATTTTAGTAAGCTTATGCACTGTAGCTTTTTTCACTATACCTTTCTATATGAATATTTTAAAGGTCTTTAGTATTAGTCTTTCCTCATATCTCACTCACTCAATAATGTTCCTTCCGTCTTCCATCTTATTTTAACCTTTTCTGTTCTAATACTCCCTCTTTACACTATTGCCTTTTATATTCTATCCCACGAAAGCCCCTCACCCTACCCAACCATGATCCTTAAGTAATTTCCTGGTGTCAATGGTAATTCAATTTAACACTCATGCCTGAAAAACTCAAAGCTAATATCTACAAATGAGGGAAAACATGTGACATTTATCTTTCTGCATCTGGGCTACTTCACTAAGAATGATTGTTTCTAGCTGCATTTATTTCATAACTTTGTTTTTCTTAATAAGGAAATGATATTCTGTTGTTTAAATGGAGTTCATTTTCATTATCCATTCATCAGTTGATGACCACAATGAGTGCTTTTGCTTCTTGGCTATTGTGAATAGAGCAACAATGAACATGGGGAGCAGATAGATATCTTTGTAGTAAGTAATGTGTGGAGTCCTTTGAGTATGTGTCTGTGGTGTTTTGAATGAGAATAGACCCCAGAGGTTCATATGTTTGCATACTTTGTCCTAAATTGATAGAACTATTCAGGAAAGGATAGGGGAGTGGTATTATTGGAGGAGGTCATGGTATCTTACAGCATTAAAAAAGTAATTGAGACAATATCTACAAGTGGTAGAGCTGGATTATGAGGTAGACAAATGTATAGAGGAATACCAGGGAAACAAAACTGTTTACAACAGTTTGAAAATTAAATCCTTGAATAAATATAACTAAAGAAATAAAAGACTTATACAATGAAAACTTTAGGACACTGGAAAAAAAGTCACTGAAGATTAAGGGAAAAGATAAAAAGCTCTCCCATGCTCATCGACTGGTATTGTTAATACCTTGACATTTGTTATTCAATCAGGAACAATTCACAGATTCAGATGCAATCGCTATCAAATGCTAATGTAATTTTTCCCACGCAGAAATGCAAAGGGTTAAACAATCCTGAGCAACAGAAACACTTCGAGAGGTATCACCACCATAGTTTTAGGATATATTACAGAGTTGATGTAATAAAATACTCTGAATCTTAGTGTAATTATGAATCTGAAAAAAAATCTGTTTGTTAGCAAGGGAAAGATTACCACTAAACCAAAATCATTTTTACAGAATGAGACTCTCACATCTATCTTCCCCAGATGATTCAACAAACCCAGAAAATCCCTTAGTCCCAGACCCTTGTATTTTTCATTAGAGATTAACTGGAAGAGAATTAATCAGTCATATCATTACTAAAACAACCTCAACTGTGCACAGTGACAACTCATGACAGATGTTCAGAAAATAATGCTTGCCAATAATTACCAGGAGTCACTGTTTAGAGTCCGTGTAGACCAACAGCAGATTTGATGCTTTCAATTTCTCTAAAAGTCCTATACTTATTTGTTCTTTATTTCCTTAGATATATTCTTTATTTACTTTTCAAATGATATTCCGTTTCCTGGTTTGTCCCCCAGAATCCCCCTATCCCATCCCCTCTTCCCCTGCTTCTATGAGGGTGCTCCTCCATCAAACCACCTATTCCCATCTCACTGCACTGGCATTCCCTTACAGAAATCTTCACATTGAGTCTTTACAGGACCAAGGGCCTCTCCTCCCATTGATGCCTGACAAGGCCATCCTTTGCTACATATGCTGCTGGATCCAAGAGTCCCTCCATGTGTACCATTTGGTTGGTGGTTTAGTCCCTGGGACCTCTGGAGTGTCTGGTTGGTTGATATTTGTTGTTCTTCCTATGGGGTTGCAAATCCCTTCAGCTCCTTCAGTTCTTTCTCTAATTCCTCCATTGAGGACCTTGTGCTAAGTCCAATGGTTGCCTGTGAGCATCTGCCTCTGTATTTGTCAGGTTCTGGCAGAGCTTCTCAGGAGACAGCTATATCAGGCTCCTGTAAACATGCACTTCTTGGCATCCACAATAGTGTCTGGGTTTGGTGACTGTATATGGGATAGATTCCTAGGTGGGGCAGTCTCTGGATTTCCTCCTGTGAGTATTTTGTTTTCCCATCTAAGAAGGACAGAAGCATCCACACTTTGGTCTTCCTTCTTCTTGAGCTTCATGTGGTCTGTGGATTGTATTTTGGATATTCTGAGGTTTTGTGTTAATATTCATTTATCAGTGAATGTACACCATATGTGTTCTTTTGTGATTGGGTTACCTCACTCAGGTATGATATTTTCTAGTTCCATCCATTTGCCTAAGAATTTCATGAAGTCATTGTTTTTTATAGCTGAATTTATACAATATTGCATTGTGTAAATGTACCACATTTTCTGTATCCATTCCTCTGTTGAAGGACATCTGGGTTCTTTTCAGTTTCTGGCTATTATAAATAAGGCTGTTATGAACATAGTGGAGCATGTGTCCTTGTTAGATGTTGGAGCATCTTTTGAAGTGGTATAGCTGGGTACTCAGATAGTACTATGTCCAATTTTCTGATGAACCACCAGATTGATAATCAGAGTGGGTGTACCAGCTTCCAGTCCTACCAACAATGGAATTAATATGAATTATTCTTGAGTCAGTAATGCACACTAACTGTAGAGGTAGGAATACCTTATATGACAGTTATAATACTGAAGTGAATATATACAAACTCTAAGACCATTAACCTGGGATGGGAGTATTGTATCTTTTCATTCTCTTATGTTTCTTTCTTGCTTCTTTTTTACATTTTATTAAAAGATTTTTGAGACTATAATAATTACATTTTGCTTCTCTTTCCTTCTTCTAAACACAACCATAATGAATGAATATTGCATACATGTTTATATCACTAAAGGCTGTCTACTGATTGTATGCAATCCCCATCATAATTCCCAGGATGTTGCTCCTCAAGGAAGCAAGCATCAATTATAGGAACACAAAAGACACCACATAGTCAAAGGAATTTTGAGGAAAAAGAACAAACCTGGAGATACAACAATACTTAATTTCCTGTTATATTATGGAGAAATTATTTAAAAAGACAGTGTGGGACTGCTGCCAAAACACACACATAGAGGATTAATAGAATGGGGACCTTGCAGCTAAATTCACAGAAGCCCGTTTTTGTTTGTTTGTTTTTTAAAAAAGAAGATGAAAATGTATATTGAGGAAAGATAACCTTTCAACAAATGGTACTGTTAAAAGAGAATAGAATGGAGAAAACAGATATGAAAAAGTGAATACAGGAATGAATATGATCAACGTACATGATACATTTGAAACTAATAGACTTTGTGAAATCTATCACTATGTTAAATTAGTGTACTCCAGTGACACTACTAAAAATAAATTTACATATGTGTATATGTATATTCTATTTGTATTTACAACTTTGTTCTGACAAGATTTATTTGCTTCAAGACTTTAGGAATATAAATTTGAAAATGTTAATGAATAATGACTTAAGTTATTCTTGTAACATCAAATGACTAAGAAACAAGAGAAATGAAACAAAAAAATAATAGCTGTCCCCTACAGTTCATTTTCCAGCCCACAACTCTTCCTGCATTCCAGGAGGCCTGCAGGCTCTATGATAACCAGGAGATATTCATCCTCCCCCAATCCACTCACTGCTCAGTCCCCCTGGGTCACACCCAGCAGTGGTAAGCTGCAATCTGTCCTGTATTCCTGGAGGCCTGTTGGCATCAGGGACAACCAGACAGTACCCAGCCCCAGACCCCTTCTCTGCCAGGCCCACTTAGGGCAACTCCTAGCTGGTGTGCTCCTGTGAAGACACCATATCCTGACCCATCCTAGAGGAATCACTGTACTCAGAGCAGTGTAGAATCTGTTGCACTCAGGGCAGTTGAGGAAGCTGGACTCCCAGTAGCACTAACACACCCAGGATCATAGGATTTCAGGATCCCAGAGGCAGCGTGAGTCCCCGGAACTCTTCCACCCAGGATCTCAGGATCACAGGATCACAGAGACAACTGTACTCTGAGGAGTTCTGATACAACCAAGATATCAGGAGAGACAGGCTCCAGTCAGAGACAGTGAGTGCAGGTAGCACTAGAGATAACCAGATGGTAAAAGGCAAGCACAAGGACATAAGCAACTGAAACCAAGGTTACCTGGTATCATCAGAACCCAGTTCTCCCACTATAACAAGTCCTGGCCACCCCATCACACTGGAAAAGCAGGATTCAGAATTAAAATCACCTCTCATGATGATGATAGAGGACTTTAAGAAGGACATCAATAACTTGCTTAAAGAAATATAGATGAACACAGGTAAACAGGTAGAAGCCCTTAAAGAGGAAACACAAAATCCCTTAAAGAATTGCAAGGAAACACAACCAAACAGGTGAAGGAATTAAACAAAACCATCCAGGATCTAAAAACAGAAGTAGAAACAATAAAGAAATGTAAAATGGAGATTACCTTGGAGATAGAAAACCTAGGAAAGAGATCAGGAGTCATAGATGCAAGCATTGCCAACAGAATACAAGAGATAGATGAGAAAATCTCATGTGCAGAAGATACGATGGAAAACATTGACACATCTGTCAAAGAAAATGCAAAATGCAAAAAGCTCCTAACTCAAAACATCCAAGAAATCCAGGACACAATGAGTAGACCAAACCTAAAGATAATAGGTATAGATGAGAGTGAAGATTCTCAACTTAAAGGACCAGTAAATATCTTCAACAAAATTATAGAAGAAAACTTCCCTAACCTAAAGAACGAGATGCCCATGAATATATATGAATCCTACAGAACTCCAAATAGACTAAACCAGAAAAGAAATCCCCCCTGTCACATAATAATCAAAACATCAAATGCACAAAACAAAGAAAAATATTAAAAGCAGTAAGAGAAAAAGGTCAAGTAACATATAAAGGCAGACCTATCAGAATTACACCAGACTTCTCACTAGAGACTATAAAATCTAGAAGACTGTGGACTGATATACAGACACTAAGAGAACACAAATGCCAGCCCAGACTACTATACCCAGCAAAACTCTCAATCACTATAGATGGAGAAATCAAGATATTCCATGACAAAACCAAATTTACACAATATCATTCCATAAATCCAGTCCTACAAAGGATAATAGATGGAAAACTCCAACACAAGGAGGGAAACTATAACCTAGAAAAAGCAAGAAAGTAATCTTCCAACAATCCCAAAAGGAGATAGCTACACAAACATAATTCCTCTAATAACAAAAATAACAGGAAGCAACAACCATTTTTCCTTAATATCTCTTAATATCAATGGACTCAATTCCCCCAATAAAAAGACGTAGACTAACAGACTGGATACTTAAAAAGGACCTAGAAATGTTGCTGCATACAGGAAATGCACCTATGTGACAAAGACAGACACTACCTCAGAGTAAAAGGCTGGAAAACAATTTTTTAAAGCAAGTGGTTCCAAGAAACAAGCTGGAGTAGACATTCTAATATAGAAAAAAAATCAACTTTCAATCAAAAATTATCAAAAAAGATAAGGAAGGACACTTCATATTTGTCAAAGGAACAATCTACCAAGATGAACTCTCAATTCTGAACATCTATGCTCCAAATGCAAAGGCATCCGCATTCATAAAGGAAACTTTACTAAAGGTCAAAGCACACATTGCACCTCACATAATAATAGTGGGAGACGTCAACACCCCACTCTCATCAATGGACTGATCATGGAATCAGAAACTAAACAGAGATACAGTGAAACTAATAGAAGTTATGGATCAAATGAATTTAACAGATATCTATAGAACATTTAATCCTAAAAGATGATAACTTCTTTTCAGTACCTTATGGTATCTTTTCCAGAACTGACCATATAATCGGTCACAAAACAGGCCTCAGCAGATCCAAGAAGATTGAAAGAATCCCATGCATCCTATCAGATCACCATGGACTAAGCCTGGTCTTTAATCACAACAAAAACAAGAGAAAGCCCACATACACATGGGAGCTAAACAACTCTCTACTCAATGATAACTTGGTCAGGGAAGAAATAAAGAAATGAAAGACTTTTGAGAATTTAATGTTGATGAAGTCACTCAAACCTATGGGACACAATGAAATCAGTGCTAAGAGGAAAACTCATACCTCTAAGTGCCTCCAAAAACAAACTGGAGAGAGCATACACTTGCAGCTTGACAGCACACCTGAAAGCTCTAGAACATAAAGAAGCAAATACACCCAAGAGGAGTAAATAGCAGGAAATAATCAAACTTAGGACTGAAATCAACCAAGTAGAAACAAAGAGGACTATATAAAGAATCAACAAAACCAGGAGCTGGTTCTTTGAGAAAACCAACAAGACAGATCAACCTTTAGCTAGAAAAATCAGAGGGCACAGAGACAGTATCCAAATTAACAAAATTGGAAATCAAAAGGGAGACCTAACAACAGAAACTGAAAAAATTGTAAAAATCTTCAGATCCTACTATAAAATTCTATACTGAACAAAAATGAAAAATCTGGATGAAATGGACCATTTTCTAGATAAATACCACATACCAAAGTTAAATCAGGGTCAGATTAACCATCTAAACAGTCCCATAACCCGTAAAAAAAAATATAGAAGCAGTCATTAAAATCTCCCAACCAAAAAA
Organism: Mastomys natalensis; assembly: GCA_021653895.1. Lineage (NCBI taxonomy): Eukaryota > Metazoa > Chordata > Mammalia > Rodentia > Muridae > Mastomys > Mastomys natalensis. Next base: position 230,676 of record JAJTUV010001408.1, on the reverse strand, counting down.
AAAAAAGTCCAGAGTCAGATGGTTTTAGTGCAGAATTCCAGAATTCCATATGACCTTCAAAGAAGAGCTAATACCAATACTCTTCAAATTATTCCACAAAATGGAACCAGAAGAAACACCACCCAAGTCTTTCTATGAAGCCACAATTATGATTATACCTAAACCACACAAAGACCCAACAAAGAAAGAGAACTTCATACTAATTTCCTTTATGAGTATCTATATAAAAATACTCAACAAAATTTCCACGAACTGAATCCAAGAACACATCAAAATGATAATTCACTATGATCAAGAAGGCTTCATCCTGGGGATGCAGGGGTAGTTCAATATAATGGAATCCATCAATGTAATATATCATATAAATAAACTCAAAGGTAAAACACATGATCATCTCAGTAGATGCTGAAAAATCATTTGATAAAATTCAACCCCCCTTGATTTTAAAAGTCTTGGAATTATTAGGAATTCAAGGTCCATATTTAAACATAGTAAATGCAATATACAGGTAACCAATAACCAACATCAAACTAAATGGTGAGAAATTTGAAGCAATCCCAGTAAAATCAGGTATTTGGCAAGGCTACCCACTCTTTCCCAATTTATTCAATATAGTACTTGAATTCCTAGCCAGAGCAATTAGAAAACAAAAGGATACCAAAGGGATACATACTAGAAAGGAAGAAGTCAAAATATCACTATATGCAGATGATATGATAGTATACTTAAGTGGCACCAAAACTCCCATCAGAGAACTCCTAAACCTGATAAGCAACACCAGCAAAGAGGCTGGATATAAAATTAACTCAAATAAATCAGTAGCCTTCCTCTACTCAAAGGATAAACAGGCTAAGAAAGAATTTAGGGAAATGATACCCTTCACAATAGTCACAATTAATATAAATTACCTTGGTGTGAATCTAACCAAGCAAGTGAACGTCCTGTATGACAAGATCTTCAAGTTTCTGAAGAAAGAAATCAAAGAAGAACTCAGAAGATGGAAAGATCTTCCATGCTCATGGATTGGGAAGATTAGTATAGTAAAAATGGCCATCTTGCTGAAAGCATTCAACAGATTCAATGCAATCCTCATCAAAATTCAAACTTGATTCTTCATAGAGTTAGAAAAATAAATTCACAAATTCATTTGGAATAACCCAAAATCCAGGATAGCAAAAACTATTCTCAACAATAAAAAACCTCTGGGGGAATTACCATTCCTAAAACACCTATGGTCACTTGATCTTTGACAAATGAACTAAAATAACACAATGAAAAACAGAAAGCATTTTCAACAAATGGTGCTGGTTCAATTGGAGGTTAGCATGTAGAAGAATGCAAGCTGATCTTTCCTAATCTCCCTGTACAAAGCTCAAGTCCAAAGTGGATCAAGTACCGCCACATAAAACCAGATACACTGAAACTAATAAAACATAAAGTGGGGAAGAGCCTAGAAAACATAGGTACAGGGGAAAATTTTCTAACCAGAACACCAAAGGCTTATGCTCTAAGATCAAGAATTGACAAATGGGACCTCATAAAATTGAAAAGCTTCTATAATGCAATGGATACTGTCAATAGGACAAAATGGCAACCAACAGATTAGGAAAAGTTCTTTACCAGTTCTACATCCAACAGAGGGTTAATATCTAGTATATACGAAGAACTCAAGAAGTTAGATTCCAGGGAACCAAATAATCGTATTTTAAAAATGTAGTACAGAGCTAAACAAAGAATTCTCAACTGAGGAATATCCTGAGATGCCAGCTCATACCAGTCAGATTGGCTAAGATCAAAAACTCAAGTGACAGCTGATGCTGGTGAGGATGAGGAGAAAGAAGAACACTCCTCCATTGTTGGTGGGATTGCAAACTGGTACAACCACTCTGGAAGTCAGTCTGGCGGTTCCTCAGAAAATTCAACATAGTACTACCTGAGGGTAGAGCTATACCACTCTTGGGCATATACCAAAAAGATGTCTCAAATTATAACAAGCACACATGCTCCTCTATGTTCACAACAACCTTATTTATAATAGCCAGAAGCTGGAAAGAATTCAGATGTCCTTCAACAGAGGAATAGATACAGAAATAGTGATACATTTACACAATGGAGTATTACTCAGCTATTAAAAACAATGACTTCATAAAATTTTAGGCAAATGGATGGAACTAGAAAATATCATCCTGAGTGAGGTAACCCAGTCAGAAAAGAACACACATGGTATGTACTCACTGATAAGTGGATATTAGGGAAAAAGCTTGGAATACCCACAATACAACTCACAGACCATATTAAACCCAAGATTAAGATATACCAAAGTGTGGATGCTCCAGTCCTCCTCAGAAAGTGGAAGAAAATAATCATGGAAGGTGGAGGGAGAGAGGAATTTGTGAGGATGAATGGAGGGAGAGGGAAAGGGAAAGGGGGGAAGGATCAGGTATGGGAAGAGATGGGGAAGATAAACAGAGTGTCAGGAAATTCAACAGAGGTGTGTAGCGATGTGGAATTGGAAAGTGAGTGTAGCCACCTGAATGTCCCAAATGCCAGGAAGGCAAGAGGCTCCAGGACCTTACTGTGATGAACACTAATAGCTCAGGCACTAAGATCAACAATTAATATATGGCAATTCATGAAACTGAAAAGCTCCATAAAGCAAAAGACACTATCTGTAGGACAAAATGGCAGCCTACTGAACAGGAAAAAAATTTCACCAATGTAGGCAGCCGTGTTTACAGTTGCAAAGTTGTATGACTAGCACCTGACAATGTAAGCAGCTGGCTTCCAGAGTGGCCAGCTCAGCTAAACTGGTAAACAAGTCCTTTGAGCATGCATTGGCCTCATGCCCCTCCCGAGCGGGCTTATGCTAATGAGGTATTGGCAGCTGAACCTATCCTGAGAGAACACATCACCCAGCCCGCCTTGGGCAGTTATATAAGCAGCTCATTTCTGCTGCTTGGGAGCCCATCCCCTTCCTGGTCCAGGCCCCTGGCCATACGTCCCCATCCATAGGCCTCCGTCCAGTTCCCCGTCCCTAGTCCCTAAGTCATGAGTCGTTCCTGGAATAAAGCTGACTGAGAAGGATCCGACCGTGTCGTGTCTTACTTGCTGGCCAAGGCGGACGCGACACACCAATTCCACATTTGTCAGAGGCCGACATTCAAAATAAATAAGGAACACAAGTATCCAAACATCAATGAACCAAATAATTCAATTTTTAAAAATCAGGTATAGATCTGAATAGAGAATAATGACAGTGGAATCTCTAATGGCCAAGAAGCACTTAAATAAATATTCAATATCTTTAATTATCAGGGAAATGCAAATCAAAACATGTCTGAAATTCCATATTACTCCTGTGAGAATGGCTAAGATCCAAAACTCAATAGGCAGCTCATGCTGATGAAGATGTGGAGCAAGGAGAACACTCCTCCATTGCTGGTCAGAGTGAAAACTTTACAAACACTTTGGAAATCAATTTGGTTATTTCTCAGAAAATTGAGAATAGTCTACCTCAAGACCCAGCTATACTGCTTCTGGATATATACCCAAAAAGAAGGTCCACCATACCACAAAGACTCTTACTCAACTATGTTCATAGCAGCTTTATTTGCAATAGCCAGAAACTAAAAACAACCTAGTTGTCCCTCAACAGAAGAATAGATTAAGTATATGTTAAGTATTTACATAAGGTGTTAGAAACAATGACATCATGAAATTGGTAGTCAAATAGATGGAACTAGAAAATATCCTGAGTTAAATATCCCAGACTCAGACAGACATGCATGGTACGTACTCACTTACAAGTGGATATTAGCGTAAAGTACAGATAATCATGCTACAAGCCACAGACCCAATACTAGTTTTGCTCACATTTGAGCAGTCCTGTTGGTGAGATTTTACAGGTTTTGTTTGTTTGTTTGTTTGTTTGTTTGTTTTTTATGTTACTGGATGGTACAATCTCAGAGCTGTCTCTTATCTCTGACTCTTACAATCATTTGGCTCCGTCTTTTCCTCCCTGCACTTTAGGTTCAGAGTATTTCTGCAGTTTAGACACTGGGATTAGGCTCCATGACACTACATTTGATTGATTGTGGTTTTCTGTAGTAGTCTTCATCTGTTTCAAAGAGAAGGTGTATATACTTTGGTGGTTTAATAAATTAGAGGTGGTACATTCCCCTCCAAAATCCATGACTTCACTTAAACTGAGGATTTAGCTAGGTTTCTAGTACCAGCCACGGCAGCTGTCTTTTTGAGTGGATTTTAAGTCCAAGTGCAGGATTTTGTTTGTTTGTTTTGTTTTTATTTTTGTGTTTTACCATTAAGGTATGTGTGCCACTACTGCACTGGTAGTGTTATTGTGCCATCCTGATCATTGATAGACTTCATGGGCCTCATAGCTAGATAAGACTGTAGGCAATATTCTTCCTTTAACCTTTTATAGTGCCTTCTGGTAGCATGAAACATAATTCTCAGAGAAAGTCTGGTGCAGGGATCTTTGGGACCTGTTTCTGAAGTACATGGTGTCTTTATAAATAGGAAATTACCTTCCATCTCTCAGGGGCAACCAAGAGCAACAGCAATAGGCTGTATACTTTGGGAGTCTCGTGGACAGCCCTGGCCAAGAACTCAAAGGGGGACCTCTCAGTGTCTGGTATTAGTGTTTTTGTTAGGTGGTCTTTGGCCCTTGTATGAAGCACTATCAGCCCAGAGTGGTAAAATTCATGAAAACAATATATGCATATTTATAAATAGAATTATGTGTTTTGTAAGATTTTTAAATGAACAGTTTGTTCATAATGTTTCTCCACAGCAACAGAAAAGTAACTAAGACAATGGATACTGAGTATGTGGTACATATACACTATGGAATACTATTCAGCTACGACAAAAGTAACCCAGGCTCTGAAGGACAAATGTAGAACATTCTCTCTTATTGGAAGCTTTTATCTCCAAATCTTCAACAAATCTAAATAGAACAGCCAGGAACATTTTTGAGCTATTTTGTAACCATTCTTTTTTCTTCTTATGAGAAATCACTATCCCATTTTTCAAATGGGTCATTTGTCTTTTGAGTGACTTTGTGCATTCTAGATATGGATTATTTGTCAGATCTATTGCTGACAAAGACTCTCTTCCATTTTATGACCTTCATCTTCATCTTCAGGTGATTGTTTCCTTGGGCATGAAAAGGTTTTATTTTCACAAGGTCCTACTTATCAATAATCGGCCTTAATTCTTGAGCAAATGATGTCTTATTCAGGAAGTTATTTTCTTCAACGATGTAATATTCAGTACTGCTTATATTTTCTTCGAGCATTATCAACATTTCAGGTTTTACTTTAGGCTTTTGATCTATTTGGAATCAGTTTTTGTGCAAGATATGGGTATAATTTCATTCCCTTGCATGTGGACATCTAGTTTCCCTTAATGGTATACCATTAAGGGTATACCATTTGAAGATGCTCTCTTTTATCTTGTGTATGTTTGTAGTGTCTTTGTCAACTATTAAGTAGCTGAAGGTACATTTGCTTATGTTTGGGTCTTTGATTTTGTTTGGGTCTATTGATCTGCAGGTCTGGCTTTTTTTTTTTTTTTGTGCCATTAACATGTTTTTGTTACTATGGCTTTGTAATATATGTAAAGATCTGGAATTATAAACTCTCTAGTATTGGTCATTTTGCTTAGGATGTTTAGGTTATCTGGGGTTTTTATTCCACATGGATTTTTGGATATTTTTTTCTAGCTCTGGGAAGACTAAGATGAATATTTATGGGGCAAGTATGACTAGGGATTAGGGGTGGCAGGCAACAGGCAAGGAGCAAGAGTGAGGTTGTGATGTGTCCAAACTCCCAAAATCTCATTTTGAGACTGGTGAGCATAAGGATTGCTGCCTCCCTGTTCTGGGCCTACATGCTCTAGTACAGTATTCTTGTGACTCCCATCTCCACTGCGTTTGAGGTAGTCACATAGCTTTGTGTCCATGTTACAGATTTAATTTCCTCTTTCCCTATAAAGACATGTCCAACAAGCACTAGAAATTCCTCTTCATGTGAATGAAACATTCCCAGCACATTAGTATCAAACAGTAATGTACATTTGGTCTGAAAACCACCTACTCACTCTGCAATGTTTTTATGGCCCTTATTAACCTCAAATGAAGAGAGCTGTAATACTGAGAACTCTTTTACTTTCCACCTCCACAGTTCCCTCAGACCCAGCATGCCTGGTGTACAAGGGTGCCTGGGCATGCTGAGGGCAGAAGCAAAACCAGTCCCACAGGTATTTTGGATTGATATTGTATTCAATCTTTGAATCTGTTTAGGTAGAATGGTTATTTTTACATCATTGGTTCTACCAATTCATGAGCATGGAATAAGTTTTTCACTTTTTAGTGTATCTCTTTCAAAGGTTTAAAGTTTTTTATTGTAGAATTCCTTCAGTTCCTTGGTTATGTTTATTACTACACATTTTTTTCAGGATATTGTGAATGGGGGGGTATGTCAATAATCTACTTCTTTGTATGTTTTTATTGATGTATAGTAAAGATTTTGAGTTTTGTTAGTAGATTCTGTATTTTGCCATATTGCTGATTCTTTTAATTGTTTCTAGAAGCTTTCTGGTAGAATTTGGGAATCTATATTGTACAGTATTACATCATCTACAAATAGAGATGGTTTAACTTCTTTCCCTATTTGTATTTTTAAAATTTCCTTCTCCTACATTATTCTTCCAGCTATTATTCCAAGTACACTGGAGAAAAACAGTGGAGGCAGTAGCCTTGTCCATTTCTATACTTAGATGTTATGAAGAACAGACAGATCTGTGTAGATCTGTGGTTAAATAAAGCAGGTATAACCCAATGATATGAGACAAAGATGGAAGCATCTCAACTGGGCCTGTATGTTTTTCTCAGCTCCTTCCTCCAGAGTAAAGCAGGGCTCTGTGGGATACAATCTATGTTTATATCAGACAAAGCAATTCATATAATTTCTTCATCTCCTGTTCACATAAGCATGTGGTGTGAGTGAGAGTAACAGCTCTAGATTCTATTGGTATCTATAGGGTGATCTCAGCAGCTACAGATGATTCTGAATAAAGGAATTATAGTTTCTATGTTGTAAGAGAAAAATCCAAGGGCAGGAGGCCAGAAAGACACTATTGTTTTTGAAGACTTCCTAGTATTCTCTTACCTCCCAAAGTAACCAAGAGGTTAAAAAGGCCACTGTGTAGGCTTGTTTTCTAGTCCAAGCAGAAAATGAGTACTCCAACACAGATGGCCACACAATCAAGGTGGCATATGCACATTCCCTTACATAGAAGACACTTTAGTCAAAAATTATATGTTAAAATTATACGGACTCCTTTCATGGGAGGAAAATTTATTTCATTCATGATAGCAGAATATATCTTATGTTCTTTGTTATTTCAGTCAAAAGCAAACATGAGATTTATATGTAAGCTGTGTCTAGATGATATCTTGACTACTTTGGGAAAAATACTTTAAGCCATTTGACTGTGTGATCTAGTTGATGAGCAGATGACATCAGGGAGAATGTTTAGTATAACTTTTTAGCAGTGCTCTCAGTTCACAATCCTCCTAACATTGTCTCTTCACAGGTTTAAAGTTTACTCCCAATCATCCAACCTCAACTCTCCCTAACTGCAGTCGTTTGTCTATCGAGTAAGGATGTGCACATTGAAGTATTACTGCATTGACAATATTTCTTCTTTGTTTTTAATTAGAATATGTATCTAAAAGTAAAAAAGTGGATCTCCAAACTTAAAACTTTAAAGAACCTGAAGATGGCCAATAGGTAAGGCAAATCATACACAGAGAATCCAAATTCAATACCTTCAGATATTTGTTCTTAGGGAGCCAACTAAAACTATCAGTATGTTTTACCTTACCTTCAATGATTTGACTGACATGTAAATCGCAAAAGATGTTAACTGAGAAAAGGAAGAGTTTGTTTATATAGTGCTCCTAAAATAATACTCCTTGGAAATAGTACATTTTCATTGCAGTTAATTTTAAATATAATGTTAATTATTATTTCTATTTGTCTTAATAATATCCCCAAATAACTATGCTTCAGTGTTAAAATCCAAAATTAACCTTAACAAATAGAAAAAAATGTATTTTATTGAAAAAAAATACACAAGGGAGATAAAATTTAGGTTGCTACTTCAGTGGCCAATATTCAGCCCAAGTAAGTCAAGAGAAATGCAATCAGGAGTCTTTTAAGAGAACTTTACTATGATGTTCATGTTTCGTTAACCAAGTATAGCACTCTAATACATACATCTACGCAAAACTCAACATTGATGCTTTGCAGTGAATACATAATAATAAAAATTCTAATCATATCCTATTTATATGAAGAAAAATAAATATATTCTGAGTGCTCACAAAAAGAATAAAATGTTGTGTCTGTTTTAAGAGTCATCCTGGTGATTAAACATGGCAATCTCCATTGGTAGATTACAAGACTCTTCTGGGCCATGGTCAGTTCTTATATCACAGGATTAACTGTTGTAGGAACACAAGAGATAGACAAAGTGTGCAGAAAAATGGTAAGAATTTGTATAAATGCAAGTGTGTGCTCCATGAATAACATGTAGAACAAAAAACCTAGTAAAAGTCATCCTTAATGCAGGAGGGAGGGCCTAATGGGTAAGGGTGCCTGCTGTGAACCATAATGATCTGTCAATCCCCATATCTCACATGGTGGACACACATACACACACGCACACGCAAACACACACACACATACACAAATATGCATGCATGAACATACACATGCACACATGTGTGTGAGTGATATTCAGTTTTGTAATATTGTACATGAGCCAGGAGATCCCCTCTAGGAAGCTCCAGCAACAAAGGTGTCTACTGAAAATTTTCATTTCCAATCTTGATTTCCAAATAGACTTGTTGCTTCTTTGTAAGATGCAGTATGAAGAGGAAGTTGGATTGTTGCTGGGAAAGCATGTTTCTCTTTGTGCCAATTATCTCTTCTTTTTATTCTCAGTCACTTTATCTGCATATAGTATAAGTCTACCAGACCATACATTAGGATCTTTCAAAGAATCTGTTTTGCAACAGCAGGTTATAACATCCCATATAGCAAACACATACAGGTGAAGAGGAATTGGCCATGAGTAATGTGTAAGAAGGACACATTCTCCAGAGATGTACATGATATTTCTGTGAAGGCATGGACTTGCATCCATTCTAGAGACAAGTGAAACCTTATTCTCATTCTCCTTATTTGTTTGTGGCACTGAGGATTGATACTACAGCAAGTGCCTACATCCATCTCTACTTTTACTTTAGACAATGTTTACAAATGGTCCAGGCTGGCCTTGAACTTCCAGTTCCTCTGTCCAAGTCTCTTATACACCAAACCACAGAAGCTTGAAAATTTTCAACTGAAAACACTATTGCTGTTTATTTAAAATTATAACATCATGTTATAAGACATATTGATATGTTTTGGATATGATTTAACTATGTCCTTTAAGGTTATGTGTTAAGTGCTTACTCCTTAGGGTGCCTAAGGGGGGTTGGAAATCTTAAGGACCAGTGGAAATATATTCAGAGGCATAGTGTGCATCTTTGCAGGTAGTTCATGTTTAACTCTTTCTCAGAAAAGGGTTGTTGTAAAAGAAATAGGCTGGTATCCACCCATCTTATTATTCTGAAGTGAGGCATAGCACAGATTTACTCCTGCACCTGTTGGCACCATTGTTCCTCATCTATACCATGATTGATACAGGTATTACTCTTGCCTTGCAGGAACCTGAGATACACTTTGTGATACTTTAGCTGCTGAAACTGAGCTCAGTGAACTTACACCTTATAAATAGCCTGCATCCAGCATGCCTTATAGTGAAGTCAAGCTGAGTGATATGCATTTTCAGGAAAATATCCATCATGTCCTGAAGTTGTCAACTTCTCTAACCTGTGCAGTAGCAAGAGGAGTTATAACTTACCATTTCCAGTTAGTGGAAAAGATGAGAAGTGAAAACTGGAGGTCACTCCAAGCTCTGTGTTACAAGCACAAATCATTTAACCAATCATATCTTTGTATTTATTTGTTGTCTGGTGACTAACTGACTAATTTACAAATAGACTTATTCATTGCCTAATTCATTTGTAGTTTAAGTGTTCATTGATTTTCACTAATGATTAAATGAAATATTACAAAATATGTGAGCAAGCATAGGCAGGATTCAAACTCAGGAGAGACGGCCACCTCGGGGAGAGTGGTGACTGCAGTAGTGTGCCACCACTGGCCGGCTACAAAATAAAATCTTAACCCCAGCAAGAGACATGGATGCAAACAAAGAAAACACAGATTAACATTGTATTTAGCACAAGTCAGGTTTCTGGGAAGACAACACAACAGCTCTTGAGATGGGGCTTGTAAGGGCCTCAAGAAAGCTGTCTTGATGGGAAGCTTTCATCATCATGTCCATTGCAAATCTATGATCAGAATGGCAACCTGGGACTTGGCCAGTAACAATCATGACATGGATAGAAATATTTTGGCAGAAAGTTATCAGCTTTTTTTTCCCCAAAAGCAAATGAACGTAAGTTTGAAGAGAAAAATCAGTGTCTTGAGATCAGTTGCTCTGTGATCCTTGATGGAAATGTATCCAGATATGCAAATTATATTTTACTTCAAGATGGTATATGTTCACAGGGAGGGTCTTTTGTGGAAATAAGGGCTCTGGCTTCTTCAGTGGATTCTCTCAATAATATATTCATGGGTTTATTGGCTACTGGGTGAAGGTAAAAAATGAGAAGGGTGGGAACTGAATGGAGGGAATGAGTCTTTGTGGCTCTGTCCTTGTGAAATATCCATTGCATAAGCCCCTTCTTACCCTCACCTACCTCACCCCTTCCTATTTCCTCGTCCATTCTCTTGTATCCAGTCAGCTCCAGACAAGCAGCTCTGCCCCACTATGTATGCCCCACCTTGATATTCTGTTTTATTATCATCCAGTATTATTATTCTCAAGTGTCCACAGATGTCACAGCCTTGAAGCTGTGAGTCTAACAAAAACTTTCTGACTTAAATTGATATTCTCTTTCATTTTGTCACTGTGATAGAACACAATCACCACCAGTTAGTGTATAAGCCAGAGGAAAATAGCAGCATCTGAAAAGTACTCTTTCACAAGTAAAGTTCAGTAGGCACCTACTAGAGAGCTCTACCGTTTAAAGAGCTACAGGTCACTATTAGTGGGACAGGGAGTAATTTAAGAGAATTTGTCTGAGCAGAGAAGAGGCACATATGAGACCTGAGTTATACTGAAGATGATTTGACTCTCAGTGTTTCAACTGCACTCAAGGCTGGAGTTCACTGCTACATCTGACCTCTAAGGCAGCCATATGTGAGGCAGCATAAAATTTCTTAGGCTGGGCTTATGATTTTGACATAGTCACACTTTGTCCTCTGTGGTGATTTTACTATTTCATTGCAAAGTGAAGCAAGGAGGTTCCTTCAGCAAACAATGAACAGTGTCATTGGAACTACCAGGAATGAGCTCCTTGTTTCTTGTAAAAAGAAACTTCTTTGATGCAGAGTTCGGACTATACATTCTGTAGATATCACAGTAGATATTTTGAACATAGTTGGGAACATTACTGGTTTAAGAAAGGAGTCCTAGTAGAATCTTCTCTATGTTCTAGGACCTTTCCAGCAAGAAGCCTTTCAGGATGTTTGTAGTACCTTCTATCTCCTACAGAAAAAAAGCTACTTGGATGACAGAGGAGCTCATCATTGAAATCCACTAGTGAAAATGCATAAAATAAGTGATATTGGATGCCCAGTCCCTGCTCGAAAAAATGCTTATACCATGTATATATATTTATATGGAAGAAAGAAGAAAGATCATAAATTTGAAAAGGGAAAAAGTCAGTAAATCAGAGGGTGGAAATAAAGTATAATATGGAAAGAAACATTACTAAAGCTCAAAACACACATTGAACTCCACACAATAAGAGTGGGGGACTTTAACACCCCACTGTCCCCAAGGGACAGGTCATTGAAACAGAAACTCAACAGAGACACAGTGAAACTAACAGAAGTTATAAACCAAATGATCTAACAGATATCTACAGAACTTTCTACACAAAACTGTGAAACTCCATAAAGGTATCTTGGTTCTTGGCTGGGCATGGACCTGGATCCCCAAGACTCCAAGGGAGAAAGAGCAGGTGTTCTGCCATGTCCCCAGAACCCAGGGTCCTGACAGCAGTCTAGTCTCCATGAACCTACATTGTTCAGTCATGTAGGCTATTACAACCCCTCCCAACGTGCACAGGTGTGACTACAGGCCTCAGGCTCTAGAGAGATTTACATACTAATGAAGGCCAGAGGGTGGAGCCAATTAGGCATTCTTTCCAGACCTTCCCCTTTCTCCCTCCCTATTTAACTCAGGTCTACCCTGAGTTTCACTGGGGGGGGGGGAGGAATATCCAAATCCATCTACATCCACCATGAAAATAAATGTTTTGTGGAACTATGGACATTCTTGTGTCTTTGGGGCCTGCCATCGCCAAAGACTGCGAAACTCTGGACCTTTCTCCTGTTTGTGGGACCCGCTGGCATGGAAAGTCTCTGGGACACCCCCATGGTTTTTTTCCCACACAAAACAAAAAAAAATATTCCTTTTCAGCATGACAAGGAACCTTCTCAAAAAAATGACAATATAACTGGACATAAAGCAAGCCTCAATATATAGAAGAAGATTGAAATAGCCCCTTGCATCTTATCAGATGACCATAGTTTAAGGCTGGACTTTAACAACAGACAAAAACCAACCAACCAACCAACCAAACAAACAAAAAAAAAACAACAGGGAAAGTGAAAAGTTTGGTTCTTAAACTCAAAGCTGAACACCAAAACAAATTATGAATCTATGGGGAAACCCATCTTCTATCTACCAAATAACTAGCAACAAGACTTTTCTTGAAAGGGTCAATAAGCAATTAATAATGTAGCACATAAACAGAAAGGAAATAAAGAAGCTATTGTTTTTACTGTAAGGGACACACTCCCAATGTTAATTGTCTAATGAGAATAGAAAAATTGAGTTCTCAGAAATTATTTAATCTTTTTCTGTATCCAGCAAGTGTCCAAAATAAAATATGTCTGTGTATGTATCTGTGTGTGTGTGTGTTTTGTGTGTGTGTGTGTGTGTGTGTGTGTGTGTGTATTATAGCCATTTAGAGATTTAGAGCTTTAATAGGCTTATTGAAAACATTGATCATCCCTATAAATAGAACAGAAATGCAAGACTCACAAAATAGGAAGGCTTATGATAATACAAATGATAGGCTCTAGGATAAAAGTGAAATCCTCTAGTCTCAAGAAAAACACTCATACTTATAGAGTTCTTACTGCTTCACAGAGGGAAGACTAAGATTTTAGTACAAAGAGAGAAAGATGTTTCAGTGAGTAAAATCATTTCCCAAGCACAACTATGGATCTGAGTTCAATACTGGGTCTCACAGTGGAGGGGAAGAAACAATACCTGAAAGTGGCCACCTGACTTACACACTCACATACATATATATAAAGTACCCACATATCCACACAGGCTGGCATATGTACAATAATAATTGGTTAGTTAACTTAAAAGAAAATTTAGCACAAGGTATGAGACTTCTATGACAAAACTTAATTCTGTACAGTGACTTTGTTAATTTTTCATCTTTATTTTATGAGTCAGGAGCTCAGGTATCCTAGGTTGGCCTCAAACTCACTGTGTAGCTTCTACTTCTGATTCTCTTACCTCCATTTCTCAAGAGCTAGGATTACAGGTGTGAACTGTGTTTATACAGTGCTAAGCACCAAACTCAGAACCATGTGTATACTGAGAAAATAGTCTGTCATATCCCTCCTCATTTTTGTTCAATTGATAAAAATTTTTACAAGGCAAAATATCATGAGAACGTCTACTAAATATAAGACTTCAGGAAATGGCTTGTGAGAAAATGTTCCATATTCCACAGTCCAAATATCTTCACATTAATGTTCAAAGGGCAGAGGGATTAAATGGTGCTTGGTTATAGTAGTGAATACCGAATTTATAATGGCTTAAATGCTAAGTAAGCTTACCTCTCACTGACATCAATAGTACAAAATGGATGCTTCTGTTGGAACGACAGCTTTCCTTGCCTCATTGTCCCAAGGCCATCTTTCTCTTTGGTATATGTCACATTCACTTTCCATGCTTTCTGCTTATAGCTATAGTTTTTGTAGCTATATTTTCATCCAGCTGTAAAAATTTGCTGATTTTCTTTTCTAACTAAACATTGTAAAACTGCCTTTGAAAACTAAACAAACAAACAAACAAAAAACCACACACACTATGGGATATATGACTAGTTTACAAATCCACCAGTTTGTATCATAAATCTGAAACATTACTATATGACTGTGTTATAGGTCCATCTGTTTAGATCATAGATCTGAAAAACTATACAACTAGCTCATAACCTTTGCTCTATATCATAGATATGAAACTATCCCATTATTTCATAGATCTATCTGTTTATATCATTGATGTAAAGCATTAATAGTATAAATCTGTTCATTTCGAAATCGAGATAAACTACCCATATTTTAAGGTGAAGATTCATGATCAGTTGAAGGAGATTTTACAGAAAATTTATAAACTACATACATGTTTCCCTCAAGGAATGTTCCATAATAAAATGTCTGAAGAAGTTGGTGAAGACTGAGATAATTACTCAAGAATAATAGTGTAGATACACAAAAAGATGATGAAGAAAACCTGAGAAAAAATACATGTGCCCCCTATGTAGCACTGTCAGAATGCAACAACAAAGATAATAGTTGATATGTTGAATTAATAACAAAAAATACTGACTATCCTCAAGACATCAGTGATGGGCACTGGTATTATTTCACTGGTATTATTTTGAAAATCTTTTAAGTTTTTTTTTTTAAGTGTTTAAAGAGAGGGGCAAATAATGCTTTTGTTTTACTCTAAACATTCATTTAAATTTTAAATTTTTACTTTATGTATACAAGGGTCTTGTCTGCATGTATGTGATTATACCTCATGTGTTCCTGTCGAACCCAGAAGAGGATCTCAGATGTCCTGTTTGGAAATAAGGTACAGATGGTTGTGAACTGACATGTGGAAACAATTCTGTGTCCTGTGCAAAATATATGTTCTTAACCACTGAGCCATCTCTCCAGATCTTAAAAGCTAAATTTGTATGGTGAAATATCAAGTATAAATCCAAAAAAAATTTTAAATTCTATTCCCACATACTATCTTATGTCTAGTGCCACAGAAGCATTAACAGCCAGCAGCCTCACAACCTGAGGAGACAGCAACCTAAATGATTGAATTTGAAGCAGACCAGAAACAGCTCTTCCAAGACTGTCATCATTTGCCTGACCAGAGACCTTGACAAGCCTTATTTGCAGGGTTGTCTTAAGTTGATATAAGACAACTTGTCATTACCTTGGCATTTGCCAGGGATACTGAGAGCAGACCTCTGATACCAGATTTTAGTTCCAATTTGTTAAGGACTGGATTAATTGTGAACATATCTGGCTTTAAGGAGCCCACATTGGTATAGTCCTAGCACCTCACTTCTGACAAGTGTAGCAACTACTGTCTATATTGAATTGCTAAGAGAATGAAGAACAAGAAAGGAACCACTGTAGTTCCTTAGACATCTCTGTCCTTTTCACTCTGTCCCAAATGAAATTTCTCTTTTATCTTCCTGTGTTTACTCTATAATGTGAAAACTTCCACCTCTGGGGCTCCATCATGTTTAGGCTAGGAACATCAGCATAAGAGGTGATGGTCAGGCTCACTGTGAGCCACAGAATTTCCAATTCATGCTGTCTTCCACACATTCCATTCTAGTCCCTGGTTCAGAGATTTTTTTTTTATTAGCTGCCCTTGCATCCTCTCCAAGTTTTATTTCTGAGACACTAAGAAAGGAACTGTGTCTTTCTTATCTCCAGAGCCTGGGACAAATATTGTAATGCTATATTTTACAAAAGCAAAGACAAAATTCTAAAAGAGATGTTTTCACTCTCACTTGATACATTTTCAGGGTAAATCCACATGATAATTGAAAACTTAGATGGATTTTCTTAGCATATTCAACAAGGAGAAATAGGGATTTGGCAACTTTGTGGTTGGTCAGTTAGGTTTCCAATCTTGGAATCTGTGAGCTTTCTCCTTGCTTATTTTGTGGTAAAGTGAATGGCTCCTCTTAGAAACCGAAATCTTTATAGAGGCACATCAACTTATATCACACGGGTATGCATGTGATTTATATTGAACTGAACATATTCTAGAGTAATATTTCTACAGGGAAAATTCAATTTGATAGTTGACTTAGTTAGAGTTTCTTTTGCTATAAAGAGATACCATGACCTCAGCAACTCCTATAAAGAAAATCATTGACTTGAGGAAGGCATACAGTTCAAAAGTTTAGTCAATTGTCATCACACCAGGAAGGAAGAATAGTGGCATGTGGTAAGACATGAGCCTAGGGAGTAGCTGAGAGTTCTACGTTTGGATCAGCAGGCTTCAGGAAGAGAGAGAGAAAGAGAGAGAGAGAGAGAGAGGAGAGAGAGAGAGAGAGAGAGAGAGAGAGAGAGAGATTTGGCCTCACTTGAGCATTTGAAGCCCAAAACCCACCAACAGTTGACACATGTCCTACAAAAAAGACCTCAGCTACTCCCCAACAAGGACACACCTCTTAATAGTATCACTCCTTAATGATCAAGCATTCAAGCATCTGAATCTGTGGGAGCCATGGGTCTTCCTATGTCAAAGGTCTAGATTAGAAGTAGAATCACCCACTTCAAACCAAGCAAAACTCTTACAGGTGTACTCTCCAATCCTAGATTGTAGTTCATTCTCATGTAGTCAAGTTGATAAGCAAGAATATCTAAGATAAAAGTGCATCTTTTACAATTCTTCCATTTCCTCATAGTTAACAACTTAGTCTAACTATATAAACAAAATCACTTGAGGGCTTTGATTTGAACTTTATCCCACTCCAAATTCAAATGCTGAAATACTAATCACAATGTAAACATTTTGGGACAAAGTCATTACAGACCTAATTATGAAGACAATTACTGATAATAGAGTATGCCTGGCCCCTAATGTGATATGACCAGTACTCATTTAAAGGGCAAGAATTTGAATGCAACTTCCACACAGGGAGAATACTACATAAAAATAAAGACAGCTTGATTCTTTTTATAAGCCAAGTGATGTCAAAGTTTGTGAGCAAATGACCATAAGTTGGGGAAAAACAAAGAAATGGATGACTCTACCCAAGCCTGCAGGAAAAAAAAAAAAAACCAAAAACAAAAAATAAAAAATAAAAACAAACAAACAAAAACCTCTTCCCCTTATTACAACTTAATATTGAACTTTTAGATTATAATACTGCAGGATCAGCTTGCCAACTGATAGTACTTATGACACAGCATAACTAAACTAGTAAGTGTAACAACTGAAAAAAATAAAAAAAAAATTAAGAATCTTTTGTATTTGAATAAGTTAGAATAATTATTGACCTATGGAAAATGATATTTTGGAGGATCATGATATATACAGCTAAAAATAAAAGAGTTAAGAACTTTTTTTTTTCAGTAACTGTTGACTGCCATGGAAATAAATATTAATGTCCCCCAAAATAAAACAAAAATAAAGGAAAAAATTTGGAAAAGAGAAAAGGACAAGAAAAACTTATACTTATCTAGCAGGAAAATTCTAATACTGGCCTCTTCCAAAATCAAGTGACTCCCAACGATTTCAGATTAGGAGTTTAAGGGGTACACTGTGGTAGACTATCCTTTTTGGCAAGATATACATTAGAAGCTATATATGCCCTAGACAGCACGATCATACAGGTTCTTAAGAGTGTGCACACTTATGCAGCTAAATGGATCTGAATCCTTTCATAAGTGTTACAGTAAATCTCCTACCCGAACAAGACCAGTAAAGGAAAACACAACTCAATGATTATGGATATAAACTGCATGCCTAGATTGGGCAGATTTACCATTACACCACTCTAATCCCCAGCTATAAACCAGCTATAAACTTGCAGTTTATCCAGGCCACGTGCTTGTCCTCCCAGCTCTGGCTCCTTCGTCATCAACTTCCTTCTGCAGTCGACTTCCTTCTGCTTTTGCTTCTACTCCTTATATCAAATTCCTCTCACTCTCTCCTCTCCTAAGCCTTTTTCTCCATCTCCCCTTCTACTGCCCAATCACTGGCTCTAGCCTTTATTTTCCAAGTTATAATTGGACAGAAGGTTCACAAGACATCACCTGTGTACAGATTCAATCATCCTCTGCAGCCCCTCCCAGGAAAATGAAACTAGGATCAAAATACAAGGCTGAGGCTATCCACAGCATTTCCCCTCTTTTTGTCCAATTAAAAGACTCTTTTCTCTCAGATATATTGAGCACAAACTATATTACCATGTTGCAATTGTTAAAGTGCAAGACAGACCTAATACCCAGTCTATTATTTTTGTTAACTAAATAGAACCTCTGCTATCTCTCTTAACTAAAAGACTTAGTTCTGAACCTGGCTTATGTCCTGTCTTTAAAAAGAATGTCATCTGAAAACTATCCTCTCAAAGTAAATAGCCTACATTGGCTGTGAGACTGTAAGTTTTCAACCCCATCAGAAATCCAGAATGACCGAATTAACTGAAGATATGGGAAACACAAAGCATGGCTTCCAAAATTTAGCCAATTTATATAGACCCTTGAACACCTGGATAGTCCCTTACTTCAAAACATTGGAGCATCTGGTCTTCAGCCTTCTGACCAAGGATCATCTGACAGACCTAGTAATGCAGAATTTTTAATGTCTGATTACTCTGTCTTGGCAGATATAATCAGTTGGCTATTCTGCAAGTGTGTCCTTTTCTGGACAGTATTTTGTCTGAAGATGAATAGAGGCAATTCTTGCCTAGTGGCTGTCTCACCACAACTGGAGTAATTCCAAAGATGCTCAATTTCTTCTTAGAATCCAAGACAGGGAAGCTGTCAGGAGCAAACAGGTCTCTAATAAAATGAACATTAATATAGAAATGCTAGTGACATCACTTCTGTGGACTTCTGATGTTTTTGAAGACAGACTATCTATATAGAGCAATCTGGACTGTTGTCCGTTAACTCCTTTCTGCTATTTCTAATTAAAATCTAGAAAACACCCTAATAGTAAACTCAGAGCCATGCAATTGCTATAAGCCCTTAACTTACAGCCTAACTATCTCATATCAGTTAAAAAAGTTAAAGAAGGACTGGGTCTAAGCCTTGTATTCCTAAATGTGTTATATAGGCACAATGCCTAAGAGAGTAAAAATATTAATCTCACTTTTATATCAATAAGAAACTCATTTCAATGAAAACTTTAAATTTGTACAAAATAAATTCTATACCAATGTAAGAGATTATAACTTCAACTTTGTATCAATCATAGAGATTTCTACCAATGTAGAAATAATCAATTCTAACTATTCCTCCCTGTTCCAATAAAACCATTACTTTCCCTAGAAGGATAGCCTAATATTAACCATCTCAGTCCCCAAGCCCAGGGAATAGGGTCGCTGACTCTTCATTAACTTCTTCAAGCTGAATTTGGGCATTGAGATATTAGAAGAGGGGCGGCGGGGGGTATGGGGTATAAGTTGATAAGCCTCTGTGTCTGCATCCAACTGAAATTCCAGGACATCAGAAGTTCAAGCAGGTCTGCTCAGCTTGCTTGATGAGTAGATACACCAAGGTTGTGTATTCTGCAATATATAATTGTCAAAACAAATTTTAGTATCAAGATAATTTTTTTGTTTGAATTCTGGAATCTAGTATTCTGGTGGCCTGCCTCTGTCATGTCTAATCCATATAATTCTGGGAGGTAAAAATATCTTCTGAAAACACACAGACAAAAGCTTTTTCCCAAAAAAGAATTTCCTTGAGCCAGTAACCAGAAAAACCTTTATCTTGACCTCTTTCCCAGAGGAAAAATATCACCGCAAAACTGAAAATCACACCCATGTTGAAAATAAAATCAACTTAATAACTAAAATACTGTTATGTGCCTATTCTTTAGGCCTTCCCAATTTTGCCAAACAGGAAATGAACCCAGAATTCCTGTGGGGTCCACATTAGACAGAACCCGAGTCTCCTGTGAGGCAATATAACTTTATATCATTTGAATACATCTGATTTTACACTATCTTTCTGTTTGGCCCTCTGCCTAGAACAGTTTTTTATTTATACTATACCATTTATCTGTTTGACTCTGTACTCCAGAGCAGCTTCCACTTATACACTGTACTCTCTACTCAAGAGCCAGTGACAATTTTCCCTATCTAAGTTCCAAACCGCAGGTGATAATCCCCATGTGATTCTGACAAATCTGTTTATAAATCTTTCCTAAAAAGAAATAATCTCAATTCTAATTCATAGACACTGTACTCTCTACTCTAGAGTCAGCTACTTTCTTCTTTTCCTAACAAAAAGCAACTTGTGTTTCCCCACAGCCAGGGAGTTCAGCTGCAGTTTTTTGTTCAAGGTTCCCGTGCTAGGAGTCACGTGACTCCTATCAGCACCATTCACTCTGTAAACCAGGCTGGCTTTGAACTCAGAAATCCACCTGCCTCTGCCTCCCAAGTGCTGGGATTAAAGGCTTGTGCCACCACTGCCTGGCTCACTTAAATCGGCCTCTGTCATATCTTATTTATGGACAGCTTGGACAGTCTGTGACTGCCTTTGATAACATTTCCTAACTAATTTTAAATTTTTATTAGGATCCTGATGGGTTTTGTGACTAGACACTGACATTGAGGGGATATTAATTTGGGTTTTCTACTGCTGTAAAAGATCTCTTTCCCATAAGTTTATGGCTATATCAGCCACATATGGCCTCAGTTTTCCTACCTGACCTTCTGGTCCGATACATCTAAGCCATCTGGTACTTTGTTTTATTTGGGATAAAGTCCCAACTCCTTGAAACTGGATGTCTACTTCTTGAAGTGGCCAACTTTCAGGTCAAGAATTTGAAGAGATAATGGTTGCCCCAGTGTCAACCATTCCTTCAATCTCAGTATTATTCACTAGTATTCTTAATTTTGGTCTTTGATCATCTACAGAAGTTTGCCAGCATGCTGATCAAACCCAGCTTCAGGCTCAGATGCTGCTCCTGATCCTGGCCTTAGCTCACTGTCAGGGGTTTGGGGGAGGGAGCCTCTCTGCGGTTCTTTGTAGCCTCTCATACCCACTCAGCTTTCAATACATGATGGTGTAGCCTAGAAGGCTGCCCAAACCCTACTTGGGGGTTGAGGGGTAATGAACTTTTATTTCAGGTTAGTTGAGTTCTAAGCAATAAGTTGGGCGCCAATTGTTGCGGTAAATCTCCTACCTGAACAAGACCAGTAAAGGAAAACACAACTCAATGATTATGGATATAAATTGCACACCTAGGTTGGGCAGATTTACCATTACACTATTCTAATCCCCAGCTATGAGATCCCTTGTAACTTGCAGTTTATCCAGGCCGTATGCTTGTCCTCCCAGCTCCGGCTCCTCCATCGGTGACTTCCTTCTGTAGTCAACTTCCTTCTGCTTCTGCTTCTACCCCTTATATCAAATTCCTCTCACTATCTCCTCCACTAAGCCTTTTCATAAGTTTCAGAAAGCCATAGTTGAAAAATAGTCCATGAAACATACTGGCCATCACACTGTCTTTGATTTTTCCTGCATAGATGAAGGGTAAAATATTTGCCTCTTCAGTTAGTGTATGTTCAACATACAGGAGATCCCTAGTTGTTTAGGCTGCTTGGTATGTTTCCTTGACAGAAATGAAGATTTCATACTCAAAGATAGTAACAGAATGATGGTTGTTATCTTTTTTACAATTGTCATGAAAGTAGAGAGATAGCAATCCTGCTTTGGATGAGTATGGACCAAGAAGAATCTCAACTTAAGCCTAGTAGAAATAATATAAAATAGGGGTTTTTTTTTGCTCACAAAGTCACCCTACAACAGCTGATGGCAGGGCGTGGTCATTTGTGCTAGTAATTGCAGCCCACATGGAGCAGATCACATCTGCAGCTGGAAGAGACTCAAAATACACTGGGAATATATACAGAAGCCTACGCATATCAAGTGTGTGTGGTAAGGGAAAAATCATGAGGATTTTCCTTAATCTTAATAATTTAGAAAAAAAAAATAGCCAAAAGTAATGTCCAGATGAATGAGTCACAGGTTTTATATGGGAACATTAAAATATTATTGTGTTTCTGGCCTTTATTAATCTTCTTCTATTAAAATATGACACGAGAAAAATAAAAAAATAAAGACAAAATATAGTCTCTAATAGTGTAAGGCTTCCAAGGAGCCCTCTCTCATGGGTAGATGTATATTACTACAGTTAAACAGTTAAGGCAGTCATCTTTTGGATTTAAGCAAAGATTTTGCAACTAATTGAAAATCGTTCATAATGAATTGAAACTATTCTTTGAAAGTGATGCCAACTCTGTAAGAACAAAGGGAGTACATTCCATGTGGGCAGGACAAATACCCAGATCCTTTAGTTTTTCTTGTACAATGAGTTTTTTCTATGGCCTCTGTAGCTAAGTTATGATTCTAAAGCCCTCAGCTCCCCAATGTGAAGAGGTCCTCTCTGCAGCAGTGTAGTTCTGAGACATTAGAAGATGTAGTTTTTACAGGTCTGTGAACAGCAAGGCTTATATGTCTTCTCTAAGAGCCTAGCACTGTGAGTATGCCTAGCAGTTTTTCCCATATGCTATGTGGGAGGCTCAGTGAAGGGCAACTGAGAAGGGAACAGTGTCTTCTCCCTGATATTTCTGTGTGGAAGTGGCCTTTTCCAGTGAGCTTTGTTACTGAGAGGCAGCTCTCATTGCTCCTGGCTTTCTGATGTTGATCTGTACCAGGTAGAAATGGTACAGTGAACATGACCCATACCATATTCTGTGACCAGCTCTGGAAGATTCAAAGCTGGTGATGTAGGCAGCTTGGCATCAGTCCCTCTACCACATGCAATGCTGACACACAGAGAGCATCCACAGGAGGTAACCAGCAGGAAGTAAACCATCATCCTCTGCATGCCAGTTTATGTACCAGGGTACAGAGAAAGCTTAATTCACTATTGTTGCCAGGGAGCCTGGGTTCAACTGAATAAGACCCCAGAACAATGTATGCTCGAAGTCATTGTTTAAAATAATACATGATTTAACCAGCAATTACTGGAAGGTAATAGTTGGGTAAGATAAGAATAGATGCAGATCAGCAGATGTTCAATGAGAGTATGGTGAAAGAATCAAGGGAGTACACCAAAATTACACAGTCCTGGTGAGCGGGAGCATTGTGCCTATCCAAGGCTTGACCCTGTGGTGAGCATTTCCAGAGGCTTCACTACAAGAAATTAAAACACACAACAAAGGACTATCGGGAACAAAAACAAAATGTTGTTTCTTTTGAAGTAGCAAAAAATCCAACAAAGCAGCAAATAGTAGGTGCACACACATGACATTATAAGATCAAGAATTAAGAATTACCATGGTGGACATTACAAAGAAGCAAGGAATTGGAAAGAAAAATTACATATGATGCTATGCCAACCCATGAGATAACTTAAGTGGAATTTGTTAATGGCTAGACAATCATAAATTAATAAAAGTGAATTGAGAGTAAGTACAAAGTTTAAGTAGAGATATAAAATAATAATAAAGTTATAATCTTTGGGTTAAAGGCTGGTATCTGTATTCTAATGTTACACATGTCTGCATATTGTCTGTGTGGCATGTTGGACCGTAGCCTGGGTAAATCAGGCTAGCACAGAGATGAGAGAAATGCATGTGGATGATAGAATCTAAATGGTTACAAGAGAGTACAAGGGTATGTCAGGAGGTCCAAGCTGAGTTGTGAAAGCACTTGATTGATTGATTCTGGCCACCATTGTGAGAGTTTTGAAGAATGATCAACTAATATTTTTCTGTGTCTTTGATAAAATCAGGTTGATTTACATAAAAGCAATATTCTCCTAAGGAGAGGCAATGTTTTCCTTTTTCTGCCATCAGGAGATCTAGCCCTCTCTTGATTTGTAGTGTAATTGCTACCAAAAATGCACCAGATGCTTGACTCTTCTTAGACACTGAGCAATGTAGTCAAGGTTTTCTTGTATGTCTTGAAATAAAATATGCCATAGTATGTTACTAAAATGGCCTATCAGAGGGTAGGATGCATTATGAAATAGAGGTGAGTCTGAGCCACAAAAGAAGGTTAAGTGATGAGATGGATGTTGTTGGTTATAACTGCACAAAGTTTCAAACTATTTTTCACATATGTGTCACATAATTTAGAGGTCTATTAGAGTTGTGGTATCTGTCCAGCACCGAAAAAGTAGGTCTGTTCTCCTTTTAGGTTCATGGTGGTGCCTGTGAATTTATTCAAGCCAACAAATGAACATGGATGGATGAGGAAAGGGATATGCCTTGTCATTGGCTGGAACAGTGTTGGAGTTACTGAGTAAGTGATGGGCGAGATTAAGAGTATGCTTAAGGATGCTTAGAACTGGGAACCTCTTTATTAGATGCAAATGGGTGACATGAAGTAACGAGAAGGAATAAAGCAGGAAAAGAAATATGATATAAAACAAAGTAAACTAGAATGAAAAGGACTAAAATGAGGGACTTGATTCAGAACAGGGTGAGATCTCTGAGAAGCTCCAGTAGCCAACTGTATGTTATGAAATCTTGTAACTCAGAAATTTGAATACTTGAATATCCTCCTTGTCTGAATTTCAAAGATGGAGGGGCTGAGGGAAGTCCTATACCTGTCCGCACAAAGATACTAGAAGCAGAGACAGTTTGGAAAAAATTTTCTCACCTAGTTATTTTTCAATAAGACTTTTAAATTCTCCAGGAGATTACAGTAGTCTGTAGACTTAGCCAGTTGGTCATTCTCTGAGAATTACACATGCAGGCTAAGATCAAGTGTCCTACTGTATCTATTTTGAGTATGTGTCAGTTTACTTCCTACAAGTGTTGTTTTTAGGGTCTAGGAACCACCTCCAATCTGGATAAATGAATCCAAGAGTTGAGCACTGATGGCTTAATGGCAGTGGAGGTGGTGCAGAGCACCAGAAGTCCAGAAAACAGAGATTGGAGGGATTTAAGGTTTAGAGTGTTGAATTCCACCAGTCTTCTGGGTGGACTGGAAGAGATGGTAAATCAGAAGAGTGCTGTGATAGAAGCTTATTAACTATGTGTCTTATGAAGCCCCAGGTATGGGAGAGGTG
Source organism: Mastomys natalensis (assembly GCA_021653895.1). Taxonomy (NCBI): domain Eukaryota; kingdom Metazoa; phylum Chordata; class Mammalia; order Rodentia; family Muridae; genus Mastomys; species Mastomys natalensis. The sequence goes on along the minus strand of JAJTUV010001408.1, from coordinate 205,305 downwards.
CTGTGGAGGACAAGTCAAAATACTTAATACAAAGGGCTATCCATGCATCAGTTCTAAAGTATTTAGGTCACCTGAAACCTGGGGTAGTGATCAGATTCTCATGAAAACAGTGAAAGAAAATTATTGCACTTAGTTTGTATGTGTTTCATTAATTTCCTTTCACCTTACCTAGTGTTTGGGGCCTTTGGGGGATGTTTAACTTTCTGGTAATGTGAAGAAATTCACAGAAACTTAGTGTAATTCTATGTAAACGTCATGGCCATTGTAAGATTGTTATAAAATTTCCATGAGTTTTTGTACTTAGCTGTCAATTTTCATTTTTCCCACACTGTGATCAGACAGGGCACCCAAAGTTATTTCAGTATTACTAAATTTGAGAATGTGTGTGTGTGTGTGTGTGTGTGTGTGTGTGTATGTATTGAGATGTGTCTTGTTTTAGAACTTTTCTGTGGGCTGCTGAGTACAATATATATTTTTTGCAGTTTTGGTGAAATGTTCTATAAATATCTGTTAAGTCTATTCAGTATATGATAATGTCTAATTTTTAATTTTCTCGGCTTAATTTTTTGTAGACCTGTTTAATTGGAGAAAGTGAGGTATGGAAATCACCATTAATGGTTCTGTGTATTTCTCGAATCTTAATGTGTCTGCATTTCCTTACTTTGAGGAAGTTTTCTTCTATGATATTATTGAAGATCTGGTCTAAGCTACTGCTCTGGGACTTGTTTTCCTTCATCTGTTCCCTTAATTATTAGTTATTATTTCTTTGGTTGTTTAATTACTTCTTTAATTATTAGAATTACTCTTCATAGTGTCACACATTTTCTATTTTTTCCTGGTTTAATCTTTTCAAGTAGGTGTACTCAAGAACAGAAAGCAATTTGAGTAGATTGTGTCAATAATTGGGAGTAAGCCAAGTTGTACCCCCTAGGGTAATATAGAGTTCTCTTCCTGTGCATCCCTAGATTTACACACCTGGTGATCTGCAGGTTTATTGCTATTTCTGTGTTAGGTGTACTCTTTATGGGGTCCAGATGAAGGATTTTCATCCTTTCTTTAGCCTGGTATCTCCAATAAGTTATTGTGCCTAGTTTTGTTGATATGATTTTTATAAGCCAGCCTGCTCCTAGAGACCAAAATACCCCTGATAAATTTATACTTTGGCATATTTTTTGTGAAAGGAATAATTCATTTATTAGTTTGTGCTATATGGATGGCTCTGGACAGATGGTGTTGTTTGCATATCTACTTCGTTGATTAGTTGTTGTCCACACTTAAAATGGAGTCAAAAGCTTATTACAAAATAGAGACTCTTAAAGAAAGGCCATCTGAGAGACCACTATTATATACAATATATAATTACTCAGAGTAACAGATCCTCTCACAGGTAAAAATTCAAGGTTACTTGAGCTCTATTAAAACCATTGATTTTGGAATTTGAAGAATCTAAAACAAAATCCTTTTAGTTTTTCCATTTTCTTCTGAACAAGTGAAGACAATAAGACAGAGAGATGGTGGTTGGAAACTGTTTTTCATTGTCCCACACAGCAATAATTAATGACCTACGTATCCTTTTATCTTACTCAGCTCATGGAAGAGAAGATGTTAATAGCCAATTAGCAATTTCCAGATGAAATGTTGACTGAATCATCATTTTTATAGAAAATTAAGACAATAGATAATGAGAACACAGCAACTCTTTCAGGAGCTCTAGTTTTCCTTTGCAAGTATTGAGAAAAATTAGCCAAACTAAAATAGCTAACTAAAGTCCATGTCAAATTTGTTTCTATACTGTAACCACTTACTGGGATTATTTAAGTATATGTTTTATGAGAACAACAGTCTGTTTAGTAAATAGTATCTCTCTATATAATCTTAAAATATAAACCTTAATGTATTTATCCTCAGCATGGTCTTTATTATTTTTATAACACAAACAGTCTTAATAATTTGAAAATATAAAACTGGCCACACTTGGCTTCTCACTGGATGCCTGTTTATAGGAACTGGGTCTTCACTTAGTATAATCTACTGATGTTACTATACTATGTTTCCCATCAATACACAATACTTAATTTTTTTCTTTCCTTATTTTTAAGTTAAATCTTGCCACCCACACTCTATAACTTTCACAATTGCCACGTACTTTTCTTATAGAAATAGTTGTTAGGATATTCTGCTGTTTTTATGCTTAATGGCTAAACTCTCTATGATGAATATGTTTTTTCTGTAAATCTTATGATTGTAGTTATTCTCTGTTCTGCTACACAGCATAGCCTACACCCAGATGTAGAAGCAACACCTTATTCATATTTTGAAAATAATTGATGAAGAAAAATGATAATAGGTCATGCACATACCTGTGAGTCAAGCACTCAGCAGAGTGAGGCAAGAGTTTCCAGATCTGTACTCCAGACAAGACTGAACCTTCTAGGGAGATCTTATTAAGAAGAAGAAAAGGGGGAAGAAAATGAAGAAGGAAAATGATGACGAGAAGGAAGAGAAAGAAGGGGAGAGGGAAATGAAGAGCAGGATGAATTAAGTGAGAATCTGAAACATGTAATGGGTATTGGGTATAACCTAGTTTCTCATTTAAAGGCCAGGTAATTCTGTCTCAGGGGCTGGTCCATTTTCTGGGCCTGATTCCTGTTTAGTCAAAACCATGAGCTCAACAGCTTCTGTGAATTCTCTACAATATGGACATCATGTACAAAGCACAGGATGGGCTCCTGACCAGACTCTGCTTTTCCCTTCATTTGATGCTGCCAACAGTTTGTTCCTCTAGGTGGATCCGGACCTGCTTTCTTAGACTTTCTCTTGGCAAGGCTGCTATTTAAAGTATTCAATTCTGTGTTTAAAGTGTTATGTGCAGAAGTTTCCAGTATGGAAGATGTTAAAAATTATTCATTTGAAAGTGTTTTTGTTTTATTGGCCAGGTTTTCATTGACAGTTTGATCAAATCAAATAACTGTTTCTTCAGTGGTTAAAATTTCAAGCTAAAATTTCAGTCAACTGTACAGACTTTTAAACTGGAGAAAACATGTTTTCTATATATACATAAACATATAAATAAAAGATGTAAGAATAACTTCTGTAAGTTCTCAGAGATACATTTTCTCAATCCTTAATATTTTTTAAAGCATAAAATTTTATACAAGAATTCTGATAAAATAACTAAAAAGTCCTGACTCAAGCAGAATGCAGTTCTAAATCAAACGTGATTTCAGTTGATATAAGAGACCAATAATGCTCAGGAAGAGAGTTGTGCTGAGGAGGCAGTTCTACCTCTGTTTTTGCTCAAGGTAGCTCATTTGATGGTGCTATTTTCAGAAAGACAGCGTGCTTACTGCAAACTAACTGAGATGAAGCCAGACACAAGGGCTTCTTCAGTATGGCAGGATGCCCTTCCTCGCTGCATCTCCTTCCAACCACTGACAACCTTATCTTCCCCATGGAAGGTAATTACTTGTCAGAGAAAGTCCACTCAGTTATTTGTCACCTGGTACTTTCCAGAAGGGATTGTGGATGTGGCCTCTCATGAGACAGGGATAAGGGATTTGGGATGTTGAAACTTAAACTTTGAATTCATTTTGTTGTCTGGAAGCTAGATGTTGAGTCATCACAGGAGCTTTGAGGAAGTACACCAGGAACCACTCAGGTATTCTGACACAGCAGGTACCAGCCTTCAGCATTTTATATAGCATTTGCCTACCATGCCTAAGACTCTGGAATCCCAGCAACACCCATAAACAAAATCTCCCCAGAAAATTGTGTTATTCTGACAGTCTAAATCTTTGAATGCTGTGAACAGAGGAGACACAGCTGCTGAATATCAACATTCTAAATATCTATCGTGCTTTTGAATCTGAGCATTCATTAATAAATTTTAAGTAGTTACCGTGGCATCCCTTATAAGAATTATTGTACAAAATCATATCTTATGCACTGTGTTATATTTAAAGAATCTCATGCATTATCACAGAAGTAACATCCTGTAATAACAGACTACCATAGTTACCAACACTGAGCATATGGGTGTCAGTCTCCTGCTTTATCAGTGGCAGGTGATTTCATTTTAAATAAGCTTGCCTCAGATCCAGGATAATGGTTTCACTCTGGGCCTGAGAATATAACTTAGTCTGCAATTTCTGACATCCATAGAGAAGTACACCTTATTAGGTACTAAAAAATAGCTTGAGTTGAGAGAGTCACTTCAGAGAAATTGACAAGTAAATTGGGCCCTTTCAGATTCCACTGTAAACTTTATTTTATACCTAGAAGTAAAGTAGTTCACTTGACTACTGATATTGTCCTCAAATATTATGGCATGAGCAAGATCTACCAAAAGGAAGGCAGCCAAAAAATATGTGGCTCAACTTAAGAAAAATGGTAGAGGGTCTTGCTAGTTATAAGGGGTTAAATTGGCTCTGGAGTTAAGAGAGTTCATTGAAACATCTTGGGAAGTAATGTGAGGTTTTGATCTATTAGAAGCGTGGTTCCTAACCTGTAGGACATCCAAGATCAAGTATCAGACATTTACACAATGATTCAGAAGAGTAGCAAAATTACAGTTATGACATAACAACAAAATAATTGTATTTGGAGGGTGGTGTGTGTCACCACAACATGAGGAACTGTATTAAAGGACTGCAGCATGAGGAAGGATGGGAACCACTGTGTTAGGGGCTAGTCTGAGTTAATAGGGAACTAGATGTTCTTTCCAGATGGAGGGGATTGTAGAGGCAGGTTTTAAAGTAATGGCTTTTTCTGGAAAACAGAAACCCACTTTATAAGGTTTCTGCGGAATTCTGGCTTTAAGTAGTAATCCTGTTTAGCTGGTCAGAGCCTGAGCTGAGCCTAGACATTATCCATGAAAGCTTCAGTAGCACTGCTACTTTGGCAGGATTGGGACCTAACAATCAACTTCACATTTCTCCTCCTTTGTCTTGCTGCCTTTCCTATTCATGTATCTGGTATGTGAGTAGAGCCAGAGACACTGTCTCATGATTACTCTGTCTACATTTGAGAGGATGGAGTTCTTCCTAGCCTTCTCTACTTCAATAAAGACAATTCACATCCCTGGGACTTTAAAAGAATCTTGTCTGAAAGTAAATCGAAAAAATCATATTGAAACTCACTATGCATTTGCAACAGCGTTCTAAGCTAGATTATTTGGGGGCAGGTTCCCAATACAGTAAGCAAGAAAGTGATTCTCTAGTTAACACCTGCTGGGAATCCCTCAATTTAATTCAGTTCCAACAATTGGAGACAAGGTTAGTTAGTTCTCACAATTTGAGAGATTGGTTGCTAAGAATAACTCCCGAACCCTTCAGATGCCAATCATAAACCCCAGGTGTGCCTCCTGTCTTCAAGCTGTAAACAGGGATTCCGATATCCAGTCTCTCACCTTTGATTAATTTGCCAGACCTGCTTACAGAACACAAGGAAGCTCAATTATTGGTGCCCTACCAAGGGTATTATGTGGGGAATAGATGAAGAAATTTGAAGGGCAGGTGCTGGGGAGATCTGTGGGGCTTTGGAAACCTCTCTTGTCTTGCTTCTCTCTGTAAGCTTGGTTTTCAAAATCTTGCATCTCTGGCAATTTGTGTTTTCAGGGAGGATTCATTACACAGGTGAGACTGATGAAGTCATTGAAGTCTGGTGTGATGGTAATAGTCTAAATCTGTTCTGCCGTGATCTTTCTAGCCTATATTCTCACTTGAGAAGCTGGATACCTTGATATTCTTGAGAGTCCCAGAGCAAATTCTTTTTGGGAACTGAATGATCACCATCTATTACCTGCTCTAGAAAAGCAATGGAGGCCTTTCCTAGCATAACTGGATTCTCACAAGGAATTCTAGCATGTAATCTGATAAATAAAACATAAAACTTATTCTTTGAGTCATATGGTAACTATAAATACTCTATAGTAGGGTTGGAAGGACGGTCAGGCTCATTTGGCTCAGTGATTACCTGATGTCTTAACTTCCCTATCGAGCCCTTAGGGTAAACACCCAACTTGGTAGATTTGTTCAGTTCTGCACTCTATTATAGCTTCAAGTTATTTCAGTCCACCTTAACAAAAGCTTCCAGTAAAAGAGCTGAGAAAAAAAGCTCCGGCTGTGGGAAGCGGGTTTTCCTTCCTGTTTTTGTGGTCCCTTGCTTTTCTGGCATTTATGATGCTGTAATATTTTCAATCTGTCTTCTCACAGGAAGCAGTTGGCACATTAAGGGAGGTTTTAATGGAACAACTATTCGTGATAACTTGGATAAGGTAATGGAAAACAGCAAAGAACAGCAAGGCATCCCAGGGCCACCAAGTAGAGGAGGCTGAAACCAACCGAGACCTAAAAGGGTACAAGCAGAGAGAGGCATGGTTTCTCCACTGGGATGTGGGAAGAGTAATTCCTGAAAAGACAAGTATCTACTGCTTTCATGGAAGCCTGATATGGACTCATTGTAAGAGCTGCTCCGTACATTTTTATAAACACACCAGACCTCCAAAAACTCTATACAGAAGGCGGCCCAGGATTCAATAACACAAATGGAGAATGAATCAGGAAGGCAAAAATAAGCAAATGTGACCAACCATTTTCTCAGCATCCGATATTTCTGTGTCTATGTGGAAAACAGTGAGACAGAAAAATCCCATGTCCTATTCCCTCTATGCACCTCATATGAAGAAGTGAATTCACACTCACTGAAACTTTAAGTTTCTTAGCTCCTTTTTTATTAATAATTTTATTAGTTTTCATTTCAAATGATATGCCCCTTCCCTGTTACCCCTGCACAACCCCCCAATCCCATCCCCTGTCTCCCCCCTCCCCTTTGCCTCTATGAGGGTACTCCTCCATCCACTCACCCACTCCTGCCTCTCCCCTCTAACATCCCCTACCCTGGAGTATGAAACCTCCTCCCTCTCCCATTGATTTCAGATAAGGCCATCCTCTGCTACATATGTATCTGGAGTTAGTTCCTTAACATCATGTGTTTGTAGTACCATTCATGGCTTCATAGACACAGTCTTAACTTGGATGCCAGAAAGATGACTTCTGGGGTAGAAACATTCCTCCTCCAGTTACAAGAACTACAAATGTATTTAGACCAAGAATATAGAGATGAAAGTAATAATTCTTAACATGAATTGACTATTTGAGGTGAATGGACACTGTGATGGCTATTCTTATTTGTTTGTTTTTTTTTCTGGGAGGGTACTTGCATTAGACACTGTGATGGCTATTCTTGGTTGTTGACTTGACTACATCTAGAATTAACTAAAATCCAAAAACTGAGTGTACACTAGTGAGGAATTTTTGATTAGTTTTAAGTAGGAAGATCCACTTCAAATCTAAATCATTGAGGAATACTTGGCTTTAATCAAGATCTTCTGATCTGGAAAGAGACATTTCTTTAATCTGAATCTTCAGGCAGGAAGACACACTTCCTTCTGAGCCACACTTTCCAGTGGAAGTCTAGAGAAAGACAACAATAAGGAAGCTTTTACGTTTTGTCTGCTTGTTTCCACCTTGCTAGCAAGTCCAGTCCTTCATTGACATTAGAACCCATTTCTTTGAAACTAAACAGCATATACTGAAGACCAGCTGAGAAATCTAACCTCATGGAATGAGAAACTACTGGATTATTGGGCTTTTTGTTCATAAACAACAATTGTTGAATTAGCAGTATTGCAGCCTTTTTTCATTCTAATAATCATATATATATATATACTTATATACATATACATATACATCATATACATCATATACATATACATCAAATACATGTACATCATATACGTATACATCATATACATACATATACATATACATTTACATTACATATATATTATATATACATATACATCGTATACATATACATCATATACATATACATCATATACATCATATACATATACATCATATACATATACATCATATACATATATAACATACATACACATCATATACATATACATCATATACACATACATCATATACATATACATTTCACAGAGATTAAAATTTATGGTGTACCTTGAGATATATCCAATTATATGTTCTCATATTACTTCTCAACAAAAGAATTCAGGCTTAACCTCTACTAACTCAATATATCTGCCTTTGTAGATACAATAATATACTAGCTGAGTACTTGTGCTGAATAGTTTTTGTGTCAAATTGACACAAGCTAAAGTCATATGAGAGGAGAGAACTTCAATTTTAAAGATACCTCCCTAAGACTGGACTGAAGGTAAGCCTGTAAGACACTTTCTTAATTATGATTAATGAAGGAGGGGCCAGCCCATTGTTTGTGGGGCCATGTCTAGGCTGGTGGTTTTGGGTTCTATAAGAAAGCAGGGTGGGAAAGCTATGATGAACAAGTTAGTAAATAGCACTTCTCCATAGCCTTTGCATCAGCTTCTACCTCTAGGCTCCAACCCTTCTTGAGTTCCTGTTCTCATTTTCTCTGATGATGAGCAGTGATATGAAACTGTAATCCAAATAAACTCTCTGCTCCCCAACTTGTATTGGCCATGGTGTTTCATCACAGTACTACAAACCCTAAGACAGTACTGTATACCATAAACAGACCAAATATGAACTAGTTCACAGTGATAATCTTGTAGGTTTCCCCATTGAAATTACTGTTAAATTTTTACTCATGAAGCCTTGTACTTCTTCAAGAATACTTACAATTAGATTAAAAGACTAAATGTTTATAAATCAATGAATGCATTATTCAGCTGTTAATAAAAATAATATTCACAGATAAATGGAAAGAATGACACTGAGTGAGATAGCCCAGATGCAGAAGGACATATATCTTGTTTGTCTCATTTGTGGATGTTAATCTTGAATCTTTGGATAAGTACATTCAATTTGGAATTCATGTAGAGATCATGAAATTCATAATTGTCTATGTAGATAGAACTTTCAAGGGAGAAGAGATAGAAAGCAAGGGTATAAAAGTTTAAAGGGGAAGAATGGAACAGCAAGAGTTAGATGGATTTAGGAATGGGAGAAGAGAATAGAAGAGAAAATACAATGACTGATGACAATACTAAAGACATTTCAAGAAATTCATATGGAAACCTATACTGTAGAAACCTCTGAAAATATCTACACACATGGAGGAAGACCCACGTTCTGTGATTACAGAGAGCAGTACATAAACCAGAAGTGTTAAACACAAAGGCTGTTTTCTTCAGGGGAAGATTGACACCTGTTCACTCAGAAGCTTGGAGTGGATGATGTTTAATAATCTGGTGATCTTTTGCAGTGATGTGGAGTCAGCCTTTTCCTGAATCCCCCTTATCCTTAGTATTGTTTGTCAGTCAATAAAACCTATCCTTATGAAAGATATCAGGTCTCATGTACTTTGCAAAGGAGTTTGCTATTATACTTATTACTAACCCTTCTTCTCTAAACCCTTATCCTGAGTACTGTTTTGCAGTCAATTGAAATCAGTTTTGTGCTTTGCAAATGACATGTACTTTGCAAGGCAGTGTTAATGTAGTGAATGCTTTAAGCTTTATTGTGATAATTGTCAAAGGAAACTTTTTCCCCAAATTTTACTGTATTTAAATATGTTTTTAAAAAGTTGTTCCATATTAGATTCCAGAAGCTTGAACCAGTAGGCTAAGTCATCCTGAACCCAGATTCATTCTTGCCTCTCTGTGGATTATTTTGCTGCCAGCTGTGATGATTGCAGAGACCCACACACATGCACACATATAAAAAGAGCATAAAAGGAGGTACCCTGTAACCTGACAACACTATCCCTAATATGTGGGACTTTAATGGCTCCGGATAACAAGATGAAGCTTCAACCTCCAATACTGCAGATGAGGATGGTAGGAGTTACCCCTGACCTCATGGCATCATAATATTGGTTGCCTTACTATCAACCCTTGTTTATAAGAATTTATTACCCTGAGAGTTATCAGGCTTCACTCCTTGTTTGACCTTTGAAGATTTTTCCACTCAGAACCTCACAGACCCTGAGTATTCAGATGAAGTATTTTCCAACAACCATGTCCTGCCCAATTGTACACACAAAGTTTGCCACAGAGACCCCGGCAACCTCCTCAGGGTTGTAAATACCTCCCCTCCACCAATAAACTGAACCAGATCTCCGAAGCTGTTCCTATATGTGCCTTTTTTGCCCATGCACTCCCACAGACTAGGATCCTGTGTTCCACAAACCTGCCCCTGCTGAGCTTCTTTCCCTCCACCGAAGCCAGGTTTACATCAGCTTGGATATCCCAAAGGGAAGAAGCATACCAAGGATAGCACTAATAGATCCCATAAGGTAATAAATGCAAGGTTCAGTGCAAAAGTGAACTAATTTTTTTTTTAGTTATTGTCTAGTGAGGTCCTATAGATCCTAAATAATACAGGCCATTGGAAATGCTCTTACCATCCAGAACTTAATGGTGTTAAAGCTATTTTTCTTTACAGGAATGTGTGTTGGCCTATGTGGATAAATGTTCCAAGTGTGCTAGTGCCTGCAGGGGCCAGAAGAGGCTGCCATATCCCTTGGAATTGGAGTTGCAGATAGTTTTGAGCCATACAACATGGGTGCTGTGATCTGGACATGAGGCCTCTAGAAGAGCAATAATGCTCTTAACTGCTAAGCTACTTCTCCTGAGGCAAATTTCCTCAACAATTACGGATGCTTTGTATCTGCATTGCTGCCTACAACTTTAAACAGACTCACATTCCTTTTCTAGCCAAATTATGCATTTGTCACGATTTCCACTCCACTCTATGCTCTCTTTCAGTGTCGATCTGAAAAAGAATGGTATTTTTGCAGTGATAGTCTTGATGTCCAAACATGGGGCTCCAAGGATTGACTTTCACCAGAAGAGTCACCTGGATGTGTAAACCCACACTTACTCAGCCAAGGTCACCTGAAATAGCCTTGAGGAATTAAATCAGGCTGGGTGGAAGAGTCACACTGCCACTGTGAAAATTTTATTGAGAGTGACTTTATGCCTTTATCAGAAACAGAATATAATGGAAATTGCCAAGATCAATAGAGGTGTAATTGCCAGGATACAATGATACCTGCAAGTTATACAGGGTACACAAGATTAATGTCTAAAACCAATCATCCTGTCAAGCTCCCATGATTCCTTGACTTCCAAGGGGACATAAAGAGAAACACAAAACTGCCTGAAAACTTCACTGCCTGAGGGAAACACGAGTCTTTCAGGGACTGAAAGGCTCATTGTACCACAGGAGCCATGGACTCTAACATGAAAAACCTATGGTACCTGCTGCTAAAGGCAGCTAGGCCAAGCCAACTCCAAGGGTCCAGCATGGATGGGCTCTGGATATGAGCACAGGTCTCTTGTGCCCAGTGTTCTGACACTTTCTATTGGGTGAACATTACTGAGTTCTTTCTGAGACCCAAATATCCCTTAGTGTGGTCCTTAGTTCACTGCTTTCTTTTCAGCTGGCTGGCTGGATCCTCCTCTTTTGGCCATCTACCCCTGTTTCCTGAGCATCTCGTTCATTCTTGTTTGTTTTAATAAAGTTCCCTTTGTTTTCATCATTCAGCTTTTTCTTCTTGCAATCCTCCAGTGTAATTCTCTGCCTTTCTATATCTTCTGTTTATTGCAGCCTTTCTAACTTTAGTTTGGAATTTTATCAACACCTGATCATAATATTAATGATAAGAGGATGCCTCCATCCTAATAGGACAACATTGTTGTGGAGAAGATCTCATGAAATATAATTGTCTGAGAATAGAACTTGACAAAATAAAGCCTGCTCCTAGATTGTAAGTAGCTTCCTTGTATCATCTTGAAAGACACATAAACATTTAAACAGACTGTAGTGTTGAGCTCTCTTGCATTCCATTAATATGCAAGGCATATCCTGACATACTGGGAAGAGCTCACCTATTTTGAGAGTCCAAGAGATTGTTTCCAAATCAGCATGTAGATCTGATGGAAAGCATGTGTATATCTCCAGATGATACAAAGAAGTTTGAAGATTTCAGAACAATATGAGAAATGTAGATTAAGGAGTGACAAATATACTTGGAAAAGTGTTCTAGCTGGATTTATGTTTCATAATTGGGTTAATTAAATTTGTAAGTATTTTGGAAAATGGACATACCTAATCAAAGATAATTAAGTTTAATGATTTCTTAAGCAGAGACTATGTGATATCCCTAAATTGTTTTTTAATACTTAACTAAAGTTCTAGCTACTGGAATTACAGAACATGAATGAGCTTCCTAATTTGATTAGAATTTGAAACATCTTAGAAAATGAAAAATTTATTAGTAAAGAATTATGAGCATTAGAAACTATTGAAATTAAAGGAGATATTAATGAACAGAAAATTTAAGGACAATCTCAAGGTTTCAATTGAAGTAAAGATAAATCCTGAGGAACATGTCTTCTCCATTCTTATACTTACCCATCCTTCTCTGACATCACCTCTTCCTCATTTTTTACCTCCAAGAAAACAAAATTCTGTTCAAAAAAATATATTGTCATGAGAAATTTTAGGAAGAAATCTAGAAGGAAAAGTGAACCCCATGATGCCTTGAAAATACTTGTTGATAAGAGCATTTCCCTCTGTGATTCTAGAACCAATGAAATTATCGAGATTAAGCATCACTGATAGTAATCTGAAATAAGTGTCAACTTTCAACTGTTCTGTTTATGCTGAGATTTGCTTACATCTCAAAGATATAGAGATGTTAACTATCTACATTATTTATGTTGAGTGTGTCCTTAGGGTCACTGTGTTTAAAATAATTGCTTTCACAAGATTATTTACAGTACTTTGAGTCTAAGATGGTGCAAAGTAAAACTCAGTCTGCCTCCAAAATCCTTGAAAATAATTGAGCAGCCAAATTTAACTTAACGTTTTTTTAGCTTATTGTGTGATAACATTAGAATTTGGGAATGTTTGATTTAAGATATGTGACTATAAACATAAATATTTTAGGATGAGTTTTAAATTTACAGGTATGTCAATACTATATAATGACTATTGCATATCTGCGTGTGCCACAAATGTAAACACCTGACTCAAAACTAAAAGAGATTAAAAACAAGTTGGAGAAAGATACTAACCCTCAATTCTACTTTCTGTATGCCTTGTGAAAGAAGTTAATACTTTTAACACTGACAGTTTCTATATGACTGTTATAATAAGGTTTAAATCAATAATTGCTTTAAATTTTGTTTCATAATAACACAGAAATGTTTTTAATGTGTTTTGCCTGCATTTACAACTGTTATATATTTAAGACACAGGGTCCATGTTTTTATCTGTTCCCAACTTCTGTTAGAGGATGCCTTTCTGATGATGAGTGGGTAAGGTACTGATCAATGAGTATAGCAGAATATCTTTTGGAATTGACACTTTTCTTTCTTGATCAGAAGTGTTTGTTTTTTACCTCAGGTCTCTGCATTATCTAGTCTGTGGTTTTTTTTCTTTTTTTTTTCTTGTTGTTGTTTTCTTTTTTTGTCTTGTTTTTTCTTTTTTTTTTTTTGTTATCTAAACAGAATTGGGCAGGGGTTCCTTATTGTGAAATGAGCTTTAATTCAAAGCAGATATTGGTTCCTACTCCCATTATTTCCATGGCAACATTACCCTAGCATATCCTAGCATATTTTATAAAGCAGGACACATTGTAAGTCAAAGGTTTTATGGCTGTGTTGGTTTCCATGTTTCTCTTTTGATAGCCTATAGAGTATCATTTCTCACTCAAAAGACTAGAATATAGAGGTGAAGGCTCCATGTAGGTATGAGCTTAACCTCTCCTGGTCAAAGTGTTGTAGAATTTTTGCCCTAGGCAGTGGGACCCCATTGTCAGTTTGCAGAGAGCAATTCTTTGTCTTAGCAACAACCTGGGCAGGGGGTTTCCATTGGTTCTCCTTAACTAAAAACTCAATTGAATAAAACTAAGTCCCACCACTGTAAGCCAACAAAAAAATGGCTTGTTGTGACTACATATTACTCATTACTAGATGTTCCCACAATGAACAAGGTTATAGATTTCATAAGTACCCACTACACTAGGTTTTCAGACTTTGCACAAAGTTCCCCAAACTCCAGGTTATTCTCCATGCCATCTCTCTGCCATGTGAACTACCTTATCCAATCCCACAGTCTATTCTTAAAACTTATTCTATTTCTGCTTCCAAGGAAGACCCATGCACTCCCCCTCACACACACACACACTCAGTTCCCTCCTCTTTACCTAACCTCTCTGGATCTATGGATTGTAGCTTGGTTATCATTTATATAAAGGCTAATATCCACTTATAAGTGAGTAATACCATATTTCCATATGTACATACCCACCAACACTGAAACAGTTTTCTCCTTTTTCTACATCTTTGTGTTATTGATCTTACCCACTCTGACAGGTATAAAATGGAATCTCAAAGTAGTTTTGATTTGCATTTCTCTGATGGCTAAGGATGTTGAACATTTTGTCAAGTGTTTCTCCATTTGTATTTCCTCAATTGAGAATGCTCTGTTTTGACCTGTACACAAATTTTAAATGGATTATTTGGGATTTTTTTTTGATATCTAATTTCTTGAGTTCTGTATATATTTTAAATATTAGTACTTTATTGAATGTGGGGTTAGTAAAAAACAAAAAACAAAAACAAAACCCTTTTCTATTCTGTAGACTTCTGCTTTATCCACTTGACTGGGTCATTTGCTGTATAGAAGCATTTTAGTTTCATGAGGTCTCATTATTAATTATGGATCTTAGTGTCTGCATTATCATTGTCCTATTCAGAAAGTCATCTCCTGTGCCAATGTTTTCCAGGCTATTGCCAATTTGTTTCTATCAGATTCAGTGTATCTAGTTTTATGTTCAGGTCTTTGGTCCACTTGAACTTGAGAAGTATGCAGCATGATAAGTATGTATCTGTATGCATTCTTGTATATGCAGACATCCAGTTTGACCATCACCATTTATTGAAGATGGTTTTTTTTTATGTTTACTGGTTTAAAAGAAACTAATATTTCTGACATCTTTATCAAAATTCATGTTTTCATAGCTGTTTGGATTTTTGTCTTGGTCTTCAATTTGATTCCATGACCAATGTGTCTATTTTTATTCCAATACCACGTAGGGTTTTTTCTTCTTCTTTATCATCATCATCATCATCATCATCATCATCATCATAGCTATAGTACAACTTGAAATTAGGAATAGTGAGACCTCCAGTGGTTCGTTTATTGCTCAGGATTATTTTAGCTATTCTGGATTTTTGTTTTTCTACATGAAGTTGAGAATTGTTCTGTAAAGTATTCTGTTGGAATTTTTATGAGAGTAGCATTGAATCTGTAGATTTTTGTTAGGATGGACATTTTTACTGTGCTAATTCTACTGATCCATGAGCTTGAGAGATCTTTTTATCTTCTAATATCTTCTTTAATTTCTTTCTTCAAAGAGCTGAAGTTTTATCATACAAGTCTTTAACTGGCTTGGTTATTTATCTCAAGATATCTTGTATCATGTGAGGGTATTGTGAAAGGCATTATTTCCCTGATTTCCTTTTCTGTCTGTTTGTAATTTGTATATAGGAAAGCTACTGATTTTTTAAATTAATATTATATCCAGCTATTTTGTTGAAAATGTTTTAACAGTTGTGGGAGTTTTCTAGTAGAATTTTTAGAGTCACTTATGTATACTATCCTATCATCTACAAATAATGACACTCTGACTTCTTCCTTTCCAATCTGTATCCCCTTGATCTCCATTGGTTTTCTTATTGCTCTAGATAAAACCTCAAGTACTATAATGAATAGATATATAGAGAGAGTGAACAACCTGTCTTGTTCCTTATTTTTATGGAATTGCTTTGGATTTCTCTCCAATTAATTTGATGCTGGCTATAGGCTGGCAGTAAAATGCCTTTATAATATTTAATTCATGTCTCTTGTATCACTGATCTCTCCAGGACTTTTTATCTAGAAGGTATATGGAATTTATCAATGATGTTTTCAGCATTTAATAAGATGATCACATTTTTTCTTTCAGTTTATTATATGGTAGATTACATTTACTGATGTAATTACTGATTCCATGTTTAACCATCCTTGCATCTCTGGGTTGAAGCCTACTTGATCATGGCAATTTTTTGACGTATTTGAACTTGGATTAAAAGTATTTTATTAAGTATTTTTGCAGCTGTTTTTATGAAGGAAATTGTTCTGTAACTTTTTTTGTTGAGTCTCTATTAGGTTTGGGCATCAGGATGACTCTAGCCTTACAAAATAGGTTTGGCAATTTTCTTTCTGTTTCTACTTTGTGAAATAATTTGAGTGTATTGTCCATAAAACTTCTGTGAAAATCTGGTAGAATTCTGTTCTTAAACAATCTGGCCCTGGGCCTTTAGTGGTTGGGCAACTTTGAACTTTTAACTGCTTCTATTTCACTAGGCATTATAAGCTTATGTAAATTGTTTATATTATCTTGACTAGGTTTGATAACTCTTATCTATCTCAAATATTATCTGTTTGTTTTAGGTTTTTCCAATTTGTTGGAGTACAGGTGGTTAAAGTATTTCCATATGATTTTCTGGATTTCTTCAGTATCTCCTGTTATGTCTCTTTTTGGTTTGTGATTATTTTAGTTTGGAAATTCTCTACCATTTAGTTAGTTTGAATAAGGATGTGTCTATTTTTTTATTTTCTCAAAGAACCAACTTTTTGTTTCATGGATTCTTTGTATTCCTCTCTTTGTTTAATTATTATTATTATTACTATTATTATTATTATTGAATAAGGATTTGTCTATCTTGTTGGTTTTTTCAAAGAAATAACTTTTTGTTCATTGAGTCTTTGCATTTTTCTCTTTGTTTAATTATTATTATTGTTGTTGTTATTATTATTATTACTATTATTTATTTTAGTCCTTAGTTTGATTTTTTCAGCTGCCCTACTCCTTTTGAGTTCATTTACCTCTTTTTGTTATAGAGCTTTCACAGGTGCTGTTAAGTTGCTACTATGAGAACTATCTTTTTTTTATGTAGGTACTTAGTGCTATGAACTTTCCTCCTTGTATTGCTTTCAATGTGTCTCATAAGTTTGGGTATGCTGAATATTTATTTCTTTGAATTTCTTCTTTTCTGTCTTGACCCCTTTTTTATTCAGTAAAGACTTGCTGATTTTCCATGAGTTTCTAAGCTTTCTGTTGTCTCTATTGTTGGTATCTAGCTTTAATATGTGATGGTCTGATTGATAGGATGCAGAGAGTTATTTCAATTTTCATGTATCCATGAGAGTTCTTTTGTGTCTGAATATATGGCCAATTTTAGAGTAGTTCCTTGAGTTGCAGAGAAGAAGGTATTCTTTTGTGTTTGGCTGAAATGTTTTGTAAATATGTTAGGTCAACTTGGTTTTTAACATTCATGAGCTCCAGTATTTCTCTTTTAAGTTTTTGTCTAGCTGACCTGTCCACTGGTGAGAGTGGGATCTTGAAGTCTTGCATTATCAGTGTGTGTCTTAATTGGGATTTCTATGGCTGTGACAAAAACACCATGACTAAACACCATATTGGGGAGAAAGGGATTTATTTTTTTTCTTACCCTTCCATAGCACTGTTCATAACTAAAGGAAGTCAGGACAGGAACCAAAACAGGGCAGGAACCTGTTGGCAGGAGCTGATGCAGAGGCCATGGAGAATGCTGCTTACTGGCTTCTTTTACAGGGCGTGTTCAGGCTGCTTTCTTATAGGACCTAGGAATACCAGTCCAGGGATGACACTACCCGCAATGTACTGGGTCCTCCTTCCATTAATTATTAATTGAGAAAAATGTTTTACAGCTTGATCTCATGAAGACATTTCCTCAAATGAGGTTCCTTCTTCTCTGATGACTTTAGCTTGTGTTGAGTTGACACACAAACTGATGGGGGTCCCTTGCTGCAACTGGGCTGCACTTTCGCCATTAGCCCCTCATACACTCTCTTCCTGTTAGCAAGCATCAAATTCTTCTCATGTCTCCTTCAGTCATGAGTCTTCAACCCCAATTGAGGCTGCAACTTCACCAATGTCCTCTTATCACTTCTCAAAGTGGCAAGGCTCAATTGATCTCCATGACCATTTCATGCCTTCAAAAACAGTACTACCTGGGTGACTCTTACACAAGTTCAGCTGCCAGCTTAACGTATAACCTTGGCTACCTATGAGACACAGTTTCTGTATGCTGACTCTGAGAAAACACTTCAAATTTTCCCTTGAACAATGTTGGTCTCTTCTTAATCACCATTAAAATTTCAGCTTCAGCTGACTATCATCAAGTACACAAGCAAAGTAAAAATTTTGCTTTATGCATATGTAGCAGAGGATGGCCTTATCTGGTATCAATGGTAGGGGAGGCCCTTTGTCCTGTGAAGGCTCGATGGCCCAGCATAGGGGAATGCTTCGGCCACAAGGTGGGATTGGGGGTGGGTGAGCACCCTCATAGAAGCAGAGGGGAGGGGGGATGGGATAGGGGGTTTGCAGAGGAGAAACTGGGAAGGGGGATAACATTTGAAATGTAAATAAATAAAATGACCAATAAAATTAAAAAAAATAATTTTGCTTTAGTAACTCTGGTATCTTGCTAATCACAGCTGATTATTCAGCCCCAGCTAACTAGAACCACAGAATCTTAAAGTAGCAAGCAAGCAGTCCCTCTGAAAGTTCAAAATTCAGGCTTCAATCTTTTGCACTTTTCTCAACATTCTTATTTTCCAAGATCCTACAGAAACACCCTCACTGAAGTTTCAACTCTCAATGACTTTCCTAGCCCAAAGTTCCAACAGTTTTTCGTAATCCTTCCTAAAACATGGACATATCTGTCACAGCAATACCCAACAATTGTGGTACCAACTTTTGTCTTACTTAGGGTTTTATTGCTTTGAAGAGACAGCATGACCATGGCAACTTTAATAAAGGAAAACATTTCATTGGGGCTGGTTCATAGTTTCAGAAGTTTAGTTCATTATCATCATGGCAGAAAACATGGCAGCTTACAGACAAACAAGGTGCTAGAGGACCAGAGAGTTCTACATTTTGATCCACAGGCATCAAGGAGAAATTGTCACATACTGACCAGCCATACTTCAGCTTATACCTCAAAACCCACCCTAGTGACACATTTCCACCATCAAGGTCACACCACCAATGTCACACCACCAAGGTCATACCTCCTAATAGTGCCATTCCTTTTGGACCAAGAATTCAAACACATGAGACAATGAGACATATTCTGTAGACTTAGATTTTCTAAACTTATTTTTAATAAGTGTTCTTAAATGCTCTACCCCCATCACTTCTAGTCCAGTGTCTAAAGATAGGGGAGAAAAGATGGTAAATAGGACAAGGGAATATAGACCTGTTTAGAAGTAGTTCCTTGGTGTTATTTTAATCTCTGTCAGGATACTAGCAATCTAGTTTAATGGAGTCAATACACCAAACACTCATCAGCAGTGGTGACTCCATCTAGCAAAAACTTCCAGGCCTCCAACAAATGGACATGAGTCATCAGGAGCAACCAGAACCAGCCAGTATGCTATAAGTTTTCTACTGTGCCTCTCTCAAAAAATCAAAAATCAGCTAAGATGCAAGATCAATGAAGTGTTGCAAAGCTAGCTATGGAAGGAAGTGTGCTATCACTGTCGGTTGATTATTATTTATAGTCTCTCCAAACATCACATGTCCTCCCATTGCTCTCGCCTCAACAAAAAGACACATGGATCTTCCTCAGCAACATACCATGTGAGGTTGCATCACATCATACTACCAGAAACTTCCACTTCACCATTCCTATTCAAACCAGCATAGTGTGTGAGGATCAATATACGATTTAAGCTATAGTACTGTTTCTTTTACAAATTTGACTGCCCTTGTAGTGGGGACAGTGATGTTAAAAACTGACATGTTGTCTTGGTGATTTTTTTAATTTGATGAGTATGTAGTGCCCTTCCCTATCTCAGTTGATTAGTTTTGGTTTGAAGTCTATTTTATTGTATTTCAAGATGTCTATACCAGCTTTTTTTCTTGGATCTATTTTCTTGAAATGTCATTTTCCAAATCTTTGCCCTGAGGTGATGTCTATCCTTGATGTTGAGGTGTGTTTCTTGAATACAGAAGGATTGGATCCTGCTTTCATGTACTTTCTGTTTTTTTTTTTTTCTTTTTTTAAAGGAATTATTGATTCCTTGTGAGTTTTACATCATGTACGCCAGTCTCACTTATCTTCTAGTTTCCTCATATCTTCCTTTACACTTGCAACCTTCTTCAAATAAAAACCACACACACACACAAACAAACAAACAAACAAAAGCAAAGCATAGGAAACAACTCATCATGGAAGCTGAAGTATGTCATAGTGTGTCTCACATTATATCCCTCTATCCACACATTTTCACTTGCAAATATTTATCCTCCTGGTCATTCTGTAGCTTCCCTGTATCATGGAAATCCTGTAGTTTTGGATCAGCACAACTTGTCCTTTCACATGTCCCGACCATTTGCAGATGATATAGATTTTAGGGTGGACCAACTCAGAGCATTGGCTCTTGGCTTGGATAGCAGCTGATCTGCCCAGCACTGACTCTCCCTTGTCTGCACTACCACAGGGAGCTCTCCAGCACAGCTCTAGCTAGGCCACCCAATGCTACCATTGGCAAGGTCAGCTCTCCTGATCTCATGCACTTGTAGCTGGCTCACCTGTAGCCATGCCTCCACAGCCAGATCCACTGTGCTGCCCAGTCAAGGAACATGGCCCACTCTCCCAGGTGCTTGAGCCTGCCAGAAGCTGAGCCAGCTCTTCTATTCTCAAGACCTTTGGGCAGGCTCACTGGTGCCTTTGCCATCAGGGATAGTTCCCCTGTGTTGCTCAGGTGAGGGAGATGCAAGGCCCATTCTTTCTAGTGTTAGAGCATGTGAGGGGGCAGGGACAGTTTTCCTGCTTTCAGGCCCTTGGGGCCAGCTTTCCCAACTACTAAAACTGGTGAGGAACAGGTTGGGGAGGACATCACCTCTGAACCCACATCATCTCAAAGTGTATCCTTCATCTGCCATTTCACAGCAGAGTGTTAGGGCCAGTTCTCCTACACTCTCACTCTAGGGGCTGGCTTACCTATATACCCTCCACCAGGGCCAGCTCTACTGTACTGTTCAGGTGAGGTGCAGGGACCACTCTCCTTAGTGCTGCAACATTCAAGGAACAGGGCCAGCTCACCTGCTTTATGACCCAGCACCAACTCTAACTACTGCCACAGGGGGTAAGGGGCCAGGAAAGGGAGGGTATGACACCTGCATCCACACCACTTCAAGGCAGACAAGTGGCAAGGCCAGTAGTCCTGTGCTTTTGGACTGCTAGCTGACTCACCTACACATCTTCAACCAGGAGCAATCCTAACGTGGTGCCCAGGCAAGGTACAGGGCCTGCTCTTCTGATGGCTCCAGCCTATGAGGTACAAGCCCAGGCCACTAGCTCTCATGACCTCAAAGCCAGCTCTTCTCACTGCTACAGATGGCAAGGAGTAAGATGCGGAAAGGAATCACCCCTGAACCCATGCTACCTCATGGCAAATGAGTGTTAGAGTCAGGCCTTCTTGGGGCCAACTCAAATCTACCCCTGCCACCAGGGTCAGGTCTGCTGTGTGGTCTAGGTGAGGTGCAGGGTCCATTCTCTTGAGTGTTACAGCTGGTAAGGAGCAGAGCTATCTCTCCCAAACTCATAGCCCTGAAGACAGCTTTCTTCACTGACAGAGTTGTAAAAGACAGGAATTGTGGTTATCATCTCTGTGCTCATCCCACCCCATGGCAGATGAGTGGAAGGGTCAGCTCTCCCACATTCATGCCCTTGGCTCTAACTCTACTACACCTTGTCACCAGGGATAGAACCACTGTATTTCCTGAGTGAACTTCAGGGCCCTATCTTCCAAGTGTTGTCACAAGTGAGAGATGGGCCAGCTCTCCAGAATGCTACAAGTAGTAAGGTGTGTGGCCATATCTGCATAGCCCTTGGACATCTATGTGGTCCATGACAGCTGTCTAACCAGGGATGTCCCCAAGTTCTCTATTGGTAATATGAAGCATGGCCATTGACACTGACCCCATACTTGCCACAGACTCAGACATGGCCAACCACGAGAGCTCTGACTGGCACTTCACCATGGCCTCATGTATTGGGGCTCCCACTCAAAACAGGTTACTCCTCTCCACCCATGAGTATCTAGTTCCACTTCTTTTCATAATGCTTAAGATGTTCCACTTCTCCTCTACCATATAATGACCACACACTCACACATTGTGGTGGTTCCTGCTGCAGGCTTGCTATGTGGCTGATAGGCCCTTGGGCAACATCCTCTGTCTGTGATGTATGGCATGGCAGCATGTGGGTGTCTATGGCCTGTGTGTGCCCTTTGCAGAAGGACGGGTCTGTGGGTGGTATGGCAGTCTGCAGGTCTCTGTCTTCCTTGTCCCTGACTGCCTCATCCCATCCCAACGGTGATTTGCAGTTGTAGGTGGGGCTCTGTGTGTCTGTGTACTGCTCTTGCCTTTGGGAGAGAAGTCAAGTCTTTGGGATTCTTTCCCTGCCATGTGCCACATAGCATGGAGGAATCCAAGTCTCTGTCTTCCTCCTCCCCTGCTGTGTTGCCTGGATTTAATTTGATTTGACTTGACTTGATTTTTAAAAATTTATTTATTTATTTATTTTACTCACTTTACGTCCTGCTCACTGCCATTCTTCTGATAACCCCCTCCTGCAGTTTTTCCCCACATACCCCCCTCTTGATTTTTATGTGTTCTAGGCATTTAACAACTATTGCTAACAAGCCAGGTATCAAGCTAGGATGAACAAGGAACTGCCATCTGGTCTACCCTGGCTTATATAAGAGCAACACCACCATAAGCTGTCTCTTTCTTCATTGCCAAGGGGGAAGTCTGTGTCTTTTAATTGGGGAAATGAGACTATTGATATTGAGTAATATTAATGACCAATGATTATTTATTTTTATTACTTTGTTGTTGCTGGTGATATTTGTGTTGGTGTGTGTGTGTGTTTCCTGTCTTTTTATTTTGCTGGTGTTAGATTATTTCCAGTCTTGTTATGGGTGTACTTGTTACTTCTGTAAACTCTGGATTTGTAGATAGATACACCTCAAATTTTATTCTAACATGGAATACCTCATTTTCTTCATCTGTGGTGATAATCTTTAGTAGGCTATAGTATTCTGGCATCTGTGATGTCGTAGAAACACATCTGTTCAGGTCCTTCTGTCTATTAGATTCTCCACTGAGAATTCAGGTATAACTCTGTCTACCTTTATATATTGCTTGATCTTTTTTTCCTTGAAGATTTTAATGTTCTTTCTTTTTTCTGTATGTTGAGCAATTTTATTGTTATGTGACAAGAGGATTTTTTTCTGGTACAATCTATTTGTTATTCTATATGCTTTTTGTACCTGGATAGGCATATCTGTCTTTTGGTTAGGAAATTTTTTTCTATTATCTTGTTGAAAATATTTTCTGGGCCTTTGAGCTGGCATTATTCTTTTTTCTTTCTTTCCATTATTTCTAGATTTAGTGATTTTATAATGTCCCAGATTTCCTGGATGTTTTATGTCAGGAGACTTAGATTTAACATTTTCTTTGACCGATGATGTATCCATTTCTTTTAACATATCATTAACATCTGGGATTATCTCTTCCATCTTTTGTGTTTTGTTGATGAAGCTTTCCTATGTAGTTCTTGTTCCAACTCCTGAATTTTTCATTTCCAGAGTTCCCTCAATTTGTATTTTCTTTTACTCTATATCTATTTTTTTAGGACTTGAATTGTTTCACTCACTGCCTTCGACTGTTTTTTTTTTGTTGTTGTTGTTGTCTTGGATTTCTTTAAGGGACTTGTCTCCTCCGTTTTCTGAGGAGAAGGTCCTTGATTTTGTAAGGGATTTATTCATTTCCTCTTTCAGAACTTTATCATCTTTATATAGTTGATTTTAAGATCTTTTTTTATTCTTCAACTATGTTGATATTCAGGATCTGCTGTGGTAGAATAGTTAGACTCTACTGAAAACATATGGTCCTGACTATTGCTGATTGTGTTTTTACACTGGCATGTGGGCATCTGGGTTTGGGATGAATTTAGGTCTAGGTGCTGATATCTTGATTTGTCTTTGTTGTGTGAGTGTTTTGTCCTTTGGGTTCTGTTTCCTCTCTGAATTCTTTTGGAGAATGTGATGATTGTGTGTTGCTAGTTTTTCTGACATGCTCACCTGTTGTGTTCACAGGGAGTGCCTTCTGGTGCTGGTAGCTGGGATGGTGAGATGATCCGTAGGTAGAAAGGTTTAAGGAGGTCTTTGTGATCTCTTGGGGATAAATTCAGAGAGAAAAGAGAGACAAAGGCAGGTTCCATG
The DNA here is from genome assembly GCA_021653895.1 of Mastomys natalensis. Taxonomy (NCBI): domain Eukaryota; kingdom Metazoa; phylum Chordata; class Mammalia; order Rodentia; family Muridae; genus Mastomys; species Mastomys natalensis. The sequence goes on along the minus strand of JAJTUV010001408.1, from coordinate 180,892 downwards.
CTCTAAAACTGGATATGAGATTAGGGGCTTGGATCTCAGAAGCAGTATGAGAGGTGTTGGTCCACCTTCAGCCTACTTGTTGCCCTGGGAGGAGCAACCCTTGGGTTAGCTGAAGGAGACTTCTGGGGTCTGGAGCCTAAGACAAAGAAATAAGTGAGGTGGGAAGAAAGTTAGAAGGGAAAGGTCAATAGTTTGGAGATCGGTTGGGGAGAGAAGTCTGTCTAGGCTGTTCTATTATGGATCTGGGGAGACCAAAAAATTGGAATTGGTGAAGACAGAGAGTGCAGAAGATCTGTAATAGCCTATATAGTTTTCTACCAGGCATGTTGTATGGGTTAGCAGAGGGTTCCTGCTGGGGTTAGAGGCTGGTGTAAAGCAATAAGTGGGGAGAGGAAGGTTATCAAGAGGTCTGTGGGATTCACAAGAATGTGGACACTTGGAGAAGAAAGGCTACAGCAGGTATTCTATTGTAGAGATAGTGATGAGACTTGGGGATCTGGAAGGGAGAAGGGAGTGGTGAGGATCTTCACTTAGCTTACCTGTTTCTGTGTTCTGCTTAGCTAGTATGTTGCCAGTGAATGCTGCTGGTTTTGGAAGCTGATATAATGGGATAGATGGGAGGAAGGAAGGTTGGGGGAGAAGATCTTTGTGTTCCTATGGGAATGAGGTTAAAGATGGATGTGAGACTACAGTGGGCTTCATGCTACAGAACTGGGGATGAGATTAGAGGCAGGTATTAGATTTCAGGAGCAATAGGAGAAGGTCTTTCTTCTTTTGCCTACTTGTTGCCCTGTGGGGAGCGGCCCTTGGGTTAGCAGGGGGTGCCTGCTGGGATTGGGGTCTGGGACAAAGCAACAAGTGGGAGGATGAAAATTAGAAAGAGAAAATCTATGTGATTCACTGGAGATGGGGTAGGGAAGGTTAAGTGTATTTTGCTGCAAGGCATTGGATCTGGGGAAAAGAGAGGAAAAAATATCTGCTTTGGTAATAAGAGGGGAAAATATCTGCAATTTCACACATAGCTGCAATATGCTTCAACTTTCAAATGAACAGGAAGTGCTTTAGGTTCTAAACAAATTCTCTATTTCTGAGCTGTAGAGGAAAGTAGGTATGTGTCCTCACTATCACTGTGCATCCAAAATGCAACACTGATCTGCTTTCTTCCGTGCTCCTCTAGTTGGAGAGAAAAAGAGGCTTCAAGTAGAAGGTCATTCTCCTTTATTTCTTTCACCAATTGTGTACAGAACCATTCTGGGTGGTCAAGGAGATGCTGTAAGTTAGGCAGAAGCATCAGAGAATTCTTTTGGTGTTGGCTTTGACTCAAGACATACTCTATCTCCTTTATCCTTACTTTCAGCATCTGCTCAGTCTTCCACTGCACAGGGAGAAATTTGAGAATCAAGGACTTCTGTGAGAATGTCCACAAAGAATGGCCTGTTCTTCTCACTGCTGGGGCTCCAACTATCAATGGAAACACGTGTGACCTCTGTCCTCAAGAACCCTAAATCCTGAAGGAAAAAAAAAAAAAAAAAGGAAATCCAGGAAAAGTAACATAGCTAAAAGAGGCTGAACCAAGTACTCAAATCTGAGGTAGGGAGAACCAGTGTGAATACACCCTCAGCCTAGCAGGTTTCTCTAAGCAGCAAAATGGATACTCTTAGGAATACCTAAATGCAGTTCTATATTTACATTTTACATTTGCGTTCCTAGTGCACAAAAAAATTGAAATCAATACTCATCTGTTTTGATTGCTTAGTTTGTTGGACTTTGATACATATTAGAAGGGTCTGTGTATGTAAAGAAATTAAAATCTGATACTCTAAACTAGAAGAAGTCCTAATACTCAAGGATAAAGGAAGTAGGCCAATTAATGGTTTGGAAATCTTCTAGTGTCTGTACACTAAAAATTGATAACCTCTACATATGTCGGCATAGGGTTCACACAGGGGTCATAAGCTTGCACTCTGTGCTGTTTCCATTCTTTCTCAATTAACACATGAATTTGGGAGGAAGTGATCACTAATGTGAGAGTCAATCCTTATTTCCTTTGGACTCTCATTCCTTACAGTCAATGTAATGTTCATTATTTGACAAGAAGTTCAACCTTTTACATTCTAACTGCTATTATTGACTTTCTTAGTATTTCCTTTGAATATGGTCTGAAACAGACTCAGGATTAAGATTGACTATAGTTCATTCTCCATTCTGAATAGCTGTGTGACACTGAGCAATGTACTGGTACATTTCCCTAGACTTGACACAAACTAGAATCACTTGTGAAGAAAGAGCCTCAACTAAGGAATTGCTGGCACTGAGTTGAACCCTGTGAATCTCTTTGTGAGCATTTAAATTTTTTTTAAAATTTATGTAGAATGGCCCAGTCCACTGTTGGTGGTGCATTTCTTAGGCCAGTATGACTAAAACTGGAATGGAGAGTTGGTGTTGATGGCTGTGATGGACTTCCCTATGATTTGCATTTTCATTAGTGTCTCTTGATTGGAGGGGGTAGTTGTGGGAACATTGAGAACTTTGAGCTTTATGTGCTTAAAGATTGAAGAGCACTTGTTGTAGGATTGTGGAAAGATAAGACAATTAAAATAAATGCAGAGAAGTGAGTCTTGGCCTGAGAGGTTTCAAGGAAAAAGTGAGATATTGTCAAAACTTCTAACAGAGCTGTTCATACAATGTAACGGAATTAAGAATCTATGGAAGTGAAACATTTCTTTAACTTTTATAGTAAACATGGTTAACTTGGACTAAGACTCAACTGTTAATCATTAATGACTCCATCATTATTGTGGTGAAATCTTTGGGAAATACTTTCTCAAGGTCAGTATACAGAAGCTGTGAGTGGGGAAAAGGCTGACATGTAACCTGGCAACAGAGCATACAAAATACTTTGTAAAAGTCCACATGATGCCAGTTGGGAAGGTATGAGAAAGATATGAAGACAAGCCAAATATTAGGCATTATATAGCAGGGTCAGAATCCCCTAGGAGACCAAGAGAGGCCATTGGTAAAGATAAAGCCTCATTTTTAGTGGAGACCCCAGAAAATTGGATATACTAAGAGTGATGGTAACTATGAATGACATCAGCATCTGTGGAGTGAAGCCAGTGGATAAGTAGAATTGTCTATGCCCTTTGGAGCCCAGTAGATTATGAGTGAAATACAAATACTGAACATGGAGTTGTTTAGACTGATGGATATTGAAGTTTGCTTTTGTCTTATTGTAACTATACCCTGGTTCTTCCCTTTTGAAATAAGAGTATATGTAAATTAAAATTTTTTTTACAGGAGCCCATAGTTAAAAGATTTTTGAAATCTGAAACAGACACTGAAGTTTTACAGTAGTCAGTATTTTTAAAATTGTGGAACTTTTAAAAATGGGCTTTTTAATATTGTTATATTAATGTTACAATAGAATATTCTGGACAAACTGGAAAATAGAGGTTATTGTTTAGTAAAGATTTGTTTGTGAGATAAGGAGTAAGTTAGGTTTGTGAGTCTTTATCAAATTGACATAAACTAGAATCTCATGTGAAGATGGAACCTCAAATGAGAAATTACCTTCATTATATTGGTCTATGGGGGATCTTCTTGATTGGTAATTGATATTAAAAAGCCCAGATTGTACCATACTTAGGCATGTAGGCCTGGGCTGTGTTAGAAAGGTAAGCAATCCAGGAGCATCAAACCAGTGTAAAACATCTTTCTATGGTATATGCTTCAGTATATATACTATATATACTGAATATTCAGTATATATATTATATATATAATATAAACAGAAGGGAGTGTAGAACAGAACAAGTACTTAACTTGTCTAGCTTTGTTATTTTCCCTTAAGATAATAAAAATTCTAGTTACTTCATAAGATTGGGGGAAATTCATATATATATAAATTTTTTAGTCTGTGAAAAAAAGCATGTACATGCAAGTTTCAACTGTCTATTATCTTGAAGAATGATATTCCACATGTTAAGATTCATAAACTGAAAATGAATACAAGAAAGACAATGTGTCAAGAAAATGGAAAGTGGAAACAAGATGTAGCTAATTTTATATCTGATAGAGCAGGCTTTAAGACAAAATTAGAAGAGAAGTCTAACAAATATCCAAAATATCCATCAAGAAGTTATAACAAATCTCTCTCTCTCTCTCTCTCTCTCTCTCTCTCTCTCTCTCTCTCTCTCTCTCTTGTGTGTGTGTGTGTGTGTGTGTGTGTGTGTGTGTGTGTGTGCAATAAATATTGAGGCTTTTGGTTTTATAAAACAAGCGTTGATGTATGCAAAAGAATAGACAGATACTCATCTAATAATAGCAGAAATTGTTTATAACCCCCTCTCAACAATAGATACAGCATCCATACTAAAAAGGTATGGGTTTGAACTGAAGAAAAGATAAAATAGACTTATCAAACACACAGACAAACACACACACACAAACACACATACATATATGTATACACACACATGTATTTAATCTTATTGAACAACTGCAGAATGAACATTTTTCTCATAAGTCCTTGGAAATTTCCCTAAATTAGATTATATTTTATAGCATAAGCAGCATTTAACAAACACAAAATATTTCTTGTTCTCAGGATGTAGTGAGCAAAAACTAGAAATCAATATAAAAAGAAACTACAGAAACCACACAAATACATGCAGAAGGATGAATGTATTTATGAATGACCATTTCATAACTGAAGAAATCATGGGTGAAATTGAAATTTGAAGAATCCAAGGAAAATATAAGAACATCATTGCCTTTGGGATATGGCAAGGAAAATAATCCTAAGAGAAAAATTTATAGATAGCAATGCTTACATTAAAGAAGGAAATTACAAATAAATAACTTGGTGATGTATCTAAAGCCTTATGAAGAGAAGAGAACAAACTGCAAAGCTTTCATAAGGAGAAGAACACTGTCAATAGGAGAAATTGGCAGCCTAATTGGAAAAGTATCTTCATCAACCTAGAAAATTAACAAAGAACTCAAGAAGTTAGACACCAAGAACCTGAAGAACCCAATTAAAAAATAGGGCAAAGAGATAAACAGAAAATGTCAACAGAGGAATCTCAAATGGCTGAGAAGCACTTAAAGAAATGTTCAGAACCCTTAGTCATCAGGGATATGCAAATCAAAGCAACTCTGAGATTCCATCTTACACCAATCAGAATGGCTAAGATCAAAAACTCAAAGAATAATACATGCTGGTGAAGATGAGGAGCAAGAGGAATACTCCTCTATTACAGTGGAAGTGAAGACTTGTACAACCATTTCAGAAAATGATTTGGCAGCTTCTCCAGAAACCCAGATATACTAATCCTGGGTATATACTCAAATGATGCTTCACCATCCCCAAAGACATTCATTCAACTATGTTCATAGCATTTTTTATTCTTAATAGCCAGAAACTGGAAACAAAGTAGATGTCCCTCAACTGAAAAATGGACTTTAAACATGTGGCACATCTATAAAATGTAATAGAATTCAGATATTAAAAACTAAAACATCATGAATTTTGCAGGCAAATGAATGGAACTTGAAATATCATTCTGAGTGAGGTAACCCAGTCCTAAAAGGACATGCATGGTATGTACTCACTTATTACTGAATATTAGCCATAAAATATAGGATACCCATGCTATACACTCCATAGAACCAAAGAAGCTAAACAGGAAAGAAGGCACAAGCAAGGATACTTGAATCTCACTTAGAAGGGGGAATTGGGTAAGAGAGAGGTTCGGCAGGTAAATAGGGTGGTTCAGGATCAAGTGTGGGGAGAAACAGGAGAGATGGCCAGATGGCCATGAGAATGCATGAAAATCTGCAATTAATGGAAATGAGGAGGTAAGGGGCATCTGCAGGACATGACAAAGACCTAGAATAGAGCATCCACCCAAGAATCAATAGGAGTGACCTTAGCTATGACTCATAGAATTGGGGATAGGGAACTGGAAGAGGCCATCTCCTGCAGCCAGGCAGGAACCCCAGTGGAGCAATGATGACACAAAACCATCCACCAAACTTTCAACCCAAAATTTATCCAGTTTACAGGAAATACAGCTACAGGGGATGGATCAGAGACTGAGGGGATGACCAACAAATAACTGACCCAACTTGAGAGCCATCCCATGTGTCAGCACCAATCCCTGACTCTATTAATTATACTGTTAAGCTTGTAGATAGGAGAAGCTCCACCCAGCAGCTGATTCAGAAAGATGCCAAATGATGCCAAACGGTGGTGGTTGGACCTTGGGAACTCTTAGTGAAGAATAGGAGAAAGGATTGCAGTCTCTAAGGGATAGGTACTCCACAGATAGACAACAGAGCCAACTAACCTGGACCCTTGGGGCTCTCAGAGACTGAACCACCAATCAACAAGCATTCACGGGCTGGACCTAAGCTTCTCCACCCTTAATGTAGCAGATGTACAGCTTGATCTTCATGTGGGTCCCGAACAACTGAAGTAGGCGCTATCCCAAAAGCTGTTGCCTGCCCATGGAATCTATTCTTCTAGCTGAGCTACCTTGTCTGGCCTCAGTGGGCATGGATACACCTAGCCCCACAAAGACTTAAATGTGCCAGGTTATAGGGTACCCAGGGGGCCTCCACCTGCTCAGAGAAAAAGGAGAGAGGAGATGGGGAGAGGGACTCTGTGAGGCGGAATTGGGAGGGGCAACATTTGGGATGTAAATTTTAGAAATGCTAGAAGTTCGTCTCTGCCTGCAATCTCAGATGGGCACACTGCTCCCCAGCCCCACAGCTCTGCCTGCCTCCCAGGAAGCTTGCTCTTTTCAAAAGGGAAATTGAGGAGGCGTAGATAGAGTGGGATGTGCTGGGATGAGAAGTGGTCGGGGGGGCATATTGTCAGGATGTAAAACATGGGAGAAAAAAGTATAAAGGGCATGCAAATACATTACATGTTAAGTGAAATGTTAAATAGGATTAATGCCTTCACTCATTCTAGAATCTCTTAATTACATTGAGGGGCTAGGAACATGGCTAACTCAGTAAATTGCTTGCCATACAAACAGAAGGACCTGAGTTCAGATCATTAGCTCTTAAATAAAAAGCCGGACCCTTCAATGTGTGCCTTCAGCCCAAGATGGAAATAGGTGGATTCTTGGAGCTTACTGGCTGGGATTTGCCAGGGAGCCTAGGTAAACTGATGAGCTTTGGATTCAATGAGAGAATCTGTCTCAGGAAACAAAGCAAAGAATGATTAAAGAAGTCACACATAGTAGAGATTAGACCTCCACATGCACATGTATACTTAACTCCACAAAAGCATACACATATAGATACATATACTCAAAGATCCTGAAAAAAAAATGAGGAAGTGTAAAGTAACTAACTTTCTTAACTGGTACAATGATTAATACTCCCAGATTAATACTCACCTGGGTCAAATTTGGCAAGCTCAGCAGCCAGGTATATTTTACTTCATTCAGTCACAGGAATGAAATCTAGAGCCTTAATAATCAATAACTTCACTCAGTTTATCCTGAAATCACCAGACAAAAATGAACATTATCTCCAATTTTTAGTATTGAAAAAAATCAAATTGGGGGAAGGGAGGAGGAGTCTCAAAGCATGGAAGAATCTTCCTGATCACTAAAAGTATATAATATTTAAATTAAGATCCTACAAAAGTTTAAGACAGGTGTGATGGTACATGCTTTTTGCTTCCAGCACTTGGGAGGCAGAGGTAGGCAGATCTCTTTGAGATCAAAGTCAGTCTGGTCTACATATCAAATTTTAAGCCAGCTAGAGTCATACAGTGAGACCTTGTCTCAAAACACAAAAAACACAATCAAATAAACAAATGAAAAAACCCACAAATGTTTGAATCTACTATTCCGTAGACTCTGGTAAAAACTTCCACATAAAACTCACTTAATATGTAAAATAAACTGAGAAGCATATAGTAATGCTGTTAATGTTTAACAGAAAGGAACATGGGTGGTTGACATCAACCCTGACTACTTGTGTTCTATACCTGGAGCCTATGCAGCAGAATGCTGGAAATGACTCCCAGAAGTTGTCATCATGCTATGGCTGGCAACACCTACCATTCTGTGGCAGGTACATAGACCACACACACACACACACACACACACACACACACACACACACGCATGCACGCATGCACACACATTTATTTAAAACAATTGACACAAAGCAGAATTGAATAAACCCTCACAATCTTGCAGACACATTTAATTCTCTTTTCATTTCCCTGTTTAGCCCTAGAGACCTGAAAGCTCCTAAAGATAAGAGATTCTGACTATCAAACATCTACAGAGAATCTTGCCTTAATTCCTACTATCCAGCTCAACTTGTCTCAAAGAAGATTCATAACAGACCATGCAAATGAACCCCTGTACAGCCTACTTAACATGCAGGCCTGATGACCCAAGTTCAATTCGTAGAAGCCATGTAGAGATGGATGCAGAAGACCATCTCAACGAAGCAGTCCTCTGACCTTCATTTGCATAGGCACACTTTAATTTGTAAAAAGTTTTGTTTTCATTTTGGGTTTTTTTTTTTGTTTGGTTGGCTGGTTTGGTTTGGTTGATTGGCTGATTTTTGTTTTTTTGAGACAGGGTTTCTCTGTGTAGCTCTGGTTGTCGAAGAATGCAATCTGCAAAACAGGTTGGCCTAAAATACATAGGGATCCACCTGATTTGGCTTCCCAAATCCTGAGGCCTGAGCCAATACCACCTGACAATAAAAATTTTTAAAGAATTTTTATGAGTAATTCTGATGTATTTAACTTTCCATTTGAAACTTTAAAGGTTTAATCCTAAGAATCATCCTCACAGTTACTGTGTTAACCAAGATGTGGACATATGACCATGTTTCACAAGCAGGATTTTACAGAGTAGATATACACAGGAATCGTGACATAAAGAAACATCATATAATTCATAATATTCCTCAAACTGTGAGTTGCTTCTTTGTCCACTTCCACATCTACTATTAACTATAGGTATGAGCACTGAATTGGAAGAAACATAAAGGATATAAGAGGGAAAAATCAAGCAATAACTTAGGGAAGCATTCCTTGCAAACTGTTTAAGTTTTGCTAAGTGGAATGGACAGCAACAATATATATAATATATATGAATAATATATAAATTATATATAATATATAGAGATTTATATATATATGTATATATAATACACATACATACATACACACACACACATATATATGATATACAATGGGACAAACGAGATCAGAAGTCTATGACCTTAAGTAAGTGACTTCATTTTTTTCTTCTTATGAAATAGAAAAAAAAAAAAAAAAGAAAGAAAATGTAAGAAAGAAAGGAGAAAGGAAAGAAGGAAAGAATTAAATGTTTAAATGAGAATTCTTTAAAGGTGATGGCTGGCATGTAAGACCACTAAACTAAAGTAAGCTACAGGGAGTCATAAGCTCACAGTCTCCCTATATATCCAAAATTTCCTAATTGAGAAAAAGGTTTTGGGCCAGAAAAATGGCTCAGTGGATAAACTGACTGTGTTCAGTCTCAAAGACCTGCATGATGGTGGGAAAGAACTGATATCCAAAAACAATTCGATGATCTCTGCCTGTACATCATGGCATGCATGTACACAGGCACACACACACACACACACACCACTCACACAGAGTCACACAAAATAAATATGTAAATTTTAATATAAAAAAGTAATTAAGTTTTTCCACCTATATGATCTTAAACATCCACAAGAAAAGTAAGTCCTGGAATAGAATGGTCAATATATGTTTCTTTAACATATTTTTGACATTAAACTTTTACCAAATGACATGTCCTTTGACAGTTGTTTCTCAGTAATAAGTTTCTTCCTGATAATATTGTCTCTAAAAGAGTACTTCTTACAGCTGTAAAATGATACACAGTGTCCTAACTAATCATATTATCTGTTTAAAAGTGGCTGTCAAATACCCTGTTGTCAAACTTGCTGATATTTAGTTGTGACTTAAACAAATGGAACCAGGATTTCTACTCAGATTTGGACAATATTGTCCACTGCCATTGAACATTATAGTTAGTAGATGAGCAGAGGCGCCACTTGCTGGTCTGATATTGTCAATAGGTCTTTACAGAATTCTTTTAAAGAATTTTTTTGGTGCAATCCAGCCATCTGTAAAAGTATGCCTCACTTTATTAAATAATGCTTATGTTAACCATAATGTCAAAGAAGTTTCCTCATTAACCTTGTCTCTTAATGCTTGAAGAAAGTCAATGACTGACATCTAAACTGACATTGGCAGTAGAAAGGCTCCTGGATCCCTTAAGCCAGAAAAATGGCCTCTTCCACAGTGTACATCTTAAGGTAAACAGTATTGGTAGAAAAATGATCAATTTCATTGATGCCTACGACAAAGCCTTCTTTGGATGGTTTGGGTTGATTATGCTCTTCATCTACTAAAGGCAAAACTGCCTCAACTTATTTCAGAAGGAATTACAGCACTTCTAACAATCTCAATTTGCATATGTTAGAGATGCTACCTTACTCATGATAAGCTCCAAAGACATGCACCATCTCTGAAGAGCTGTAATATGCTCTGGATCATCTCATTGATTAAAGTTTAATGTGGCCCCTTAGATAGACCCTCCTCTGAGGCACTCTTACTGCTGTCCCTCAATCATAGACCCCTTTTCAGCTAGAAGCAGTTAAAAGCAGTTAGTACCCCCAAGCCTCTAACAGCAATCAGGGTGACCTCTCAGAGCAGAAAATGAAACACTAAGTGTTAGACTCTCATTTTAGGGAGACAGAGAGAGGGGCAAAGGGTCAGAAATAAACGTGAATTTTCTAGATAGCCACCTTCTTCCTCACCCTTCTCTTGAGACAAAAGGCTAGCATCTTGTAAAGAAGGGTTTGCAGGATTTTGTTTCACATCCACAGGACCTGTGCTGATGGACTAGTCTGGTTAAAGCCTGGTCAGGACATGTACTCAAAAGTTCTGGGCCAGTAAACCATTCCAGCTTTCTTCAAATTGATCAACCCTAAATTGGAAGAGGAAGATGCTTCCAAGATTTAAAAGCCCCCAGACCTGGAGAAAAGACTGTATTTTTCAGTTTCCTGAGTCCTGTTTTTCTCTGTATAACATCATCACCCCCAATAAACACCTTTCTTCAACTGCTGTTTCTTTCTGTATTGCCTCAGATTTCTCTGCTCCAGATTTTTCCAGACTTTTAATTATTTAATTGGCAGAGAAAATGAACCTGATCAAGACACCTCCACAGTATCAGTTCAAAATCCCTAGACTATATCAGTTCACATTGACTGCCGTTTCATTCAGACTCAACACTCTTCACTTCAAGCACTGAGGAGACATCAATTGTGGCACCATGGGTTAAACAGTAGACTTAGGGTTAGGAAAATCATCCATGAACAAAAATAAAGAGCTCCACTATCTCGCTGAGATGTGGGCTATAGAGGCAATTTTCGTAGGAGTGTAAAATAGACCAAGACTTCCACAGGCTGGCAGAACAGGGACACTGGGGTAGGAAGAAGTTGCCAGGAGAACAGTGACCTTGTGGTGGTAGGTTATATTGTTCTGCTGCATAAAAGAAAAAAGAAAACTGACAGAATCACCATATTTGGTGTAGCCTCTCTTTTCATCTGCTGAGACAAAAATGGATTTGGGGTGGGGAAAATAGCAGATGGCTTTTTCTATCAAATGTAACTCATGCCAATAAGTTCTTATTTAAAGCAAGTCTACAGTCAGGGGCTAAATTTGTTTTTTAGAGTGTCGGCTTTTCTAGCCATGTTTTGCTGAATCCTGGGAAGAAGCACGAAGACTCAAATTTATTTGATTCCGAGAATGTGTATGGATGCCCTGGATCAGTCTATATTGCTCCTGGGCTCTAGTGGGTTTATGGGCAGCTGCTCTCCTAGATGGAGGGTTGTGTTTTGACTCTGGGAACCTTGATTTTAAGAAACTCAGAACACACAAATCTCTTTCCTCTATGAACTCTGGTTGAACCCAACAGATGTTCAAACTTTTCATTTTCTCCTCCAGCGAGGCTTAATGCAGATTTTGTTACCAGGGTAATCATCTCTCTGTTTGCTTTATTAATCTAGCCTCTCTGAATGTTGACTCTAGATATTTAAAGGCAGTTGAAATATCTGTTTTTTTCCACTGATTTATCAGCTCAAAGTCTTCATTTTATAATTTTTCTCTCTAATATCAGCTCCTTAATTTAAGCAAAAAAATGAAGAAAAGACAAATGTTTAACTGCCTTCAGTTTAATCTCAACCATGGAAAATGAATTTTACTTATTCTTTGGATTGTTCAATATTGGCTATTGCTCTAGCCAGACCATGCTTGGAATAGTGGCTTTAGAATCAATGTAACTTGCTGATCCATTTATACTTCTAAAAGGGAAAATAATGTCACTTTCAGAGGCAGAGTTGGAACTCAGTGGTAGAATGCTTGCCTAGTATGGCTGATGCTCCAATTCAAACCAGCACCAAAAAAGAGGCAAACGAGTTAACCAACTTTTGTGAGCCTGTTTCCTTCCTAGTCTGAAGATGGAAATACCATAGAAGGAAATTAGGAGGATTCAGTAAGACAATGCATGTGTGTGCAAAGTATTAACTGTATTTCCTTGCATGTATGACTTATTTTCGGAAAATGAGTTCCTTAGTTTCTAAGGTGATACCAACTGTCTATGGAGAAAACAGAGAATGGCCTATGTGCATAGACTAAATGACTCCCTCTGAACTATATGGGAGGACATACAGAGCACATCTACCAAAGGGAGAACAATAATAGTTGCTTGAGTGATGGTCAGATTTGCTTTGCTCCACATACTGATGATCTGAGTCACTGTGAACACACAATACCCATTGACCACTTGGAGTGAGTAGAAAATGTCTGAGGATAGAAAGGAATGTTGTTGCACATGGTCCTACCCTGACAAAAGAAATTTTCTTTCCTTTTTCTCCACTTAAAACTATGTGATATTAGACATTTTGACTGTGTTGCTCTCAATGTTTCCACTTGAAGGATTAGAGTAGTAAATTAAGTTATCTTTATGAGTGCCTCTAGGCCATATATGGCAAATTTGATTCTGACTTTGAATCTGTTGACAATATAAATAATACATCAAACATGCAGGTGCACTGGAATTGATAGTCAATTGGCAGGGGAACTCCCTGGGCTTCTTAATGTAGCTCTATTTTGAGACTTCATTTTCAGGAAGCCAAGGCATTTCAGTGCTTCTCAACACCCTCATATAGACATTTGTCACACTATGTTTAAAACAAAATGGAAATTAATCCCTTGGCTCAAGTCTTTTTAGTTAGAAATAGTCTTGAGATGCCCTGACCTGGAAGAATAAATTTTATTAAACTTGACAATTAAAATGGACACATGTTTGTCTAACTCTGAACATACTACTGCTTTTTTCACCATTCTTGCATCTATGATTAAACTAAAAGGAGCAGCAGGGTTTGTTATGCACCAACAAGGAATCTTGTGACATATGGAAACATTATATTTACATTGCAATTGCTAACAGAAAACAAATTAAATGAACATGGCATCAAATTCTGTATTTGCTACACATAAACTGAGTCACATTGTATAAGAAATTCAAATTCCTAAAATTTGGATTTCTCATTTCTCACCATGAAAAAGACACTTTCCTTAGTAAATTTGTATGGGATAAAATTAGTAGTTGCAGACCATAACACACTTACCATTGGCCATTAATACCACTGCTGAGTGCTATCTAGGACATATGAAATGATCTTTATTTCCATCTTTGTTTTCTACATATCATGTGACTTACAGTAGAAGCCTTAATCTCTCAGAATTTGTTGATTATTTAAATTGCTTACCATAGTGTACACTTCTCAGGGTACACATTAAATGTACTTAGCAGAGGCCTGACAATTAGTCCTCAATTAATAATTAGGTATCTTGGCAGGCATTGCCAAGCTTGGAGAATGTTGAAGGTGGACCCTTGTGGTGGTTTGAAAGCAAATGTCCCCTATAAGCTCATAGTGAGTGGCACTGTTAGGCATGTGGCCTTGTTGGAGGATATGAGACACAGGCTTTAAGGACTCAGACTCTCAAGTCTGACCAGTGTGTCTTAGTCTTGCTTCTGCTACCTGTGGATCAATATGTAGAACTCTTGCCTTCTCCAGCACCATATCAGCCTAAACACTGGTATTCATGATAATGGACTAAACCTCTGAACTGTAAGCCAGCCCTAATTAAATATTTCCCTTTATAATAATGATCATAGTCATGGCATCTCTTCACAGTTACAGAAACCTTAACTGTGTTGCTAAGAGACTGGGGTATTACTGTAATAAGCCTAACCATGCTTTCATTTGGAGGAGTGTAGACTTTAAGACTTTGGATTAGAAAAGTAGATGCATACTTTGTGTGGGGATTAAATGGGCCATACTTGTAGAAACATGGAAGACAATAGTGCTGAAGGTAATTTCAATTGTGGGGACTCAACTCAAAAGGTTTCAGAGGAGAAGAATTTTCATATATAGCCCAAAGACTATTCTTGTGATATTTTAACAAAGAATGTGACTGCTTTATGGCCTTTTCCAAAAAAATTTGTCTGAGACTAAACTGAAGAATTTTGGATTAATGGTGTTGGCAGAAGAAATCTCAAAACAGCCTAATATTGATCCTTTCATGTGATTCTAAGTGGTTGATCTCATAAAGATCTATAATGAAAAGGAGCAAGCTAAGCAAGGAAAGTTATAAAATGTACAACTTGAGGAGAAAAACGGTCACTTGGAAGTGGAATGAAGCTAAATCCCCTGTTCAAAGAGATAAACAGATTAAAGAAAAGTCTGATGTTAAATGGAATAAAGGAAGTGGTGAACTCAGGACAAGACCCAAACCAGACTGTGAAAAGAGATTAAAGTACAATTTAGGTCCAGGTATCATGGTACAAGTCTTTAATCCCAGCACTCAGAAGACAGATATCTCTGAGCCAGGTGAGATAGGTCTGTGAATTTTGAGACCAGCCTGTTTTGCATCAAGTTTCAGGACATTCAAGTTTAGACAATGAAGGAAACTGTTGAAAACAGAAAGCTGGTGAACATGTTCCAGTTGCAGCAAGAAACAGAACATGGAAACTTTGGCCACATGATTCAAGCTTTAGAGTTAATGATAGAAAAAAAGAGGTAGTGGAATT
Source organism: Mastomys natalensis (assembly GCA_021653895.1). Taxonomy (NCBI): domain Eukaryota; kingdom Metazoa; phylum Chordata; class Mammalia; order Rodentia; family Muridae; genus Mastomys; species Mastomys natalensis. The sequence continues at coordinate 165,689 of JAJTUV010001408.1, read as the reverse complement.
TCCCTCTGAGGCCAGGTGTATGTCAGGATTATCTCTGTGTGGAGGACCAGGGAGACCATTGTGTGAAGATATAAAAGTGAAGCCTCCATTGCCTTAGAGACACCAAAATATTGAAGATGCCAGAAACAGAGGATAATGTAATATTATATATATATATATTTACTAACACAGGAAGTGAAAACAGCCCAAGAAAAAGAAGTGTGTTGTAGTCAACAAAACTGAAAGGAGTTGGAGATCTGAAGAGCGCTCTGACATCAGACATGGATATACAGTCTTCAGAGTTTGCCCAGCTAGCCTTTGGTCTTGCTTTGGTCCAAAATTCCCTCAATATGCTCCCCTTTTGGAATGGTAATGCATACCCTATGCCAACATATGTTGGAAGTATATTATCTGCCTTTTGATTTTGGTTTTACGTGAGATTACAGTTAAGAGATTGTATGAATCTCAGAAGAGATTTTGAACTTTAGACTTTTAAACAGGGTTGAGACTGTAATAGAATCTGAGGACTTTTGAAGTTGGATTGATAATATGGCTGCAAGCCTGTGATAGCTATGGAGTTGTGCTGGTTTGAAAGAAAATGACCCCAATAGGCGAAGAGCAAGGGGCACTATTAGGAAGCATGGCCTTGTTGGAGTAGATATGTCCTTGTGGGAAATGGGTCTCTGGCCAGAGTGTCTCAGTCATCTTTCTGCAACCTCTGAATCAAGATGTAGAACTCTTAGCTCCTTCTCTAGCACCATGTCTGCCTGAATGTTGCCATACTTCCCACAATATTGATAAAGAACTAAACCTCTGAACTGTAAACCAACCCCAATGAAATGTCCTTTATAAGAGTTGCCATGATCATGGTGTCTCTTCACAGAAATAGAAACCCTAAGACAGCACCCTTCTATAGACTTAGATTTTTTTCTAACCCTATTTTATCTAGGGTGCTAGAACACTTTAACCTCTCTTTTAGCCCACCAACCAGAGGTAGGGGAAGAAGGTTTAGAGGAAATGGGGGTTGTTGACTTGTTTAGAAGAGTTCTTTGGTTAATTCCAATCTTCATTGTCATGATATCAGCAGTACAGTCCAATAGCAAACACTAAACACAAATCCGTAGTGGCAGTTTAGTCCAATGACAAGCACCAAACACAAGTTGCAGCAGCTCAATTCAGCAGAAACTGCAAATTGGTTTTCCCAATCTGTACAAGTCAGCAGAAGCATTAAGAATCTGCCAGAATACCAAAAGAAGTTCTTCGGCATGTTTCTGTCTGTAATGTGATTACCAGCAAAGATCAGTGAAGCATTGAAAGGTATAGCAGTGCAAGAGGAGTTATAACTCTCTGTGGAGTTATATTTATATTCTTTCTAAACATCACATGCCCTCTCAAGCGTCTGTTCCAGCAAAATGTCATATGTCCTCTCACATGTCTGCTTCAGGAAAACATCTCACAGGAGAGCTTCCAGAAAAACATCAGGTGACACAACTGAGTTTCCAAAGAAACCAGAAATTTCCACTTCACCTTTCCTCAATAATCAGCTTTGTCCTTCCTGAAGACTTAAAATATCAAATTAAAGGGAGGAGGCAGAAGCAGCAGCACTTTTATAGAGCAGAGATCTGTCTGTATAGGGAAACCTAATTCCTTTTGACTGAGTTCTACCTATTCTAAGGTGTTTTCTGAAATTTATGCTATTTCCCCCTCTCCTAGTACTAATCTAACTGGACATGTCAATCCCCTATTAAGGAAGATCTAGGTCTAAGAAAAGGAGGGGAGGTTAGGGTTCTGTGCTCTAGTCTCCTCATCTTTCTCAGTAACCTTTTCTCTCTCTTCCCTGTATCCCTCCATTTTCTGACAGCTTAATCAATCAAGAGTGTGATCTATGGGAGTTGAGAGCTGACTTTTGGGTCTTTCATACCATGGTCTATATAATTATGTAAACCCTCTTCTAGGATTTTGTGTACCACACAAACCCAGTTTGGGTCCTGATCCTTCTCCTAATCTGTCTTCCTCTCTGTCTCTCATTATCTACTACTGACTACTAGAACAGAGACCCTTACCATTTCTGTCTCAGACCAAACCATATCCACCAAAGATTTACCAGGAAGATAAGGGTTGGCCAATACCAGGAGGCACCTCAGGCCTAGCCCTTTTCTGACTTCAGGAGTTCCTTGGCTTTTGACACCTGATTTTTGCAAACAAGGACCCTTTTCTGCAAAGGAGGCTCATGTCTTTGGCTACTACCTAAAGTTCAGGTGATGACTTAGAGAAGTCTTGACTTCTGAGATAGGTTCTAAATTGTCTATGTCCAAGGGCATCTAGTTGACACATCTAAAATTAAACATCTACTTTAGGTCTAACTGAACCTAAGACCTGCTATGATTACATGTCTCTTCTCTTAGATCTGGCTCCAATAAGTAGACAACAGCCATACCCAAGTTGGTACTCTTAGTTCCCAAATTCTTATAGACTTAGCTAACTTCAACATATAAAATGACAAATGGTCTGAGGTCTCCTATACCCAAGTGTTCTTTGTCTTTGAGGCATGTCTTTGTCAAACCTGTAGAGCATATCAGATATTATTACTCTTAATGCTCCCTTCCAAACAACCCTCCAATTCTGCTGCCCCATCTCATCCTTAAACCTTCTCTAGTTTTTATCCTGCCAATAAACCACCCCCTTACAACTCTCAAAAATTCCCCAACTCTAGCCCTCTCATCCCAGATCTTCATTCCTCCTACACTCTCCAGTTTTACTTTGTTCCCTCCCAACCCAGACTAATTTCCTCTTATCTCCCCATCATCTACCTCCAACCCCTCCTTTATCTATTTCTCCTGGAACCATGCCTCCCACTCCCTACTCCTCTCTTGCCATGACTCCACCATTTTGTCACCTTCTTTCCCTATTCTCCTTGTAGTTTCTCCAGACTCGAAAGCATCCTTCACATACTTCTCTTCGTATGTTCTCCTTAAGAGATTTTTCACACCAGATGGCCCTACCCTATCCTAGTCCATATACTTTTTTCCAAGTCAGATATGAATCAAACAGAAGGAAAACTAGGCTTACTTTAAGAAAAACTTCTCTATTTAGAAAACAGTTATATCATCTGACCCAAATATACCACTAATGAGTTCCTTTCCTCTACTCACCCTGATGCCTCCTCGACACTGGGGAGCTAGTGAATCTCTCCAACCTTAATTCTCAATCTCTTTCCACAAAAGGGTCTGCCCCTATAAAATAATTTTCCTAACCTTAACTACTGCTAAACTGGATGGTTTCTCCTCACGGATTCACCTATCTCACCTCACAAAGACCTCAAACCTCTTTTGAACAATACTTATTGGGCCCACCTCCTTATAAATAATGATAATTTTCCCTAGGCCTGTACAGGAATGACTCAACAGAAGCTAATGGCTCTCACCCTATAACAGCTCCATTCATTTCTGATATATCTATAAGAACACTCATGGCTAATTTGACTGCTCATGACCACCTTTGAGGACCTTCTGGTTGCTGTGAAGATCTGATTCTTCATTCCTTTCACCGTGGAACAGATCTAATTATTTACATTAGTTCTTTATTTTCTTCTCTTTCTTTCCTGCCATGCTTTGTAACCTCCTGTTGATAATGTGTGCTTGCTTTGGTGCAGCATTGCTGGCAGTAGAGATGGCCTGTGTCATCCTGAATGACTGGAACAAGAAGCTTCTCCTAACATTTTCTTTAACCTCATTTGTATTAACCTTTAGCTTCATAAGTTGCCACCCCTTCTGCTAGAGTGCCCCTCTATCTCTGACTATTAATTGTAAATATCATTTCCATTGAATGAGTCACTGTACCTTCCTTGCCATTATGTCCCTCCTTCTGTTTTTATTACTACTTTTTCTACTTCTTGTTGCAGTAAATATTTAAACTGCCAAATTTGTTGCTGTAAGATCTCCTACATGAAGGAGACCAGTAAAGGAAATCACAACTCAATAATTATGGGTATAAATTGCACGCCTTGATTGGGCAGATTTAGCACTACACTACTCTAATCCCTGGCTATGAGATCCCTTATAACTTGTGGTTTATCCAGGCCGTGTGGTTGTCCTTCCGGCTCCAGCTCCTCCGTCATCGTCATCGGCTTCCTTCTACCCTCTGGACTTCCTCCTGTTTCTACCTCTGCCTCCCTTCTGTTCTACCTTTTAAATCGAATTCGTCTCACTTGCTCCTCCCCTAAACATTTTTCTCTGCTTCCCCTTCTACTGCCCAATCTCTTGCTCTAGCCTTTATTTTACAAGTTTTAATTGGACAGAAAGTTTACAAGATGTCACCTGTGTACAGATTCAATCATCCTCTGCAGTCCCTCCCAGGAAAGTGAAACTAGGATCAAAATACAAGGCTGGGCTATCCACTGGGACTAGGATCAAAATACAAGGCTGAGGCTATCCACAACAACTTCTTTTTTCTTTTTTTTTTTTTTTTTTTTTTTTTTTTTTTTGGTTTTTCGAGACAGGGTTTCTCTGTATAGCCTTGGCTGTCCTGGAACTCTCTCGGTAGACCAGGTTGGCCTTGAACTCAGAAATCCGCCTGCCTCTGCCTCCCAAGTGCTGGGATTAAAGGCGTGTGCCACCACCGCCCGGCTTCCACAACAACTTCTTATGCAGTCTCTTTCCTGCTCCAGGTAATCTGTGCATGTGACAAGTGATTCTAAATTACACCATCATCACTTGACACTCAGGGAGAACCTTGTGTGTACCTCAAAAACTATTAGGCCTGAAAAGGCCATTCATCCTCTTCATGTGGCCTTAGGGTTTCTATTGCTGAAATGAAACACTATGACCAAAAAGTAAGATGGAGAGGAATTGGTTTATTCAGATTATACTTCCACATTGTTGTTCATCACTAAATGATGTCAGGAGAGGATCTCAAGCAGGAACCTGGAGGCAGGAACTGAGGCAGAGGCCTTGAAGAGGTGCTGTTTACTGGCTAGCTCCACATGGCTTGCTCAGACTGCTTTCTTATAAAATCCAGAACTATCAGCCCAGGGATCAACCACCATTGACTAGACTCTCCACCATTGATCACTAATTTAGAAAATGCCTTACAGTTATATCTCTCAGAGTTATTTCTTCAGCTGAGGCCTTTTCCTTTCTAATGACCTCCTCTCTTTTGACATGCAAAACCAGCCAGTACAATCGATCCCTTGTCAAATTGACACACAAACATATCACTATTAAGTCCCAATTCTTCCTTTCTTTTTCATTCCCAAGATCTCACATCAAAAACACACAAAAACCTTTCAAAGTCCCACAATTTTTATAAATTTAAAAACATTAAAGTTTCAATTCCTTTAAAATATCCGATCTCTTTTGAAATCTAAAGTCTTTTAAAATTTAAAGTCTCTCAGCTGTGGGCTCCAGTAACATATTATTTTTACTTTAAGAGAGAAAAAATCAGAGCACAGTCACAAATCAAAGCAAAATCAAATCCCAACTGTCTAATTCTGACTCATGATCTAGACTCTTCCCCAAAAACTTGGGTCATTTCTCCAGCTCTGTCCTCAGTAGCACACTCAGTGTCCTTACTTCAAGACTTGGGCTTGTTCTACTCCACTGCTGCATTTATTCTTGGTAGCCATCCTATGGTACTGGCATCTCAAAAAGTACTGAGATACCTTGCTGGCACTGGGCTGCACTTTAGCCAATAAATTCTTATAGAGACTCTTCCTGGTGTCAAGTCTCAGCTTCTTTGCATGATGTTTAGCCTATTATTGTCATGGTTAGAAACATGGCAGCAGGCAGGCAGACATGGTGTTAATGAAGGAGCTGAGAGTTCTACATCTGGGTACAAAGACAGCAGGAGACTGTGTCACTAAGGCTAGCTTGAGAATAAGAGATCTCAAAGTCCATCTTCACAGTGACCTACTTCCTCCAACAAGACCACATCTACTACAACAGGACCATACCTCCTAATAGTGCTACTCCCTGTGGGACAAGCATTCAAACACATGAGTCTATGGGAACCATTCCTATTCAAACACTATGGCAACATAACGTGGGAGAAGGAATACTCTAGACTTTAGTGGGGCCTGACAGCTTAGCACAACTTGTGCTATGTTGTATGTTCCATGTAGGCTGTAAAACTCAGCACATAGACAGCACCACCTGCCAAAAAAAAAAAAAAAAAAAAAAGTCCTAATTCATCAAAGTTTATAATTCTGGTAAAGTCTCTACATGAACTAATATTGCTGTTTTACTTCTATTGTTCTACTTTTGGCTAATTGTTCATGTTAACTGAAGTATGTCATGGTTCTTGTTCTTAAAATTTACCCCGTGGTCTCAGGACTACATTGGCATTCCCAAATGTTAGTACATCCACCTACTGGTGAATAACAACTTTCCATTGGCTCAAACATCTGTTTTAGCAGTCTTAATTAATAAATATTACACTACAGAATCTTCCCCTAAATATAAATACTTCATTTAGGCCTCCCATCAAAGCAGCAATTGTTTGACAGAAGAGATCCCCAAATTCTTTTGTCCCTTATGAAGTTTCTATATGTCCTAGTAGGGATACCTCTTTCATCCACTACCAATCCACTCCCTTATTTACCTACAACCACAATATATGCAATCTTCCTTGATCCCAGCTTTACAATATACAGAACAGTGCAGCTTGTTTACAAAGGAGACAGTCCAGAGATGAAAGGAAGATGAACTTGGGGGGAGCATCATTTTTATCTAATGATTTTTGTTCTCCAACAGTTCCTCCGAGGTTCCAGCTTTCTCCTACATCCAGTCTGAAATTACCCCAGCCCCTTTATTGAACCCACTCCCAAATATTTCTAACTCATGTAAATAATGCACACAGGAGCTTTGTGGCTTACTCCTTCTTTCCATCCATGAATGAAATAAAGATCAGTTAAACAATTCAAATATACCTATAATATTAAAGGAAATAGAAACAGTCATTAAAAGTCAAAAAAAAAAAAAAAAAACCCACAGGACCAGATTGTTTTAGCACACAATTCATCCAGAAAGAAGATCTAGTACTGATATGCAATACTCCTCAAACTTACCAGAAACTAGAAACAGAAGAAACATTGCTAAAATCTTTTTACAAGGTCACAGTCACTCTAAAACTGGAACCACACAAAAACTCAATAAAAAGAATTACAAAGCAATTTCCCTCATGAACATAGAAGCAAAAATTCTCAATAAATACTCACAAACTCAATCCAAGAATACATCAAAAAGATCATCCATGTGATAAAGTAGGCTCCAATCCATATATGCAGGAATGGTTCAATGTTTGAAAATCTAGCAGTGTAATCCACCATATAAAAAACTGAATAAAAAAACCATATGATCATATCATTTTATGCTCAAAAATTAACATCTCTTCATGATATAGTTTTCCAGAAATCAGGGATAAAAGAACTTACCAACACACAATAAGGGCAATATGCAGCAAGATATCAAATTAAATGAGGGAAAACTCAAAACAATTCCACTAAAGACAGAAACAAGACAATGCTATCCACTCTATATCAATTCAATATAGTATTTAAAGTTTTAGCTAAAGCAATAAGACAACTAAATGGGATCAAGATATAAAGTGATATGACAGTATACAGAAGCAATCCTGAGATTTCTGCACCCTGGCAGCTGATAAACACAAATAAAACAGTAAAGTGGCTGAACACAAGATTAACTCAAAGAAGTCAGTAGCCCTCCTATTTAAAAGTAATAAATGGGTTAAGAAATAAATAAATAAATAAAGTAAACAACATTCTTCACAATAATCACAAATAATATAAAATATTTGGTGTAACTCTAATCAAGCCAGTGAAAGTCCTGTTGTCCTATTTAGGGTTTCCATTGCTGTGGAGTGACACCATGACCAAGACAACCCTTATAAAGGACAACATTTAATTGGGGCTGTATTACATGTTTAGAAGTTCAGTCCATTATCATCAAGGCTGAAAGCATGACAACATTCAGGGAGGCATGGTTCTTGAGGATCTGAAAGTTCTATATCTTGTTCTGATGATGACCAAAAGAAGAATGTTTTCTAAAAAGCTAGGAGGGGGAAAGGTCAACCTACACCCACAGTGACATACTTCTTCCAACAAGGCCACACCTTCCAACAGTGCCACTCCCTATGGACTAAGCATATTCAAATCACCACACCTGTATGCCAAGAACTTCAGTTCTTTGAAGGAAAAAAATAGAGAAGATATCAGAAGATGGAAAGATCTCCCATGCTCATGGATTGGTATGATTAGTATAATAAAAATGTCCATTTTCCTGCTTATAGAAGCTTTGCAGGTGTGGCTGCTGTGTTACACTTGTGCCATTTGGTGGCAGATAGGAAACAGGCTATGTCTAGATCATAGTGTTCTGACCTATGAACACATGAATGGTTAGTAGCTATGATGGTTTGTATATGCTTGACCCAGGCAGTGGCACTATATGGAGGTGTGGCCTTGTTGGAGGAAGTGTGTCACTGTAGGTGTGGATTTTAAGATCCTCATCCTAGCTGCCTAGGAAGCCAATCTCTTCATAGCAGCCTTCAGATGAAGATGGAGAATTCTCAGTTCCACCTGGACAGTGCCTGCCTGGATGCTGCTGCCAGGCTTCAGACTTGATGATTGTGAACTGAATCTCTGAACCTGAAAGCCAGCCCCAATTAAATTTTGTCCTTATAAGAGTTCCCATGGTCATGGTGTCTGTTCACAGCAGTAAAACCCTAACTAAGACAGTAGCCTAATATTCCCTGAAAAAAATGAGCCTGAGATGACCACCAGTCTGAAGCCAGGGGTCTTGAACAGTGAAATAGCCAGATTCCTGTCAGAAATTATTTCTTTGTTTTAGCCTAATATTTAGGTTCCTGCCTGAGATTACTTCTTTGTTCTCGCCTAAGATTTAGATTCCTACCTGGAATTATTTATTTGTTCTAGCCTAATGTCAGATTTCTGCCTGAAGCCTACTTCCTTGTCCTTGCCAATGTCATATTCCTGCCAAGCAGCCCATTTCCTTTTCCTTGGCCCATGTCAGATTCTTGCCAAGCATCCCCAAAGACTCTCTGCCTCTCCTTGTTTTTTTTATTTCACTAAAAAGTCTGAGCCTATCTTATGTCATTCTGACAATAATGCCTTCCTTACCCGTCATAGAATATGCATTATTAAAAGCAATGCACTTATGTCTCAGGTTGGTAAGGTTCTGTGCAGAATCATGTTAATTTAATAACTGTCTGGAGGTCCATTTTCAGGTTCAAGCCAAGTACTTGGCTGCCAACATGTTGATGTTGTTGAAGAAAAGCTTTAACACAATGGGCAGGAATAAAAGTATTCCCAGGACAAAAAGGGCTAGCATGATCAAGCTATATATGCCATTATTGAAGCTTGGCCAAAATAGAAATACTGACCTCAGGTCATTGATTATTTGTATTTATTTTATTACTTGTTCCTTGACTATTTGCATCTAATGTATTTCTAGACCTTCAACCTAGAACTGACCTTAATACATTCATGTAATCAAAATAGTACAAAAGCATAAAAGAGGAGGGGGATGAGATAAGGGGTTCCAGGGAGGGGAAATGGGGAAAGAGGATGACATCTGTATTGTAAATAAATAAAATATCCATTAAAAAAGAAGAAAAAAAATAAATAGCCAGAGATAACCACCAGTCTGGAACTATGCAGGCCCCATTCACTCTCTAGACCTGGAGCTAGTGTAGGCTAGAAGAACCTGAGACTTAGGGCGCTGGAAGGAAGAAATCCAGAGTTAGATAAACTTCACATGAGGCCTGGTGAGCAGAGAACATGAAATGAGCATTAGACATATGCCATGGGGCTTTGCCAAGGAGCTAGCCTGAGATGACCAGCAGTCAAGTGCCTTGCAGGCTTGGAATGGAACACCTGAGGTGACCAATTCCAGTACCATAAAGCACAAGCTTAGCATTCTTGAAACCATTCCAACGATGCCTTAGACACTCTGAGATGCTGGAAAGCACTAAGAAGAGCAAGTAAGTGGTAGATAAATGGAAGAGAAAGAGTAACAGAAGGATGTAGGAACAATGAAGATAGGCAGAACTAGAGACCCAAGGATAGTGAGGAACAGCCTGATGTGAGTAGCCGGTGATGCCACTTGGGACCATGATGGGGTCCTGGCACATGCTGCCACCAGGGTCCATCTGGTTCCAAAGCCCTGCAGCAGCAGGCATCTGTTACTACCAAAGGTCACATAGAAGTCCCTGGTCTGGGTTGCCATTTGGGGACATGTCGATATCTGATAGAGAGCTGTCTCAGAATGGCCCTCATCTCTTATCTGGGGACCCTGGGAGAGCTCGCCCTGCCCCTAGCCAGCTGCAGTACTCAGGAGAATGGACTTTACAACTTTGGGAGTTGTTGATGAGCCAGTATATGAATGTGGAATGCACCAGATAGAGATATCCTTCTTCTAGCTTGTGTGCCCTTCCTACAGCAGTGGGAAGTCCTGGGCTCATGGAAGCAGAAAAGCTCTCAATTTCTCTTATTTGCTGCAGTACTCAGAGAGAAGGGCCTGCAGCTCACTTGGGCAACACAATAGAGGGGACCCTGATGAGGGAAGAGGTTATTATCAGGATGTAAAGTGAATAAAAATAAATTATTGAAAAAATAAAATAAATATAAATTTTAAAAATGTTCTCCATTCTTAGCCATCAGGAAAATAAAAAATCAAAATGACTCTGAAATTCCCTCTTACACCTGTCAGAAAGGCAAAGGACAAAACCAAAAGTGACAGCTTATACTAGGGAGGATGTAAAGCAAAGGAGACACTCCCTATTGCTGATGAGAGTACCAACTTGTACGGCTACTTTGGAAATCAATACGGGGTTTCTCGAAAAGTTGGGAATCCAGGCCTCAAGATCAAGCTGTACCACTCCATTCTACCCAAAGAATACTCCATTCTACCACAAGGACACTTGCTCAATTATGTTTATAGGAGCTTATTCATAATAGCCAGAAGCTGGTAGCAACCTAGATGTCCTCAACTGAAAAATGGAAAAAGAAAATGTGGTACATTCACATAATGAAGTATCGCTCAGTTGTTCAAAACAATGATATCATGTAATTGGAGGCAAATGGATGGAACTAGAAAAAAAATCATCTGAAGCAAGGTAACCTAGACCCAGAAAGATAAACATGGAATATACTTACATATTAGTAGACATTGGCTGTAATGTAAAGAATAATGTTTCTGCAATCCACAGATCCAGAGAAGCTAATTAAAAAGAAGGGCTTAAAGCAGGACACATAAATCTCATTTGGAAGTGAACATAAAATAGATGTGGTAGGTAGGAGGGAGAGAGAAGGAAATAGAACTAGATATCCTATAATTCATGTTCTTTTGTGGCCTAATATATGATCAGTTTTGAGGGAAATTTCTTTGGCTGCAGAAACAGAGTGTTATTTAGTTTTGGGGTGAAATGTTTTGTCAATACTTGTTAGGTCCATTTGATGTATATTATTCAAAGCCAATATTTCTGTCTAGTTGTTGTCTGGATGACCTGCCTATTGGACATAGTGATGTATTTAAGTCACCTGTTATCACTACATTGCTTATTCCTGTAACTTTATAGATGAACTTGTTATTAGGAACTTACTAAAAATCTAAAGCTTTTGTACTGCTCAATTAGGTTACATGATAGTTTCGTCTTTACCTGTTAAATTGTATTTTCTCTGCTCTTTCACTATGAACAGCCCACAGGCATCCCTGACTGTTTGTTGTGAAAGGAAAACAGGACAGGAACTCAGACATGTTAAAACCTAGAGGAAGAAGCTTCGCGCACTCAGTGTATTCTGTGGAGAAATACTGTATACTGGAAGGCTCTTCGTGACTTGCTTAGCCTGCTTTCTTATAGAACCCAGGACCAGTACTCCAAGGATGACCCCTTCAATATAAATCACTAATTTAAAAAAGTTCAACATCTTGCCTGCAAGCATAATCTTATAAAGGGAGGCATTAACTTAGGATTCTTCCTTTCAGATGACTCTACCCTGTGTCAAGTTAATATAAAATTAGCCAGCGTGCAATCTTTCCGTTTTCTCTTCCATAATGATCCTTGATATCTGTGCGTAGGCGTATAATGTAGGTGTTCTAGTTAGGGTTGAGAACTCCAGAGTCTCTTATTCTCTGCAAGATGACCCATTGTGAATTTCTGTGTTAGCCACTATTAACTTTGAAAAGAAGGTTCTCTGATGAAAGCTGAGAGAAGGACTAATTTATGGGTATAAAGTTAAGTACCCACTGGTCAAGTTGTTCCTATTCCTACTCAATAGAATAATAGTAATAATTTACCCCTGGAACTAGTCATCTATCTAGCAATGGGTTCTAGCAAGGCCTGTCTTACAAAACAGACCTTAAATCCAATTGGAAAGTGGTTGGTTACTCCCATAACATTTATGCTTCAATTATACCAGTGGGCATATAATTGTTAATGTAACTCATAGTTTTGATTACTTTTCTCCCCTGGTAGCATGCATAGCATCTTCCATCTCTATGAAAGTGTGTGGGGCTGAATCTAACAGGTGGGTATCAACTCTCTTTACACTTCTTAATTAGGATCATCTATAACTTCAGTAATCTTTAATCTGTTTATATAAGCAATTTCCCAGCTAATTCATCCACTTGCCCCTCTTCTATAAATTATCTATTTCTCTTATATTATTTCCCAGTGCTATTCAGCTTACTTTTCAATTCAGACCCTTATTTATTAAAATCCTAATATCCTATTATTTATTATGCTCTTTGTTCCTTTATTTTCTGAAAGTTAATAGAGTTGAAATGGTAATTGCTTTTAGCTGATAATTACTGCATTTTTATAGTTGGTCTATATATCAAGTAGTATTGAGATTAGGCATGGTGCCCTGAGTATTTGGGTGAAAAATTGGGGATTAAGCTATAATTCGAGTTCAGATAAAGAAGTATAAGATAAGAGTATAGTGAGAAAAAATGAGTACATAAATAAATTCTTAAATGCATTCAAAGACCATACAACTGTAAAAATAAGGAGCTCAATAAATGGTTTGTAAGAATATTTAATAATTGTAACTTGATAATAAAAAAAACACACTTAGTTAAATATAATGTTATGTCCAAAGCCTCAACAAGGGAATTAATTCAGTGAGCACACTTGGAACTGAAAGTAAGGCAGGTGAATTAGAAGTTCCACAAAACAATAAAGGTAAAATTATAAGCAAATATAAACAAAATATGAAAGATATATGGGACACCATCATGAAGACTGAATTCATTCATGAATTGTAAGCACAAAAGAAGTACAAGTCAAGACCATAAAAGCAGAGTTAATAAATCATAGCACAAGATTTCCAAATCAAGATGAGAACACAGGAAATATTTAGAATGCTAAACAAGTAAGGCCACAAAAAAATCCCTATAGTATGTTAAAGTGAAAATAATGAATATACAAAATAAATATAGAATAAAAAGCCACAGAAGTATCAAATATTAATGAATTACTTAAAGTATCTCAGAGTGATGAAAAAAAACAAAACACAAGAACAAGATGAACTTTAAAGCAGTGGGTAGAAGTAAATACGAAGGAGCCAGAAAGAAATGAATGAAAGGTAAACGAGTAATACAATGAATCAATAGACAAGGAAATAGCTCTTTGAAAGAAACAAAATAAAGAAAACCATAGATAAAATAACTAAAGGAATAGAAAGAAGGCCAACATTAATAAAACTAGAGAAAAGAAAAAGAACATAATAATAGCTATCAGAAAAATACAGGACATCAGGCTTATGTTGAAAATCTTTACTGGAATAAGGAAAAGCCAGATATACAGATAATTGTGAATGTTCTTTTCTTCTAATTCATGAGAGACATTAGTGTTTGGTGACTTATGTCTACCACCAAAACAATTTTCTGTTTTTTAAAAATAATTTTATATTGCCTTTGAGAATTTCATACAATAACTTAAATCATATTCTTACTCTTCTCCACCTCATACAGAATCTTCCCCACCTCCATATCCATTCTACTTCATGTTCTTTCTGTCATAAAGCAAAGCAAAGGGAAACAAAACATAGGATCCAATTGTTGATCCAGTGTTGACTGATTACTACTGAGCACTGGGTAGTTCCTAGAATGTGGTTAGGAGTCACAGTGTCACTTCAGACAATGAAACTGGTTTAGTTTCCTCAGTAATTATCAGTTCTTGACACAAAATGGGACTTATTTTTCTTCTCCTCTGTGCTGGCATTTTGTCTGACTTGAGTTTCTATGGACCTTATTCATGCTTGTCACAGTCTCTGAGAGTTCAGATAACTCTGTGCTGCTGTGTTTGAAAAAAAAAAAAAAGTCTTTCCTCCAAGTTATCTACCACATCTTTCTAATAGAATCTTTATGCACCATATTACTTATAGATCTCTAAGCCTTGAGGGGGAGGAACATAATGTGACATCCTATCTAGGGGAGAACCTTTCAAAGCCTCTTATTCTCTGCTATCTAGGTGTGGGTTTCTGTGTTAATTACTGTCAACCACAAGCAGAGGATTTTCTGATAAGGGTTGATTGATGTACTGATTTATATATAGGTGTTGTAATATGTCATTAGGACTATGAGTAACATCCTAGTCTATGGGTGTAATAATGTGTCATTTTATTACTATGTTCATTTAACAGAACTCTTCTAGCATCTATGGGCGATCTAGTCTTGGATCCTTGGCCTCATTTACAGTGTCAGGTATGGTGTTCATCTTACTAATCAGGCTCCTAGTCCAATCAGGAATTGGTTAGTTATTTCCATAACATTTGTTCCATAATTGCACTAGTGTCCTATCTTATAGGTGTCTATTAGTGTAGCATGTAGAGATCATAATAGTTATATTAATGATTATTTTCACTTGAGATAGCATGAATAGCACTTCTAGCACAATAATCACTAGCCAATAGGGGTAAAGCTTTTACTTGAGTACCAGGTAGATTTCTCTATGTTCTATAACATAAATATATGATGTCACTGGCCATAGGGTCTCACCATATGTATGAGTGTTTTGCATATGAAGTTTAAGGTTATTTTATTCAATTTATTTGAAGAATGGTGTTGGAAATTTGGTAGAGATTGTGTTGAATATGTAGATTGCTGCTTTTGGTATGGCCATTTTCACTATATTAATCCTATGAATTCATGAGCATGGGAAGCCTTTCTTCTATATTCCTCAATTTCTTTCTTCAATATCTTCAATTTCATCAATGTCTTAAAATTTTTATTGTACAAGTCTTTCACTTGCTTAGTGTTAATCAAGATATTTTTGCGGCTATGGGTAAAATATTGTCTCTCTCACTTTTTTCTAAGTACATTTGGTATTTGTGTATAGGAAGACTACTGGTGACTGTGCATTAATTTTGTATACTACTATACTGGTTAAAGTGTTTATCAGTGGTAGAGGTTTCCTAGCAGAGTCTTTAGGGTTTGGGTGTTTTTTTTGGAGCAGGGGTATGGAATCATATGATCTGCAAATCAAGAAACTCTGACTTCTTCCTCCCCTGTTCTCATTCTGTTAATATCCTTCTGTTGTTTTATTGCTCTAGGTAAGACTTCAAAAGTGGATAAAGTCAACATCCCAGTTTTTTCCCTCACTTTGGTGCAAATGAGTGTGGCTCATTGCAAAAAACCTTTATTGTACTGAAATATGTCCATTTTATCTACAGTATCTCCATTATTTTCATCATGAGTGATGAATTTTTTGTCAGATGACTTTTATGCATCTCATGAGGTGACAATGAGGTTACACTTAGTGTAGTTATTTGGTGGTTGCTTTTTTGATTTATGTATTTTGACTATACCTGCATCCCTGAGATAAAGTCAAGTTGATCATAGTGGATAATATTTTTATGTGTTCTTGAATTCATTTCACAATTATTTTATTGGGAACTTTTACATCTATATTTATAAGAAGTATTGATCTAGGGAGACAGCTATATCAGGCTCCTGTCAGCATGTACATCCTGACATCCACATCAACGTCTACTTTTGGTAACTGCACATGGGGTGGATATCCAGGTGGAATGGTCCCTAGAAGTCTGCAAAAGTCTGACATACTCAGAGGCAGATGCTCACAGCTAACCATCAAACTGATCATGGGGTTCCCAATGGAGAAGATAGAGTGAAAGCTGAAGGAGTTGAAAGGATTCGTGACACCATGAGGAAAGCAACAATCCCAACCAACCAGAGCCCCCAGGGTCGAAACCACCAGCCTGGGAGCCTTAGGGAGGGACCCATGGCTCCAGCTATATATGCAAGGGAGCTATATATAAGTGGGAGAAGAGATCCTTGGTTCTGTGAAGGCTGGGCATCGTAGGGGGTATATTCGATGGTGGGGAGGTGAGGTATGGGGGAGGGTGGGTGGGGGTACACCAACGTGGAGGCAGGACGAGGGGGGAAGGGATAGTGAGTTCCTGGGAGGGAGGGGGAAATGGGGTAAGGAGAGAACATCTGAAATGTAAATAAAATTTCCAATAAAAAAAAAAAAGAAGTATTGATCTATAATTTTCCTTTTTTGTTGAGGCTTTATCTGGCTTTTGTATCAGGATAATAGTGGCTTCATAAAAAGGATTTGAAATTTTTTTCAGTTTCTACTTAGTAGAATAATTTGGGGAGTATAGGTGTTAGTTTGTGTTTTAATTCTCTAATGAATCCATCTGGCCCTGGGCATTTTGGGAGGAGATTTAAAATTAACTATTCTATCTTACTAGGAGTTATAGATATTTACCTTGATTTACCCTTGGTAAGTCATTTACATATGAATAAATCTATCCATAGATTTTCTATTTTCCAGTTCTGTAAAATACATATTTTTAAAAGTATGGTCTATAATTCTCTGAATTTCATCAGTTGCTATAATGTCACAACTTTCATCTTTAATTTTAACATGGACCCTGTATCTTTTCTTTTGATTAATTTGGATAAGGTTTGTCAGTCTTACTTATTTTTTCCAAGGGACCAACTCTTGTTTTTATTGTCACTTTTTGCTTTTCTACAACTTTTAACTGTATCAGTAAGTTACTCATAAGAAATTTTTCCAGCTTTTTAAATGTAGGAATTTAATGCTATGCACTTTCTTCTTAGAATTGCCTTTAATGTGTCCCATAGATATGCTGTGCTTTCATTTTCATTCAATTTTAGAAAAAAAATAATTTACTTCTTCATTTTCTCCTTGACTTAATTTTCATACAGTACTATGTGGTTTAACTTCCATGGCTCTGTGTGTTTTCTGCAACTGGTATAATTGATAATATTCAGCTTTAACCTGTAGTGGGTTAAGACAAGATAGAGGTATTTCAACTTTCCTATATAAGCAAAGACTTGCTATTATGTGGTCAATATTCTATAAAAGTCTATGGGATCTTGAGAAAGTGTAGTCTTTGGTGTTTAGAAGGAAAGCTCTATAGATGTGTGTTAGATCTGCTTGATTTGTGATATTATTTAACTAATGTTTTTCTGTTTAATTTTTGTTCAGATGGAATCTATTTATGGGAGTAGGGTATTGTTGTGGACTTTGTCTAATGCTACTTATGTTAATTTGGTTCCCAAAATTACAAGAGAATCCACATGTCTACATGTAAGGCACTGAGGATCCCTGCCTCCAGTTGTTTTTCACAGCCAATGGCTTGTCAGAGAGACAGAAGTGGGACTTTTAGGATTCCCAGGCAAGAGACTGAGAAACAGAAAAAAGAAGAGAGATCTGCATGCAGAGAAAGGACTGAAGACCAGGCTTGAGAGATGCAAAAGAGAGAGCATAGCAATCATGTAAGAATCTGGGATCGTGGCCCAGGAGGGCTGCAGGTCTGGATCTGGGGCAGCAAAGATGGAATATAAGTTTAGTAAGTGATGAGTTGGGATTATCAGAAAGTACATCAGCTGCATGGAGGTTTGGAAGTGGCCCAGCCATTGAGTTGTTTATAACATATTTAAATATAAGGCTGTGTGTGTGTGTGTGTGTGTGTGTGTGTGTGTGTGTGTGTCTTTCATTTGGAACCAAGAACATTCAGGCAGGTAGCAAGGAACTTGTGCCACCACCACCAGGATGATTTGAATAGAGATTAATTGGCAACTGCAACAGGTATTAAAGTCATCTACCACCACTGTGTTAATATTGATTTTAGATATAATGTTTCTTTTATGAAACTGGGTATCATTGTATTTGACGAGTCGAAGTTAAAAATCTGTTCGATGATTTTTTTTTTCTTTCAAAATGTAACATTAGTCCTTCTCTGTCTCTTTTTATTAGTTTTGGCTTAAAGTCTATTTTGTTAGATCTCAAAATAGCTATGCTTTCTTTTCTTCTTAGTTCTATTTACTTGAAATATGTTTTTCCAATGCTTTTATCCTAAGTTTTTATCTGTTCTTAATGAGAAGGTACATATTTTTTTGGATCAGGAGAAAGATGGCTCATGTCTTCCAATCCATTCTGGTAGTCTATGTCTTTTTATTGGGGAATGGAGACCATTAATATTGAGAACCATTAATGAACAGTATTTGTTGGTTTCTATTATTTTGTTGTGGTGATATATTTTTAGACTTTTTTGGAATTATATATTCCTCCTCTTTTCTTACAATTATGTATTGCTTTTCTTTTCTTATGTGTTGTTACTCTTCTGTTTATACTGATACTTTCTTTTCTGTGTCCTCTGTAGAGCTGACTTGGAGGACATAAATTCCTGAAATTTGTTTTTATCACTATCTATTCTTCTTTGACCAATTTCTTGGTAAGGAATCTGGCATCTGTGCTATTTGGGGACTTGTAGAAAGTCTGTCTAGATCCTTTTAGGGTTTCATTGAAATGACAGTGTTACTATTGTAATAGATCTTCTTTCATGTCTGACTTGGTATTCTCTTTGTGGATTATTTTGTGATTACTAGCTTTTTATTGTATATTTTATTTATTTACATTTCAGATGCCCTCCCCTTTCCCCATTACCTCTCCCTAGAAACCCGTTAACCCATACTCCCTCTTTCTTTTTGCTTTTATACCATTTTAATTACATTCAAATATTAAGGTCAGTTCTGGGTTGAGGAACTAGCAATACAATACATGCAAATAGTCAAGGAACAAGTAAGACAATAAACACAAATGGTCAAAGAACAAGCAAGGCAAGTCCCATGATCATTCCTGTAATCACTGTTTCTAAGGGTTTATCAGGATGACCAAAATATCTGACCCTACTTCTCTGTCCTAACCCAAAACCATTTTCATGCCTGAAGCCTATTTCCTTGTCCCTGGCCAATGTCATATTCCTGCCAAGCAGCCCATTTCCTTGTCCTTGGCCCATGTCAGATTCTTGCCAAGCAGTCCCCAAAGCTCTCTGCTTCTCCCCCTTTTTTTATTTCATAAACAAGATTGAGCATGTCTTAGGTTGTTCTGACAAGAATGCCTTCTTTACCCATCATGGAATATGCATTATCAAAAGCAATGCAATTCTGTCTTAGGTTGGTAAGGCTCTGTGCAGAATCTTACCTGTCCTTGACTTTTAATAGTTATTTTTATTCTATGTTTATAAATGTGTTATCTGAGTGTATGCAAGTATATTATGTTCAGGAATGAAACCCAAGAGGTCAGAAAAGGATGTAAGGCCCACCTTGAACTGAAATTGCAGATATTTTCAAGCTGTCATGTGGGTCCTGGAAATTAAAACCAAGTCCATAGAGTCAACTCTTCAGTTTCGCTTTATACCTTTATATCCTTTCTTTTTTTGTATATTTAGTGTTTGATTATTATGTATAATATATTATGCTATATTATATTACATTAAATATTTATATTATATTATATTATATATTATATTATATTTATATTATATTATATTATATTTATTATATTGAGTTTCTTCTGGTTTTGTCCATTTAAAGTTACTATGTCTCTTGTACCTTGGTAAGAATCTTTTCATTTAGATTGAAGAAATTTTCTGCTATGATTTTAATAAAAATGTTTTCTGTACCATTGAATGAGATTTCTACTTCCTCATTTGTATCTATTATTTATTAACTTTGTCTTTTTAGTTTCCTAGATTTTCTGAGTGTTTTGTGCCTAGAATTATTGTTGTTCATTTAATGTTTTCTTTTACTAAATGATCTATTTCTTCTACTTTGTCTTTAAGGCCTGATAGTCTCTTTTCCCCTTGATCCTATTTGATGGTGAGGCTTTCCTCTGAGTTTTTCAATTTGAGTTTTATTTCAGTTTGAATTTTCTTTAGAGAGTCTATTTCTTAGTTAAATTCTATTCTCATACATTTTTGGTTTTGTGATGTCTCTGTGTCTTGGTGTGGATATTTAGCCTTTGTTGAATTGGAGTATAGCTCATTCTTTGATATTACATCAACCTATCATGTTGTTGACAGAATGAATAGTATTTGGTTTTCAGTCTTTTGTCCATACTACATTGCAAGGTTCAGAATCTGAGTCATGCCAGATTAGTGACAGATTGGTGAGTAGCCATGTAGAAAGGAGCCTGGATTTTGTACCTTTAACTGGGGTTCAAGTGGCAATTCCAGGGTAAACAATAGGAATGGGGTAATAGCTCAGTTGGGCTTACTGATAGGCTGGCTCTGCGCATTCCTTCTTGAAGTTTAGTTTGGACTCTAGTTTTGAATTCCAACTTCTAGTTTTGAAGTTCTGATGAAAACTACAGGTTCATGTATCAATGAGTCCCAGATCATTATAGTGGTTTGAAAGGGGGTAAGTGATTAATTGACAAGTACACTTAGGAAAAGTACTAACTCTGGCATTCTCTAAGCAGGATTCAGTGACCAAATCCAGTTCAGGGTCTAGTCCTGAGGTCCAGTGGTTGGTGAGGTGACTGACAGTGGGGAGGTAGGAGGAGAAACTGGCTATGGGATTTCCAATCAAACATTGTAGACGGGGCTTCAAATTCACACTCCAAGCAGTCTTAGATAGGCACACTGTGTGGAGTGACTGATAGCTGAGCATTTGCTAGCTCTTTTTCAATTTTGTAAGCACACATTTATTGTATTTATAAAAGTTGTATTCACTATGTGGAAAGAAGGTTGATAGAGGAAAAAAAGAAAAAAATAATGGAAAATTTTGGAGAAACAAATGCCCTTATAAAATTAAACAAAGAACACAAAACGCATAACCTACCTCAATTAAACCAAGAGAATATAAGTAATTTAAGCAAAGAAGTATCTGAACAAAAATTTCTGAGCCTATGTCAATTCACTGCTGCATTTAAAAAAGATCATTAATAAAAAATCAACATCAGAGTTTAATCTAAATGTTCCATAAAATAGAGATGGAAGGACTACTAGGAGACTCGTTTGACAGGACTATTACCTAAATACCTAAAATCAGATATATGGGGATGGGTGGAGATTATAGGTCAATTTCTCTGAAATGAATATAAAACAAAAATTTCTCAGTAAAATACTTGCAAATTGAATTCAGCAACTATAGCTGTCTTTTGCCACTTTGTGAGTTCATCTTTCTTCCACCCCTCTTCTTTTTCAACCCTTTCAACCCTCTAACACTAGATAGGAAAGAAAAATGATAAAGGAAGGAAAGATATACCTGAATAAAATCAGGTGTTGGAAAGGGAACAACATTGTCATTAGACTACTTCCTGCTGATTAGGAGTATGGAGTTCCTTTGGGTGAGCTTGATCTTCACTATCTTGATATCTAATTTCTTCTTGTTTCTTCTTTGAGCACTTAACAAACCACAGCCAGTTGTTTCTTCTTTGTGCACAACTACTTAACCAACTGCAACAAACATCAACCAACCAACAACCAACAATCCAAATAACCTCTCAGGGCCCAGCATTTATATACCCCCTGAAAAGTCCCCAGAATTCCAAACATCACACAATTGCAGAAACTATCTGCTGTTGGCTAAATGATGCTCCTACTAGAGTATGAGGAGAGTAATTGTCAGCTGCTGTAGATAATCAGAAGCAGCCCTACATATCACACCTGAAGTGAGCGGAAAAAAAACCACATTCTTATAATATTTCTACTGTTTTTTTAAAAAAAGGAAACCAGAATTCTAAAATTGACACTACAAGCAACACATTAAAGAGACAATTAACTATTACTAAATTGGTCCTATTTCAAAGATACAAAAATGGTTCAACATACATAAATTAATAAGTGTTATATATCACATGAATAAATTCAAGAACAGAATTCTCAATAGATTAAGAAGGGGCTTTAAAATAGTCTAACAGACTTTTATTTTTAAAATAATCTAAAGAGTCAAGGCAGAGAAGATCATAATAAAGTCTATATATGACTTTATTATTCAACATAATAATGTCTATATATGAAAATCTTGCAAACAACATTATAGCTAGTGGGGGAAACTCAAAGCATCTTTGTTAAAATCAGAAGCAAGATAAGGGTTTTTTTCCATTCTACTTTTATTCAATGTAGTCTTGACCTCTTCACTAAGGCAAAAAGGTAAGAGAAAGTCAAGAATGAAGGAGGGAACATGTAAGATACAAAGGAGAAAGAAGAAAAAGAAATTATCCTGATTTGTAATTAACATCAATGTGTACAGAAAAGAACTAAATGTTCCACCAGAAAACCTTCTCAGACCAGATAAGGAAGAAAAAGAAACTATCCTAATTTGTAATTAACACCAATGTATAAAGAAAAGAACTAAGAATTTCAGCAGAAAACCTCAGACCAGATAAACAATTTCAGCAAACTAGCAGTAAATGAAACCAGTGAAAATCAGTAGCTTTTCTAGAAATTAGCAATAAACTTGTTGAGAAAGAGTTTGAAATAAGGTCCTATTAATAACATCATTTAAAATGGCTAGGAATAAGCCTAACTAAAAAGGCGAAATATTTCAACAATGAAAATAATAATATATTATTATTTTATAGAAAAGAAAGAAGAAAGAAATTGAAGATAGCAATAGAAGACAAAAAACCTTTTATACTCATGGGTTAATAGTTAACAGATTCAATGGGATTTTTGCAAAAACATTTTATAAAATAATAAAATGTATATAAAAACAAGACAGACACTGACTAAACAAAGCAATAATGAACAAAAAGATCCAATGTTGGAACAATAATACTGCAGCTTAAGTAACACTGCAACCATTAAAAAAAAAAAAACAGAATTGACACGTATTTCTATGGAATAGAAGACACATATTTAATAATCCCATTCTGCTATAGCAAAAAAGAAATATATTTAGAAAGAAATGGCCTTCCCAGCAAATGGTGCTTGAATAGTGGTTATTCATATGTAGAAGAATAACACTGATTCCTATCTATCATTCAGATTCATAAGTTAATTAAAAATGGATCCAATATCTTAATGCAACACCTGCAACTCTAAAACTACTGGAGTAAGAAATGGGAAAATATTGCAGATTTAGATATAGTAAAAACTTTTTAAAACATATTCTAGTAGTTCAGGAGATAAAATCAAAAACTAGCAAATAGGAGTGCAAAGGGTTAGAAAGCTTCCTCACAATAATGAAGAAAGGAATTAACTGAGTGAAAAGATATCCTATTGCATGGGAGGCAGTCTGTGACAGATGTGCATCTGATAACAAATATCTAAAATAATAAAGATCTTCAAACTCTTCTGAGATCATGTAATCTAGTCAATAAATATGCTAGTGAATGTGAGTTCTTTAAAAATGAAATACGATGTTCTTAACTATTTGAAAGTATGTCATTGTTTATATTTATTATGGAAATACTAATTAAAACTACATAAGATTCTATCTCACTCCAGATACGACTATTACTAAGCAAAGAAGGAACAACAAATGCTGGTGAAGGTATGGGAATGAGGGAACACCTACATACTGCTGGAGAGAATGAAAATTAGTGCTGCCACTATAGAAATGAATATAAAAATTTCTCCAAAAGATAAAAAGAGAACTGTCACACAGCCAAGCTAAACCACCCTGTGTGTGTGTATGTGTGTATATATATATATTGCACTCTAAAGCAACTTACCATAGAGACATTAATAAGCATTAATGTTTATTAAATTACTATCCACAAAAGCTGAGTTGCTTAGTCAGACTGGTTGTCCATCAACAAGTATACAGATATAAAGTATGTATGTACACATCAGTGTCTTTTAGTATTTTTAATTTATTTATTTATTTATTATTTATTTATTTATATTTATTCAATTTACATTCCTATTACTGCCCTCCTTCTCTGTACCCCCTCCTACAGTTCTTCCCTGAAATCCTCCTCCGTTTATCCTCTAAGGGAGGAGAGGCTACCCCTTGGTATTCTTCCTTCCTGTCACATTAAGTCTCTGCAGAGCTAGACACATTTTCTTTCACTGAGGCTAGACAAGGCAGTCCAGCTATAAGAACGTTTTCCGCAGACAAGCAACAGCTTCATGGATAGCCCACACTCCAGTTGTTCAGGACGCACATGAAGACCAAAGTGCACATCTGCTTCATATGTGCAGGTGGTCTAGATCCAGCCCACGTATGCTTTATGGTTGGTGGTTCAGTCTCTGAAAAGCCTGAAGGGTCCAGGTTAGTTGACTTGATCGATCTTCCTGTGGAATTCCTGTCTCCTTCTGGGCCCACAAATCTTCTCCCAAGCTCTATCCAACATAGATGTGGGTCTCTGGATCTGTCTGAATCAGCTGCTGGATGGAGCCTCTCAGAGGACAGTTATATTAGGCTCTTGTCTGCAAGTATCAGAGTGTATCATTAATAATATCAGGGATTGTTGCTTGCACATGGGATGGGACATGCCTTTAGTTGGGTCCGTTATTTTGTGATCCGTTCCTTAATCTCTGCTCCATTCCTCTGCATTTCTTGTATTGGGTCAAAACTTTCGTGGGTTGGTTGGTGTCTGTATCACTGCACTGGGGTTTCTGACTGGTTACAGGAGGTGGCCTCTTCTATTCCATATCCTCACTGCTGTGAAACACAGCAAAGTCACCACCATTGATTTTTAGGAGCCCCTCCATCCTAGGTTTCTGGAACATCCTCAAGATGCTCCCCAGCTCCACTATCTTCAGCTGCAGATTTTCATTCATTCTCATGGCTATCAGGCCATCTCTCCTATCACTCCCCAGACCTGATCTTGAATGCCTTCTCCCACTTAGTTCTTTCCCTCCTTCTGCCTGCTATGACTATTTTATTCCCCCTTTTAAGTGTAAATCAAGTATCCACACTTGAGTCTCACTTTTTGTTTAGTTTCTATAGGTCTGTGAAGTATAGCATGGGTATCTTGTATTTTATGGCTGATATTCACTTAAAAGTGAGAACATACCATGAATGTCCTTTTGGGTCTGGGTTACATCACTCAGGATGATATTCTCAAGTTCCATCCATTCGCCTAAAAAATTCATGATGTCTTTGTTTTTAATAGCTGAATAGTATTCCATTGTATAGATATACCACTTTTTCTTTATCCATTCTTCAGTTTAAGAACATCTAGGTTTTTTTTTTTTTTTTTTTTTTTTACAGTCTCTGGCTATTACGAATAAATTTGCTATGAACATAATTGAGCAAGTAAGTGTCTTCGTGGGATGGTGGAACATCTTTTGAGTATATGCCCAGGAGTGGTATAGCTGGGTCTTGAGCTAGAACTGTTCCCAGTTTTCTGAGAAGCTGCTAAATTGATTTCCAAAATGTACAAGTTTGCACTCCCACCAGCGATGGAGGAGTGTTTCCCTTGCTCCAGATCTTTGCCACCATGTGCTATCACTTGAGTTTTTTATCTTGGCCATTCTGAACCATATAAGATGGAATCTCAGAGTTAGATGTGCATTTCCCTGATGACTAAGGACTTTGATCAATTCTTTAAGTGCTTCTCAGCCATTCAAGATACCTTTGTTGAGAATTCTCTTTTTCTCTGTGCCTGATTTTTTAAATTGGGTTACTTGGGTTGTTGATATCTAACTTTTGATTTCTTTATAAATTTTGGATACTTTGTCAGAAGTGGAGTTGGTTTAGAACCTTCCCAAATTGTAAGCTTCCCTTTTGTCCTACTGACATTGTCCTTTGCTTTACAGAAGCTTTTCTGTTTCAAGAGGTCTCATTTGTCAGTTGTTAGAACCTGAGTCATTAGTATTATGTTGAGGAAGTTGTCTCCTGTACAAGTTCAAGGCTAGTCCCAAATTTCTAT
Source organism: Mastomys natalensis (assembly GCA_021653895.1). Taxonomy (NCBI): domain Eukaryota; kingdom Metazoa; phylum Chordata; class Mammalia; order Rodentia; family Muridae; genus Mastomys; species Mastomys natalensis. Next base: position 139,571 of record JAJTUV010001408.1, on the reverse strand, counting down.
TCTAGTAGTTATAGCATATTCAGTTTTATGTTGAGGTCTTTGATCCACTTGGACTTATGTATTGTGCAGGGTGATAAATATGGATCTATTTGCATTCTTCTGCATGCAAATATCCAGTAAAACAAGCTCCATTTCTTGAAGACACTTTTTTTCCATTTTATGATTTTGCCTTCTTTGTCAAAAATCAAGTGTCCATAGGTGTGTGGATTTATTTTGAGGTCCTCAATTTGATTCCACTGATCAACCTATCTATTCCTATAATGGTGTCATGCAGTGTTTATTATTATTGCTCTGTAGTACACCCTGAAGTTAGAGATGGTGAAACCTCCAGAACTTTTAATGTTCAGGGTTGTTTTAGCTATTCAGACGTTTTGTTTTTCCGTATGAAGTTGAGAATTGTTCTGTTAAGGTCTGTAAAAATATTGTTGAAATTGTGATGGAAATTGCAATGACTGTGGAGATTTCTTTTTGTAAGATGGTCATTTTCACTTTGTTAATCCTACTGAACCTGAGCATCAGAAACCTTTCCATCTTCTGATATCTTCCATAATTTCTTCAATGACTTTAAGTTCTTATCATATAGATAATTCACTTGCCTGGGTAGTTACCACAAGATATTTTATATTACTCATGGCCATTGTAAAGGGTGTTGTTTACCTAATTTGTTTCTTGGCCCATCTATCATTTGTATAAAGGATGGTTATTGATTTCTTTGAGTTGAATTTTTTATCTAGCCACTTTGCTGAAGGTGTTTATCAGCTGTAATAGTTCTTTAGTAGAATTTTTTGGGTTGCTTATACTATCATAACAAATAATGGTCTGAAAATAATGATATTTTCACATCTTCCTTGAAATCAAACTAATATTGAATAAATAGAGGAGAACTTTGTCTGGACCCTGATTTTAGTTGTAAGTTTTTCTCCATTTAATTTTATGTTGGCTTTTGGCTTGTTATATATTGCTTTTATTATGTTTAAGTATGCATTCCTGATGGCTCTAAGACTTTTAACTCAAAAGGGTGTTAGATTTTGTCAAAGGCTTTTTCAGCACTTAATGTCATCACATATTTTTTTCTTTCAGTTTGTTTATATGGTTAGTATATTGATGAATTTCCATATATTGAACCATTCCTGCATCCTTGGCATGAAGCCTACTTGATCACTGTGGTGTTTTTTCTGGGATTTGTGAAGATTTCATTGAGTATTTTTCTTTGTCAATGTTTGTGAGAGAAATTTGCCTGAAATTCTCTTTCATTGTTCAATGTTCATGTGATTTAGGTATCAGGGTGACTGTGGCATCTTAGAATGAATTAGAAAATGTTCCTTCTATTTCTATTTTGTGGAATAATTTGAAAAGTACTGAAATAGCTCTTTCTTGGAAGTCTGGTAGAATACATCAATAAAGCCATCTGGCCCGGGCCTTCTTTATGTTGGGAGGCTTTTAATGACTGCTTCTATTTATTTTGGGGTTATATGGTGTTTAAATAGTTTGCCTGATCTTGATTTAACTTTGGTAAGTGGTATCTTTCTAGAAATTCATCTATTTCAAAAAGAGTTTCCAATTTTGTGGAGTACAGGCTTTTGAGGTAAGACCTTTTGATTTCTGGTTTTGTTTATTTGTATACTGTCTCTCAGTCTGTTGGTTAGTTTGGCTAAGAGGTTGTCTATCCTGTTGATTTTCTCAAAGAACCAGCTATTGATTTCATTCATATTGCATCATTTTCTTTGTTAGTTTCTAATCGATTAATTTTAGCCCTGATTTTGATTATTTGATGCCTTCCACTCTTCTTCAGAGTTTTTGCATCTTTTTTTTTTTTCAAGTGTACTTTTAAATTGCTGGTATGAGAACATTCTAATTTCTTCATGGAGACACTTAATGTTATGAACTTTCCTTTTAGCATTGCTTTTCTTTGTGTCCCATAAATGTATTTCCATTGAATTTTAGAAACTCTTTAGTTTCTTTCTATATTTCTTTCCTGCACAGAGATCATTGACTATAGAGTTGTTCAGTTTCCAAGGGTGTGTTGGCATTCTGGTGCTTCTCTTGTTTTTGAAATCCAGCTTTAATCCACTGTGGTATGATAAAATACAACAGACTATTTCAGTCTTCTTGTATCTGCTGAGGCTTGCTCTGTGACCAAGTATAGGGTCAGTTTTGGAGAAATATCTATGAGTTACTGAGAAGGTATTTTGGAGGTTCTGGGTGAAATATTCTGTATATGTCTGTTAGATCTAATTGATTCATACTGTTGGTTGGTTTCATTATTTCTTTGTTTAGTTTTTGTGTGTATAACCTGTCAGTTGGTGAGAATGTGATGCTGAAGTCTTTATGGGATTCTATAAGCAACGTAAGCTTTAGCAATGTTTCTATTACAAATATGGGTGACCCTGTGTTTGGGGCATAGATATTCAGAATTGAGATATCATCTTGGTAGATTTTTCCTTTGATGAGGATGGGGTATTTTGGTTGAAGGTCTATATTATTAGAAATTAGAATGGCTACTCCAGCTTACTTCTTTGGGTCTGTTTGTTTGAAAAACAATTTTCCAGCACTTTTACTCAAAAGTAATGTCAATCTTTATGGCTGAGATGTGTTACTTGTATGCAGCAGAATGATGGACTCTTTTTTTCGCATCCATTCTGTTAGCCTGTGTCTTTTTATTGGGGTATTGAGTCCATTGATGTTGAAAGTTATTAATGACTAGTGATTATTAATTCTTGTTATTTTGATATTGGTAGTGTTAGTGTGTGTGTATGTATGTTTCCATTGTTTTTTTTTTTTTCTGGTATGGAATTACTGATTTCCTGTATTTCTTTTGGAAGTACTTATTCTCCTTCTGTTGGAGGTATTTTCTAGTATTTTTTGTAGGGTTGCATTTGTGGATAGATATTGTTTGAATTTGGATTTCTCTAGAAATATCTTGTTTTATCCAACTATGGTAATTGAGAGTTTGGGGCGTAGTATTCTAGGGTGGCATTTGTGGTTTTTTAGGAGCTGTAAGATATCTGTCCAAGCCCTTCTAGCTTTAAGAGTCTCAGTTGAGAAGTTGGATGTAATTCTGATAAGTCTGCCATTGTATGTTACCTGACCTTTTTCTATTGCCCCTTTTAATATTCTTTCTTTGTTGTGTAGATTGTTATGTGGCAGGAGGATTTTATTTCTGGTCCAATATAATTGATGTTCTATAAGTTTTTTTTATATATAGGCTTCTCTTTCCTTAGGATGGAAAAGTTTCCAAATATGATGCTTTAAAATTTTTTTTGGATATGGTCTCTACAGGTTCCCTCTCCCCTTTGTTGGTTATTTTAGTTAATGTCATCCCCATTGGATCATAGGAGTCTCTTTCTTTCCTGGCATCTGGGACTTTCCAGTGGCTACCTCTGATTCATCATCCCCCACTGCTACACACCTCTGTTTAATTTCCCGACCTTCTGTACATCTCCCCCATTTCAGACCCCCTAGAGCTCCCAAGGACTAAAGCACCAAACAAAGAGTACACATGGAGGAACCCATGACTTCAGTTGCATATGTAGCAGACGAAGGCCTTATCTGGCATCAATGGGAGGAAAGGCCCTTGGTCCTGTGAAGGCTGGATGCTCCAGCATAGAGGAATGCTAGGGCGATGAAGTGGGAGTGGGTGGGTGGGTGGTTGAGCACAATCATAGAAGAAGGGGGAGTGTGCATGTGATAGGGATTTCCAGAGGGGAAACTGAGAAAGGGGATAACCTTTGAAATGTAAATAAGTAAAATATCCAATATAAAACAAAAGAGGACGCAGGAAGATTGAAAGAGGCAGAGGTGGTGAGTGACTACAAGAAAACACACTTCCAGATTGAGTGGACAGTTTCACATATGAACATATTTAGACACAAAAGGGGAACTGTTGAGGTTTCATCTGTTGCTATGTATTGTAATGCTAAATACTGTCTCTGATTGTTATGTGATCCTGCTCTGTAATTTAAAACAATTGGTTGCATAAAGATGAAGAAAGCTAACAGATGGGCAGAAGAGAGGTAAGTGGGGTTCCAGTTCCCAGGCTTTGGGGACAGAGGAGAGCCCATGAGGGAGAGAGAGAAGGCAGAGAGAGGAGAAGATACCATGGGGTAAGTAAATCATGCAACATGGTCATGAGGGTTTGCCAATTAGTGTAAGAGTGACCCAAGTGGAACATGACCAGTCATCCATCATTGAAAGGAAAGTATGATCTCATGGAGGGTAGATATCTGCTCTGCTCTAGTCCTGTTTAAGGCTTATTTTAAATGCAAAAGTTATATATCTTTTATCTTGGAACTGAATAATCAAAAGTGGGTAGAAACCCCTGATTGAGATTAGATATTTACAAACAATGGCATGCATGCATCTTATCTAAAGCTTAAACCAGATGAAATTGAAATATGAAGAGAAGTGAGCATGAAGTGGTACCCCTAGCTAATCTATTGATAATCTAGCTAATCTAATTGATAGCTACTGGCAGAGAGAGAGAGAGAGAGAGAGAGAGAGAGAGAGAGAGAGAGAGAGAGAGATTGTTTTTGTTAAGAGTGTGTTTCCTGATAGGTTGTCCACACTTCAGTAATGACTACACACTGATGAACATATGGCCATACAAATGGATTCCATTGGCTTACAAGATAAATGACACAAAGTTGGAGTGGGCAGGCAAGTGTTGGATCTGGAAGTAAATGTATATGTGTTTTAGGGTGAATATGATCAAAATACATCGCATGAAATTCTAATTAAAATCAGAAATAAAAGAACATGAAAAGAAACCATGGATTGGGAGAAAGTCATGCATCTCCAAAGTAATATATACTATAGTAGACTTGTGTATAGAACACACAGAGAACCCTAAACACCCAACAAGAACAAAACACAAATTTTAAATTAGGCAAAATATTTGAACATATACTTGACTCTATAAATGTCAGAATTTATAGTGAACACATAGAAGATGTTTATTTCATGATACTGGCCAACTGTGAAGAGATACCATTATAAAGTCACTCAAATGTGAAAGTGAAGACAGTGCCAGGCACTGACAATGGCACAGAGCCTGCAACCTTATTCACTGTGGTAAAGTGTAAGGTGATGCCAACGCCCTGGAAACCAATATGTTACAAAATTTAATGCACTCTTGTTGTACAGCACACACATTCCATAGTAATGGCACAGTTCAGGTGAAAGTCTCTGATCATATGAAGATGTATATGCAAGTGTTCATGGAAGCTTTTGCACAAGAAGCTCAAGTTCTATGTGGGGAAGGAGTTTGTTGATCTGGAACAGATAGTGATTTGTGGAAAATTCAAAACATGGAATATAAATAAATAATAATGGAGAGTTGATCCAGATGTATAAGCATCTGTGAATATTGGATGTGTTTTTCTGAGTGAACAAAGGCAAATTTCTTTTGGAGATTGGTTCCAATGATTTGAATTAATCCAGCTCCCAAAATTGGGAATCTGTGTGTCCAAATGTTAAAGTTCCTTGTCCCCAATTGGTTTTTGATCATTAAAGAGCCAACAGCCAATGGCTGGACAGGTAGTCTGAGGCAGAACCTTTAGATTTGAGCAGGCTACGAACTGGGAGAAAGGAAGACAGAATCACCATGACTCAGGGGAGAAGGATTGGATGTAATAGCTGCAGGAGAGAAAGCCAACCAGCTATGTATTTGGGTAAGTGGCCACTGGCCACTTCTCCAATTGGGCCTGAGGCAGCAGAACCAAGTTTAAGAGTCTCAGGAGTACCAGAGTGGAGCATTTGCTAGCAAGGGAAAGTTTAGGAGTGCCCAGTCTTTGAACTAGTCACTCGGCATTTCAAAAATTAACTGACGTGTGATGTGTGTGTGTGTTGTGTGTGTGTGTGTGTGTGTGTGTGTGCACGCGCGTGTGTTTCATTCGAGAATCCAGATCGCTCCTGGGCAGGTACGCACATGCGACCAGTCGGGAGCCAAGGTGGTTTATGCTACTACTGCTACAAAGTTCAAGGGCTCCCACATGCTCGCATGGCCTGTTCTGAAGCAGAGTTTCTGTGTTTAAGCCTGGGAATCCATGCTTCCTTTACAAGGTCTCTGGTGAAACTGATACTCTCTCTACTGGCTTCCCCCCCATGTAAGACACTCACTTTGTTCTAGAATGCACAGCTACCCACCCACCCCAGGATCTGGCAACTGGCATGTTGGTTGACAGAGCTCTAAGGAAAGGAACTTGTAGAGTTAAAGGAATCAAATGAAATTCATAAATGGTGTACATGCATGTTATGCTCTGATAGCTTGGAGCATGGGAAAAGTTTACTCTTGGCTTAGTACAATGATAACCAGTAGGGACTATGTATGTTAATCAGTAATGACTATACACAGGTGGACTTCTCATCTTTCACACACACACACACACACACACACATACACTGCAACTATGTAATGAGAGCAACAATAGTCAAAATCATTGTGGTGCTCTTATTAGACTGACAGCAATAATAAATCTTCATTGCTTTCAGCAAGGTTATTTTTTAATTTAATTTGTCAGAATATTATAAATTTAGGGATTGAATTCTGTGTTTGCCTAATTGCCTTAGGAGGAAAAGAGCATTTGCTACTTTGTGGTGTGAGAAATATATTTTACTAACACACTGAATGGATAAAACATGTTTGGTAGTTTGGTACGTGCATTCTTAACTTCCATGTTGCTAGAAATAATTGCAACTGGTTCTTTTTCTCTTTCAAAATATCTAACATTTGGAATACAACAAGCATAGTGATTAATAGTTCCTTCATTTGGTTAACTGAAATCCGAAATAAATGGAAGGGCCCACGAGTGTATGTGTGTATTTGACCATGTGTGCCACATGGAGCATATGGAAGTTAGAGGATAATTGTGTGCAGTTGGTTCTCTCCTTGTTCTTTATGAGGGTTCTAAGGATTGAGTATAGAATGCCAGGCTTCTACACCAAGTGCTTTTACTCCATGAGTTATTTCACCGACCATACACTGCAGATGAGAAATTACTACAATACTCCCCATCTCTGTAAATGACAGACTTCATGAGCTGCAAAGTATTTTAATGTAGTTAATAAGTTGCTTTGAATATGCAAAAATCTGAAATGGACAATTTCAATTAAAAATAATCTTACACCTACCAATTTGTTGAGCATAACTAATGAAAAAACATATTTATTCCAGAGTTCATTTATCCAGAACATATAGAAGAGCCTCTGTATTTGCATTACATACTTCGTGTGCTGATTCTAAAAATGTGCCAGAAACAAGCACCATATCACTGCAAGACTAGTTCTGTGAATGACACAGGAGTTTCATGGTAATCAGCTTCTGTTTCCAGACTACACCCACTGAATTGTTTTGTCTTGACTGATGTTTAAGAGCAAGTGACTACAATCAGATTCTTAGGTGCCTTAGGGATACTGGAAAGACAAGCCCAGGTCAGGCAATGGAAATTTTACAGTTCAAAGACACACCTGGGTTGTAAATGTGGGAATTAGTTTTGAATATAATATATGTAAATGAGTTGTCACAAGAGGTCATATATTAGTGTGCTGGTCTCTTTTACTTTTGCTAAAATAAAATACCCAAGACTGGGTAGCACAAAGTAAAGAGCTTTATTTGGTAATTGTTCTGGCAGCTAATAGATTCAAGCATCATGCTACTGGCATGTTAGCAAAAGTCTCCTGGCTCTATCACAATATAGCTGAACAAAGAAAAAGAGAACTAGGTTCATAGAAAAGAGACCAAGCCTTACTTTGTACTGGATTGCTCTTGCCAGAACAAGAATACTTTTCAAATGCAACATTTGATCCTTTTGTAGATGCTGGCCACAGCCTATTTCAATTGTGACCCTCACGTTGCAAACTGTGCTATGAGGAATTATTCATAAATAAAACCAACTAACAATGAACAAACAATCAAGCAATGTCCCAACACACAAAATAGAAAAGGAGTAAGTAAATGAAGCCAACTGGATACACTGAAGGGAGTATGAAGACATAAATATAGTCCAGAGAGCAAAAGCAAGAACAGCTCTACCATTCCAATTGAGATAGTCCATCTTCTCTAGACAAGTGTCTTTCTGTGTGCTTCAGTTCACACCTTCATTGGGCACATTCTGAGCCTTTTCATCAAGCCTCTGCCATGTTCACAACCCATCCTTCACAGGTCTCATGCTTTGGCTTGGCCCTCCTCTTAGGGAATGTGTGGCTGTTTCTGCTACAGAAATGCTTAACTCATGCTCCCTCATCCCTCGGGAAATTTCACATAATTGTCCAGAAGGCTCAAGAATGTGATAAGCCAGTATAAGAAGGACTTCACCACTTGCAGTTTGGAGAAGGACTGTTCTTTGAAGGTTTGGATTTCAGATCAAAGATAACCTTAAGCCAAAAAAGAAGCTTCTCCTCCTCTATATTTCTTTTTCATAATTCTACTTGAGTGCTGCGCTGGACAGAGTAACAGCCTCAAGGGGCTGGGGGCTGGGTTTTACACCTTTGCAGTAGAGCCAGTGCTTATCATACTATAAACAACCCAAAGTCAAATCCTCAAGAAAAAGACAAAAGCAATGGATACATAACATTAAAAAAGTAATGTCCCCCAAACATGTTTATATTACAATCCCCAGAATCTATAGATATAGCACTTTGTACAGTTGTGTTTATAGATGTGACTAAGATCTTGAGATGGTAAAATGACCCTAAAAAATAAGAACAGGTGAGTCTAATCTCAGCAGTCTTTATGAATTACAGAGACCAGTAGTAGAGGCAGAAAGCAGGATAATTCTGAATAATAGGAATGGCTCTCATATAACTTCAAAAGTCTTTGTAATGACAGGGACCAGTTGTGAGGCAGAATCTAGCAGGGTATGTAACTATGACATCATGTGTCAGGATACCAAATCATACACTGAAGTGGACAGGCAGGCTCCAGCAACTTCAGAAAGCTGGAAACACATTCTTCTATGGAGCCTCTATAGCTATCACAGCTTTAACAACACCTGAAAACCTTTGCTGTGAGATTTATGACATCAGAAACTTTAGAACAAGACATTTATACTGTTTTATGCTATAGTTTGTAGTAATCTATTAGTGCATTTAAAGAAACATACAAAATCAGAAATATTGCAATGCAACTAGTAATACTCCTTGTATGTGGTATTCCTCTAATGTCTACTGACTACAAAGGTAACTGTGCATACAAGTATTTATAGTAGTAATGCTTCATGTCAACCACCTGTTCCAAGTATGAATAAGAACACAAATGTTGTGGGTTTCTGCAACTTTTCCACCAGTTGCTGGTGGAAGCCTCTTGGATGGTGACTATGTTAAGCTCCTGTCTATTAGTATAGCAAAATACCATTCAGAATCATTTTGTTGACTTTATTTTGCCACTTGTGTTTGGTTCTATCAGAGATGTCTGGTCCATCCAGCCTCTGTTTCCTGGTCCTCCAGGTAGTCTAGGTGGACTCTTTCTCATGGCATAGGTCTCAGACTGGACCAGGCATTGGTCACTCCCATAATTTCTGAGCTACGTTTACCACATCACATCTCATAGGCAGGACAAATTGTAGGGCAAAGATTTTGAGGGTGTGTTTGTGTCCCTTCTACTGCAAGTCTTGCCTGGTTCAAAAAAAAAAAAAAGCTCATTTATATTTTTATATTCCTTGTCCTCCCATTACTAAGAATCTTACTAGGGTCGTTCTCATAGGTTCCTGAGAGTTTCCATTTTACTAGGTTTCTACCTTGCCCTGAAGTGCCTCCTAATTCCAGTTGTCTTTCCTGTTACTCTTTTTTTCCATCCTCTACCCTCTGATCTCTCCTATTCTTGTCCCCATATGCCACAGTATATCTGTGTTATCTATTCTATTTCCTCTTCCTAGGGAGATTTGTGTGTCCTTCCATGAACACTCCTTTTTACTTAGCCTCTCTGGTTCTGTGGATTGTAGTATGATTATTCTCTATTTTACATATAATATCTACTTGCATGTAAGTATAACCATGTTTGTCTTTCTGAGTTACCCCACTCAGGATGATTTCTCTGCTTCTATCCATTTGTCTACAAATTTTATGATGATATTTTTTTAAACAGCTGATTGATATCCATTGAGTCAGTATGCCACATTTTCATTGAGCATCCTTAAGTTGAAGGACATCTACATTGTTTCCTGTTTCTGTTTATCATGAAGAAACTGCTATGAACAGAGGTGATCAAGTGTTCTTGTGGAAGGATGGATGTCCTTTGAGTATATGCTCAGGAGTAGTATAGCTGAATCTTGACAAAAATGGATTTCCAATTTTTGAGAAACTTTCATATTGATTTCCAAAGTGGCTGTACAAGTTTGCACTCTAGCCAGTAGTGAAGGAGTATTCCCCTTCCTCTACATCCTTGATAGCATGAGCTGTCATTAGTGATTTTTAATCTTAGCTATTCTGAAAGGTTTAAGATGGAATCTTGAACTTGTTTTGATTTGCATGTCCCTGATGCATAATGACGTTAAACATTTCTTTAAATGCTTCTTTGACATTTGAGATTCCTCTGTTGACAATTTTCTGTTTAGGTTTGTATCCCATTTTTTTAATTGGGTTATCCGATTTGTTGGTGTCTAGTTTCTTGAGTTCTGTATCATTTTAAAAATTGACCCTGTCAGCTGTGAAGTTAGTGAGAATTTGTTTCCATTCTGTAGGCTGCTAATTTATGTACTGATAATGTCCTTTGCCTTGTAGAAGCCTTTCAGTTTCATGAGGTTTCATTTACCAGTTGTTGATCTTGGTGTCTGCATTATCGGTGTTCTGTTCATAAAGTTGTCTCCTATGCCATTTTGCTCAAGTATTTTCACCAATCTCTCTTCTATAAGACTCAGAGACCCACGGCTAAACATTAGGCAGAGCTCAGGGAATCTTGCAAAAGAATGAGAGAAATGATTGTAGCAGCCATAGTGGTCAAGGACACCATAAGAAAACCAACAGAATCAGTTAACCTTGGCTTATAGGTGCTCACAGAGACTGAAGAAGCAAGCAGGGAGCCTGAATGTGTCTGACCTAGAACTTGTACATATATATTATGGTTGTGTAACTTTGTCTTTCTGTGGGACTCCTAACATTGGAACTGGGTGCTGTCTCTGACACTTGCCTGCTTTGGGACTCTTTTCTTCCTACTGGGTTGTCTTGTCTATCCTTAATATGAATGGAGATGTCTCATTGCAACTTAATATTTGATGTTTGGTTGATATCCCTAGGAAGCTTGCCCTTTTCTAAAGGAAATGGAGGAGTGGATGGGGAGGGTATGAGGGAGGACTGGGAGGAGAAGAGAGACAGGGAGGAGGGATGGAAGAGGAAACCATTGTTGAGATGTAATATATGAGAAAAGATCAAACAAAATATAAATATAAAAATTTATTGTAATAATATTCTGTGTAAGTTGCTTGCTTCTTTCATCTTAACTACAGAGTTAATGGTTATGCAGACTGTTTCTATTATATCAGATATGCCTGTTGAATCTTTTCTTGAAAGTATAGTACTAACTTTGTGTGGGTTAGTCATTGGCCCAATGCACAGCAATCGTATCTGTTATATTGAAGTGGGAGCAACACTATCTGGAATTCTATTCCTGCCTTTCAACCATAGCAGAGGAATTTTTCTAAGCTCCAACTTTTTTCAGCTATATTCTTCTAAGACCCTTCTAACACAAAGAGTTCTCATGTAAAATAGCACTTTTAATAAATTTGGAATAAAAAGCACAGAAATTCAGTTTTTGACATCTGTGGTTCACACTACAGAGATAATTAACTCCCAATTTTCTATAAAAACACCAAATGGGCCATTAGGAAAAATGAAAGTAGAAAATAGGGTTCTGATAGAGACACACTGCCCAAACCCTTAACAAAAATTCCAGAACCTGTTTTGATTTCCCATTTGAGAATACAATCCAATGTAGCAGTGAAGCCATGGGCAGCAGGTGGTTCTTTGGTGGTGAGAAAGGGTGGTTGTGTAATCCCTTATCTTCTGACATCTCTGTAGAATTGGAAACAGGGAGTTGAGTGCTGATCCTCTTGCCTTCCCTGCCTTTCCTTTTATATTCCATTCAAGTCCCCAGGATGTGGTGGTTTGAATCTATTTGGTCCTCATAGACTCATGTGTTTGAATGGCCCATGAGGAGTGGCCTAGTTGGAGTAGATGTGGCATTGGAATAAGCATGACCTTGTTGGAGGAAGGCTGTAACTGTTGGGGTTGGGCTGTGAAATCTCCTAATGCTCAAATTCAGCCAAGTGTAGAAAGTCAGTCTTTTTCTGGTTACCTGCTGAAGATAAAGTCCCCTTCTATGGGTCAAGAACTCTCAGCTCTGCAAGCACCATGTCTAGTTGCCTGGTACTATGATGATAATGTAATGAACCTTTGAAATTGTAAGCCAGGCCCAATTAAATATTTTCCTTTATAAAAGTTGCCTTGGTCATGTTGTCCCTTCACAGCAATAAAAGCCCAACTAAGACAGATGGTGACACCCACATTCAGAGTAGGTTTTTTCTCTCACATTGTCCTTTCTGAACCTCCCTCACAGACATACCCAGAGATATACCTCAATCTCCTACATGATTTTAAATCCAGCTAGTTTGAGAATACTGCCAGGTGCCCTGACTGAAGCCTCTCCTTTCTTTTCTTCTTTCTGGGAATGAACCACATTGGGCTCTCAAAGCATGTGCTCAGGAAATACTTGTTGGAATGAACACTTAACACTTCTTGCAGTGTCTTTTGAATGTGATTCAGCTGTTCCACTGTTGGCCAAGTAATGTCAGGCAAAGCCCAAGCAAATGACATAGCTGAGCATGCAAGAGAATCCCAAACAAATGTGAAGATGTGTAATGTCTATTTTAAGTAGGTTACATGACTGATGAATGTAGAGGTCAGGAACAAGCAGATGAGGGAGTGCTAAGAAAAAACACCCACACTACTATGACGGTAAGGCAGTCTCAATAAATGCTGAATTTCCCTTTTCACTTTTAGAGGTGTCTTTAATACAAAATAATAGCTTCTATAGGATATAACCAGACACAGCAGGAAGAAATAGGAGAGGAAGTTCCCAAGTTTCAGCTCTGTACAGCTGCTCCTTATCTTCTGAGATGAGCTGAGACTTTTCACAGCTCTTCCTCTGCAATTCATGATTTTAAAAAGAACACATGTTGAGAAAGTAATAGCTTGAAACTTAACAAGTTATAGAATTTCTTTGTCTCTCACAATATAGAGATAGGCAGTGGTTTTGAGCTTCTTCCCATATATTTCCAGATTTCTGTTCAACAAGGCTAGTAGGTGCCCTCTTCTATGTCTGCCATTGTACATACATCAACACAAGCCATTCTCAATTTAAGATATTTTCTAGAGCTTTATAAATGATTGGCAATCTCTTTTTAAAAAAAAAAAAAAAAACGTGACATACCCTAGACTTTCTAGTCTCTGCCATTGCTTTTCTAGCCTTAGCACATGAAAATATCTCACCACATGGCATTAGTGCCAGAATGCCTCCATAGAATCACACCATTCTAAACAGATGATTGGAGAGTCTCAAAATGTGAAAATGTCTTTTAATTATTTGTAACTATGAGAGCAATAAGTTATTCAACTTCAAAATTAGGTATACAGTGTTGGGGATAAACATTGGGCAGCTGCAGTGACTTAACCTCCATCTAATAAATCAAAAGGCTAGCTTTCATAAGTGAGAATCGGCATCCTGCTAGGGGCATTAGTCTTGAGATACTTGGCACATTGTTACCAGGAAATGAAATCCAATATGACAACAGAAAAATGTTAGAACTTGGCTCACACACATGTTCCTGAACCATCTGCAGTTCCCTGGTGTTCTCTCCAATATCAGAAGCAGCCATTATGTCAGGATAAGACTTCCAAATTCTTTGGGAATGGATCCTTGGTACTGCATTTGCTTTGTTTTAGGATGGAAAAAGAAAAGGGGGATATTCTTGGTTCTAAGCCTAAAGAAATTGATGAACTAAGAGAGGAAGTACCATCAGCCAAGTTTATAAAACTGCCTCTAGTAACCAATTGAATCTATTCTTGTACATTGAGCATACAGAAGAAAGCCCTTTGAAACATGATTCATACCAAATGAATATTTAAAGGTTTAAAACCTGTGCTAACATGTTGTTTGTGGATTTGAGATATCCCTTCTGTTAACAACATGAGATAATTTCAAATTTCTCGTCCATTTCACTAAGTGTATGTGAATGTAGTTTAAGAATGCAGTAAATGAACAATCAGAAAAAGTGTAAAGTTCTCAGGTATGTTAAGATGCAATCAAAAGTTATTTATAGACTTTATACTGTAAGGTATCTAGATGCACACAGTCCTAAGCTTACAGGGTTCTACAGGAGCTGGGGGAAGTATGTATTTCATAAATCTTTGCCTTCACCTTAGTATGCCAATCAGTCTTTCAGTTGAAGAGGAGGAGAATTATATGAGACACACACACACACAAACATATACATATATATTATATACATATATAATATAACACATAATGGATATGTTTATTTTTACAAATGTTTATATATCATATGTATCATATATATACATAGTTTTACATATATATAATCGATGTGTTTGTTATTTCTTTTTTTTTTTAGGACTTATATATCTCAAGTTGGTCTTGAACTCACTATAAATACAAAGATAACCTTCGAGCACCTTTGATAATGAGACAGCATGCACAGGGCCTGCATTCACCAGATCTCTTCATATATGTTATGGCTTTCAATTTGGTGTTTTTATGGAATTCCCAAGTATACAAATGAGTGGGTCTCTGATTCTTGTTCTTTCTCTCAGGCTCTTTTCCTTCTGTTGATTTGTCTTGTCCAACTTCAATGTTATAGATTTTATCTTATTATATTATATTTTATTTGTTATATTAAAGATTAAATGAGTGAATGAAAAGTGGATGGATAAATGAATAAAAGTTTATTCACTAAGTAAAGATTAACAACTGAACTGCCATTTATACCTGTTGGGAGAGAGAAAATCTGTTTTGTCCAAGAGAGTGATTGTGAAAATCAACCACTCCAGAGCACAATTTATGTTTAGGAGTAGGTAACGAACATGTAGTGGACTCTACATTGTGTGCATGTGTGTGTATGTGTATAAATTTGTGTTTGTATGTGTGTATGTATGTATGTGATTTAAATGTGTGTGTGTTGTGTGTGTGTGGAGAGAGAGAGAGAGAGAGAGACACAGAGAGAGACACAGAGAGAGACACAGAGAGAAAGTGTGTGTGTGAGAGTGTGTGTGTGTGTGTATGTGTGTTCTTTTATTTAGTTAAATTTTGGTGTTCACTTTTATTTTGGGTGTGGTGTTTTATTTTCTTTAATTGGTTTCGTGGATTTTATTGTATTAGATTTTTGTTTGTTTTTTTAAGAAAGAACTTGAAGTTGGTGGTTCGGGAGAGGAATAAGATCTGGATACTTTGGGGAGGAAACAATATAGCCAAATATGTTAAAGTTAAAAATCATTTTAAATAATTAAAAAATATTAAAGATTTGAGAACAGACCCAAAAATATAGGACAGTGGATGTAAACATGTACTGTAAGGAAATCTTAGTATTGAGTGTTTTTAAGTCACCCATACCATGTATACACAAACCACAGGCCATTCTCAATTTAAAGCATTAGTGATAGTGTACAAGGAAAAGTTTGGTAGCAGTGGATATGTTTCTTTTCTTGATTATGGATATATCAAAGGTGTGTTTATATTTTAGACTACATGTATTAAATCTATACCATCTTTTATGCTAACCATACTTCAAAAGGTTTTAGGAAAGTGCCCCTGATGTTTACTATTTTCTGTAGTCATTGAAGTAGGTGTATATTTGAGTCAAGGAAGAGATTCTGGAAGCCAATCTCACTAAGTGTATTTTCTTCCTTTCTATGTGTATGTGACTGAAAGGAGCTTGAAGAATAGCATCATGAACCTTGAAAAGAGATATAATATAAAAATTATTTCTGGAAAAATGGTCAGAGATAGTGGGTAATAAAGTAAGAAATTCATTCACTCAGCAGCAAACTATCTGTAGTCTAAGTGGATACCTGACATCACTGAACTAATGGGGATATAACAAGCTCTAGGTATATGTGATTTTCCTACACACACATGCATGTTATAATGTCTAATTATAGAGTAAACACACAGATTACAATAATAATTATTAATAAAATGCCATAGTATAATATATAGAAGGTGCATGATCATGGTTTGTCTCTCAAAATATTATTCTATAAGCATCCTGCTTTCTGTGGTGACATGCGATGATACAAGGCCTACAGTTGAGATTTGCTGAAGAATGATTTTGGTATGCTGCTGTAGTATTAACCTGTGACATAAGATCTATTTCACAATAACTGCTTTGCTGAGACATGGACCAGAGAACTGAAACCACAGTGTAACCAATAGGGCAGCATACACAAAATGGACGTGCTGGTTGCAGCGAGGACACATAGCATGCCACTACAGGATGTTAGAAGATGAAATAATGCTACTCAGAAACATGGGGATTATTCATGTGTAGGCATTTTTATTTAATGGTTTCAGACCAAAGTAGATCACAGATAAATGAAATTGTGGTAAGGAAACTTCAGATGGGGTGTGGGGCAGGCTGTAGGTATCACACAAGATTTTTTTTTTTTAATCTGTAGTCTGGTTAAGTGTAAGGAATGGACCAAAATTATCATTTGATCAAATGGTTTTCTTGCTTTTAAGAAGTTTGCTTATAGTTTGTAAAACAGTGCTGTTGGTCCTCTCCCAAGTAGCCTGTCCTTTGGGCCAGGCTCTCCTTTGTGGCTAAATGGTTCAGGAGCCCTGTGGAATGGTGGTGGAAAGTTCCACTGTTCAGTAAAGGTCTCCATATAGGTTGAAAGTAATCTCAGGTGCTATGATTTGCTTATAGGAAAAATATACCATTGTCTTTCTCAGTTCCCCATCATGTGTCTACACTCCATTGAGGTGAATCCAGTTTCCAGGTCCCTGACTACTCAAATCACTTTATCTCTCCATTCTAGTGAAGTAGGAAGCATCTGAAAGCAGCTATTTCTATTTGCTGTTTTATTATTTCAGTAGAATTTAGATTTAATTTACTTAGATTAAATCCAAATGTTCTGAAGAAGTACTTGAATGTGGGACTTGCTCCTGTGACACAGCAGAGTTCTCACTATAAGTTCTGTGAAAGAGATTGTTGTGTTTATAAGGGGAAGAGTCCTGACAAAAAATGGGAGTTATCATTCTTCTTGCTCAAACATGATTGGAAATACATTTTTCAAACAGAAAAATGTGACGTCTGAAATTCATCCTCCAACCATCCCATGTTTTCTGAGTAAATCACATTGCAGGCCATCTGGTTAAAAGGAAGGCTCAAGAGCAATGTGAAAGAACCTTCATGGATAAGGGGCTATGATCTTATGGACATTGTATGGCATTGCCATCTACAAATACCACTGCTTTTTATCCTGGGATTCATATGACCCCTGGACCGCAGACTAGACATATCTGAAATAGTTCCAATCATACCCTGTGCCATAATTTTGGGGACATGTTATTTAAATATTTCCAAACCAAAACATATCTTGTCTTTCAGCACTGGACACTGAGCACAGTAATAAACGGAAGTTCACAGAGGTTGACAGTATAAGAAATGAGGGAAAATACATGATGCATTTAGAATAAATCAGTCACAAAATACACACTCAGCAAATTCTTGGCTTTGCTATTTCTGTTCACTAACATTAATACAAGAGTTTCTTCTAAGGAGACAGCTATATCAGGCTCCTGTCAGCATGTACTTCCTGACATCCACATCAGCGTCTACCTTTGGTGACTGCACATGGTATGAATACCGAAGTAGAATGGTCTCCATACAGCCCCTCCTTCAGTTTCTGTCCCATACTTTGTCTCCATATTTGCTCCCTTGAGTATTTGTTACTCCTTCTATGAAGAACCGAAGCACCCACACTTGGTCTTCCTTCTTCATGAGCTTCATGTGGTCTGTGAGTTGAATCTTGGGTATTGCGAGCTTCTGGGATAATATCCAATTATCAGTGAGTGAATACCATGTCAGAGTCTGACATATTCAGAGGCGGATGCTCACAGCTTAACATTGAACTGATCAAGGGTTCCCAATGGAAGAGTTAGAGAGAAGACTGAAGGAGCTGAAAGGGTTTGCAGCCCCATGAAGAGAGCAACAATACCAACTAACCAGAGCTCCCAGGGTCTAAACCACCAGCCTGGGAGCACATAGGGAGGGATCCATGGCTCCAACTGTATATGTAGGGAGGATGGCCTTGTTGGGCATAGGTGGGAGAGGAGATCCTTGGTCCCATGAAGGCTGGACACCGAATTTGAGGGTGGGGAGGTGGGAGTGGGGAGGTGGGTGGGGTATATCCTCATAGAAGCAGAATGAGGGATAACATCTGAAATGTAAATAAAATATCCAATAAAAAAAAAAAAGAGTTTCTTCTACAGTATTGGTAAGCATCCAGTATCCTACAAGAGGTCAAGGGAGTAGTAGTGAGTTGATGAAATGATCAATGGTATTGCTTCAGAGCTTACCGCACCAAGGTCCAAAGTAATGTCTGCCCAAGAGAAAGGAATTCAGGCAGAAATCTACTATGCCAAGGTCACTGAAGCAGGAAGGGAACTCTCACAGTTTTTTCTCTCCTTAATTCTGTGCATATAGTAGATACACGTATAGGAAAATTGTAGAAAGCACCAACTTGGAATATTTGTCAGCAAGGTGCAACATGAAAATGGACCTTATGCATTACATAAACTAGATAGTATTTTCCTAAAGACTGGAAAAGACTACTTCTTATCAAACAGGAAGACTGTTATTTTACTCTCCATTGGTACAGTCAAATCAGGACTTTAAAGAAAAATAAACCTATATTTCAACTCAAACTCTGTAATTTCCTCACAAGATAACTAGGTATTTTTAAGTAAATCTTTCTAGTCCCACTTTTCTGACCTGTAATGTTAATAGAATTGTTTGGAGAATTCAAAGGGACTCATGGAAGAACCCAGCATGTGCCTGCTCAACATAAACTCACTGTGTTCACTTTTTTGGCTTTGTTTGTTTTTTGTTTGTTTTCTGCTTTTTGCGTTCTACAAGAAAGAGTTTGCTTGAACTTATATTTAAACCTGAGACAAAAACTGAAGAGTAAAGATATTCTAAATTTTCCTGGTTGCATTCAGGCCAAACTCTGTGTATTTGTTATATTTGACGTGAGCTTTTATTTAGAATCCACAGAATTGGTTTGTGATTGATTTTGTGTCTGCCTGTGAGTTAGGGCCTCTAAGCTACAGAACATGATTGTGACTGAAGAAATATCTGTTGCAGAGGTTTTCTTTCTTTCTTTTGTTTTTTTTATAAACCCTCTCTTCAAACTCTACAAAAATGAAGAACGTTTAAGGAATAAACTCATAAGTCCAAAGGGATAAACAAGAAGTTTCCAGTAATAGGTTGCAAAAACAAGAAAAGGGGTGATAATTGATATTCAGCACTAAAAATATAAATCATAAGCTGTCATAATGGTATTTAAGTAAACCTGCAGACTTGATTAGTCTTCAGAACACATTTAACATGAGTACTGGCTTTGGAGACGCAGAATATGAGGGATGAAAACCAAGGCAAGGACATGGTCAACACAGCCTGCTTGTGGTAGCACAACTGAGTTGTCATTGGAATCCATGTACAGTGATGACCATGCTTTGAATGTGTGCAAAGAACATCCCATCTGCTTATTAATGCTGAGCCTTCAATACAGGCAGCCAGCGAAGAACTTCCACATAACAGAGGAAAACATGTAGAATGAGGGAGATGAAAGCAGAGGAAAGCAAGTCACAAAAGGAAGCCGACCAATGCACAGTGTAGAGCACAGAAATCACATCACCCATGAGTGAGCAAAGCCCTCAATCAGAAGACGAAGTTTGTTAAATTAATAAATGTATTTGTTTTGAGACAGATTTCCTATACAACTCTAGCTATCCAGGGAACTCACTACATAGCCAAGGTTGGACACTTACTCACACTAATCATCCTGCTTCAGCATCCTATATGCTAGACTTACAAGTATGTGCCTCCACAACTAAAAGTTTCCCTTTAAAAGCAAGAATAAAGATGTTTATATTAGAGAAGAGAAGAACATTTAGAAGACAACACGGTTGCTCTGGATTTTTTTTTTTTAAGTGTTGTAAATGCTAAAAGCATCGTCACTAGAGTGGTAGATAAAGTTATAAAATATCCAGGGAATTGTAGTTCAAAAGGTCAGATGTATATGTGGATGTCTATAATCACACCACTCAGAAGACTAAGGCAGGAGAATGATAAATTTGACATCAGCAACTGATAAATGGTAAGAGTCTACCTCAAACAATTTAGAGTCCAAAGAAACTGGAGGAAAGAAGACAAAATTTCAATAATTATTCGAGAAGGATGAAGATTAAAATGATTGGAATTCCATGACTAAGAATCAGGAAGATGACCAGGGTGCTATAGTTTCAGCTATAATGAATTACTTCTGAGATTTAACATAAGTTTAAAAAATGCAAGACTCTATTACCACCTAGAAAGTAGACTGAGTAAACTGAAATCAATGAAATTTAAGAACACCAAAGACCAAGAGATGATTCCCAACTCATCTTCAGAAAGTGAGGCAAAATGTAGACTTTTCATTAATAAAAGAAATTAGTGTCTATAGTCTCTGTATCAACAACCTTGTGTACTGTTTTCAGACTAAACTCTCCAAAACCTTAACTCATCAAAGTGGAAAGCACAAAGGAAATTCAACTTGAAATTTTCTGGTATTCGAATTAAAAATAAGTTAGTCTTTTAAGACTCCTCTTTGAAAAAATCTATGGAAAGATACAAATTCTTCAAATGGAGAAATTGTCCAAGGAGCAGAAAAATATCAAGGTTCATGTGAGGATGAGTCTGTGCCCCATTAGAAAAGAGACAGAGTTTGGAGAACTCAGGAAGATTGATGAGAAATGTCTCTACATCCAGAAAGCAGGTAAAAAGCATTACACTGAAATCTAAAATTTGGCTAAAAAGTGTTACACTGAAAGATATATACACAAATAGAGAAAATTTGTATATATTTATAATAATGCAAAACTAAGCAAGCAGTAACAAATACAAGGTTATTGTAAAAAATTACAAGGAAGATTAATACAACAAAGTTTATCATATACTATATATTTCAATTCTAAAATTATCTGAAACTATATTGACCTCAGCAAAATATGAATGTATTCAAGGTGTTTCAGTATATGAAAAAGGCAGATAAGTGACAGATAAATGAGATGTATCTGTAAGTATAAGGTGATAGGAAAGTCACAGATATGTCATTAAAAGAAATTGGTATGACCAGTGTCATAAATGGTATGAATATTGACAATTATAATAACAGCGAAGGATAAAATTGCTAGGAGTCTACAGATGCCCAAAACCCAGTGTGAAGCATAAATTAATTCTCAAATGCAGTGATATAGAAATATTTGACTCTATAATAGTTCATTTATATTTTTGAGTCCAGCTGAAGTCAAATTTAAAAAAAGATTCCAATGGAAATATTTACTTGTCTAGAAATCCAGACAAGAGCTTATTGGAAGCACACACCTGGATCAATGCTCCAAAACAAGCACAAAAAAACACACAGCTCTACACAATATCAAGGCAATAAGTGCCAATCTGGCAGGGATATTGGTAGGCAAATTGTCAGCCAGTTCTGGAGAATGCATGTTATACTTACTAAACACCTACACTCAGAAAGAACTATGGACACCATTACTTGCAAGCCAGAGTACAAGCCCTTAATTTGTTATAAGTCATAAACAGGTAAAAAGAAAGTCTGCTCAAATATGTGGAATAGGTGTCAGAACCAGATAAAGTGAACTAGCAACTGCCTGGACGTTTGAGGGATGCACTGATCAATAGAGTTTTTCTCAGAGGTCCTGGAGTATAGAGAACAAATTTAGTTCTTCTAGAAACAGGGGCATGCTTGTCAAAGCTGCTAATGGCCTGGGACTGCCGTGTTCAGAGAGCTGTGGCTTCAGATCATGAGAACCAACTCTTTTCTATCAAAGGGACTAGGGTTACCAGTCTCAAAGCCACTATGTATTCAGTCTGTAATGTTCTTTAGATACCCTATGTTTCCCTTTTGAAAGATTGTTTGAATAGCTTCCTGGTGACTTATTCAAGTTATATGATAACTTCTTTTGACTCCGTCCCATTTCTCCCCTAGAGATAGTATGTAAGATGGTATACTTCTTAGTAAGATTGCTTGGCATAAGACAGTTTGTGCAAGACCTCTCGACCCAAACTTTTTTATGTTCTCTACTTTCAATCCTTTTTATCTTCTGATCTTATATCCCCTTTAACAGGTCCATGTCACTGAAGAACAAGCTGCTGGTTCAGATCATTGGACATGTGAGTAGACGAGCTAATATACATTAGATTTCTTTGTGGGATGAGAAAAATACACCAAAGTTAGATTGTGGCAATAGCTGCATAACTGTGATGTAAAATTCTAAAAACTAATATTTTACATTTTAAATCAATGAATTTTATGGTTCCACTTGTGTCTCAAAGTTCTTAGACATGGATTTTCTTTAGTTGTAGTGTATGATGACGGATGTCTGAGTAGAAGTGACAACTGGAAAAGCATTTGTTGTTGGAGAAATTGTTAAATTCTACAGTGAGAATTTGAATAGAGCTCTTACAACATACTCTTTCAAAGAAATCACAGCAATTCAACTAGAATGACATAAAATAAGCATGGGCTGCTTCTCTTGCAACAGTTCTGGTATAGTGGGATCATACAGCAGTTCCATTTTTAGATTTCTAAATACCCCCTCCTGTTTCACACAAGAGCTGTGCTAATATGCAGTTCCATAAACAGTGAATAACAGGCCCATCTTTTGTACATTCTATCTTGCCTGAGGTAAAGTAATATCGAATGCTTTGGATATGTCTGTTGGTTAATGACATTAACCTTTGGAAAATATATATGTTGACCATTTGTGTGTTTTCTTTTGAGAAATGTCTACTTAAAGTTCATGGCATTTTTTCCTTGCCATCAAGTTGAAATATATATATATATATATACATATATATATATATATATGTATATTCTAGACACAAGCCAATGTCATTTACATTTAAATTGAAAGAATAAGTTACAATTACAGTGTTGTGTGGCATAGCAGAGATGACATCAGTATATATTGTATTTCTCAAAATATTCATGACATAGTTTCTCCTTAATATATATGTATGTATATGCATACAATATATTGATATTCCTTACACATTTTCAGCCATTTTTTCATTGATCCTCCTCTAATATTTCTTATCTTTTGTCTCTATGGTTTCCCTTCTACCTTTCCTCTCCAGAAGCATCCTTTTGGTTCTTGTATCACATGTCTTCTATCGTCCTTTCTTCCCATCTATCTCTACACCTCTTTTCCCATTTACAGTCACCTTCTTGTCTCATGAACTATAGTTTTATCAGTAGCCACACATGTACACTTATATCAGCCTTAAAACCTAGAATCAATGTATGAGAGAGAACATGAGTTCTCTTCTTGCGTGTGGGGTATGTTGCTTAATACAATACCTTTGAAATCCATTTGCTTTCCTTAAAAAAAGAAACAGAACTTTTTTTTTCTTAAGAGCTAAATAAAATTTCATTGTGTATAAGTACTTCATTATCCTTATTCATTCAGCAGCTTATAGACAACTAGGTTGACTCTGTTTCCTGGCTAGTATTAACAGAGCACCAGTGAACATATATATGCCAGAGGATAGGGAAATGAGAAACCACCACTCTGATTTGCCCTGTGTTTCTACCAGTTTACACAGTGACCAGCAGAGAATAAGAGGTTTTTGTTTCCAGAATTTGTTGTCATTTTATTTCTTTGTAAAATTATTAACATTGAATTTTTAATTAATTTCTGAGAATTTTATATATGAGTACTGTGTTTATATCCTTCCCTCTCCTGTTCCTCCTTCCAACTTCACCTTTGTCCCCTTCACTTCATCATAAATTCATTGCCTCATATTCTTTTATTATTGTACACACACAAACATACACACATAAATTTACAAATACAAACTGATGAATATATATATATATACATATATGTATGTATATATTCACCAATACAAACTGATGAGTCCCTTTAGTATTGTCTGTATGAATGTGTGTTTAAGGCTAACCACTTGAAAATGAATAATCATCAGGAAACTCAACCCTGAGAAATATTAACTCTAACTCTAGCAGCTGTCCTTAATTATTAACTTTTTTATCTAGGGTTGGGCCGGTGTAAGACTTCTTCCCATCCACATTGGCCTGGCAATTGGTGTCAACATTTCTCATGTCTTATTTAGGCAGCCATATTGTTGAGATTTCATGGAAGTGGCTTCCGTGTCATATACAAAAGATGCTATCTTTTAAGGAGATATCTTTGTCTTCTGGCTCTTACAATCTGTTGATCTGCTCTTCCAAATTTCTCTCTGAGGAACATAAGAGCTGTGCTATATGGGAGGTTGAGGAGAAGGCCCCTGGAATAGGGAAATATAGGACACAGGTGCTATGAAAGAGGAAATGAGAATGCCATTGTAATTCCAATGTAAGTACATTGAATCTGTAGATACTTTTTGACAATGTAGCTGTTTTCACAATATAAATTTTTGCCAACAGGGGAGCATGAGCATTTTTTACACCATTAACTGCCTTCTTCAGATGCTTTTTCGAGCATCGAGTTTGTTTTGTACAGTTCTTTCACTTCTTTGGTTAGGTTTATTGTTAGAGAATAGGGAAGATGTTTATATCAGCAAAATGCTTTTTATATAAGCCTGAGGACCTGAGTTTGGATCTCCGGTATTCATATAAACCTATAATGAAGCTATAATCCAATTGCTAAGGGTGGAAGCAGGGGAATTCACAATGGTTCTTGCTGACCAGTCTCTCCACATCAGTCTACTCCAGTGTCAATAAGAGACCCTATTTTAAACATGAAGCACAATGATTGACAAATAACATCTGACATGAACCTTTAGCTTCAACACCCATATTCATGCACACAGGTGAACACAGAGAGACACACACTACAAGAAAACAAAATTTTGCCTGGGCAGTTTAGGTTTTTTAGTTACTCTGAGATGTTTTTCTAAGTTTTCCTTCCATAAGTTTCTTGTTGATATATAAAAAGGTACTAAATTTTTTGACAATTTTCTACCCTGAAACTTCACTAAAGATCACTGAGGGCTAAAAGTTTTGTCTTATTATGTATGATCATTTAAGCTTATAATAATGTCATCTATAAATATGGATAGCCTCTCTTTCTCTCTGTCTCTGTCTCTGTCTCTTCTCTCTCTCTCTCTCTCTCTCTCTCTCATCTCTTCTGTGTTTTGTTTTATTGCTCTAGCTAAGACTTAACTAGAAAATATCATCCTGAGTGAAGTAACCCAATCACAAAAGAACATACATGGTATTCACTCACTGATTATTGGATTTTAGCCCAGAAGCCTGAAATACCCAAGATTCAACTCACAGACCACATAAAGCTCATGAAGAATGATGACCAAGTAGGGGGGGCTTCAGTCCTTCTTAGAAGGAGTAACAAAATACTCAAGGGAGCAAATATGGAGACACAGTGCAAGACAGAAACTGAAGGAGAGGCTGTCTACAAACCATTCCACCTGGATATCCATCCTATGTGCAGTCACCAAAGGTAGAGATTGATGTGGATGTCAGGATGTACATGGTGACAGGAGCCTGATATAGCTGTCTCCTTAGAAGTCTGCAAGAGTCTGACATACTCAGAGGCAGATGCTCACAGCTAACCATTAAACTGATCATGGGGTTCCCAATGGAGAAGACAGAGTGAAGGCTGAAGGAGTTGAGAGGATTCGAGACACCATGAGGAAAGCAACAATCCCAACAAACCAGAGCCCCCAGGGTCTAAACCACCAGCCTGGGAGCGCTTAGGGAGGGACCCATGGCTCCAGCTATATATGCAAGGGAGGTATATATAAGTGGGAGAAGAGATCCTTGGTCCCCTGAAGGCTGGACGTCGTGGGGGGTGGATATTCGAGGGTGGGGAGGTGAGGTACAGGGGAGGGTGGGTGGAGGTACACCAACGTGGAGGCAGGAGGAGGGGGGAAGGGATAGTGAGTTCCTGGGAGGGAGGGGGGGAAATGGGGTAAGGAGAGAACATCTGAAATGTAAATAAAATTTCCAATAAAAAAAAAAAAAGACTTAACTAAGAGTAGAGAGAGTGGGAACCCTCACCTTGTTCCAGATTTTAGAGGACATGGCTTCAGTTTCCTCATTTCATATGAAATTGATGATACATTTTCATACCCAGTGTTTAGTATTTTGAGATGTTTTAACGGATCTTAATATCTTAGCTTTATGATGAAGAAATCTTGATTTTGTTAGTTGCCTTTCTGCATCTGCTAGAATCCATATGTGATTTCTATTCTTGAATTTATATACATGGTATAACACGTTTCTTAGTTTGCTTATGTTGAAACAGCCTTTAATACCTAGGTTCAAACTAACTTTATTGTGCTGTATGCCCTTGATGTTATTTTTTCACATGTGTTTTGTGAGCATTTTGTTGAATTTTTCATTTATGTTCATTGGGGAGTTTGATATTCAGTTTCTTTTTCTTGTTTCTTTTTCTGGTTTTGGCATCAGAGTAATACTGTCCTCACAGAAGAAAGTCAGTAATGTTTCTTCATTTTCAATTTTGAGGACTATTAGTTTGAATTTTTCTTTTTTTTTTCTTTTTAATTTTTTTATTGGATATTTTATTTATTTACATTTCAGATGTCATCCTATTTCCCCATCCCTCCCCCAGGAACTCCCTATCATATCCCCCCTCCTCCTTTTTGCTTTTTTTTAATTAGTATTTTAAGTTAACATACAAAGTACTGGGTTTTATTACAGCATCCTCATATATGTGTCATTAGGGTTTTGATTAGTTTCCCACTGCCCCTTCCCTTTCTTCCTCCAGCTAGTTTCCTCATCTGATTTCCTGTCACATGTATTCCATCACCCTTCACCCTCATCCATTTTTTAATTAGTAACTTTTTAAAAAAATGTTAGTCAAAGGCTTTATAAGCTTGATAATGCTCAATAACAAGATGCCCATACAATCAGAAGTGTAACCCAATACCCAACCTAGATATACCAACTATCTTTGACTTGCAGAGAAACGCAAACATCTGCTTCCATGTTCTCCCACCCCCATCTCCTAGCTCCTCTTCTCATTCTCCTCCTCCTCCTCTCCTTACTCCTCCCACTTTAGCTCCTCCTACATATCACCCTTCCTGTTAAAATAAAACTTTTCTCTCAAAATACTATTAGAGAAGAACTATACCAATTTGTATCACTTAGGTACAAGATAGACTTAGTACCCAGTCCATCATTTTGTTGACTAAACAGAACCTCTGTCATCTCTCCTAACTAAAAGATTTAGTTCTGAGCCTGGCTTTTTTCTTGGCTTTAGAATGAATGTCAGCTGAAAATCATCCTCTCAAATCTTTTCTCTTTTATTCCTAAATGTGATATATATGCATGATGCCTATGAGAGTAACAGTATTAATCTCACTTTTATATCAATAAGAAACTAGTACCAATGAAAATCTTAAATTTAAAACCAAAGTAAATTTTGTGCCATTTAAGAAATCATAACTTCGAGCCAGGCAGTGGTGGCGCACGCCTTTAATCCCAGCACTTGGGAGGCAGAGGCAAGCAGATTTCTGAGTTCGAGGCCAGCCTGGTCGACAGAGAGAGTTCCAGGACAGCCAGGGCTACACAGAGAAACCCTGTCTTGAAAAACAAAAACAAAAAAAACAAAAACAAAAAAAATTATAACTTCAGCTTAATAACAATTATACAGATTTCTACCAATAGGTAATGGCTATGCAATAAATCCTAGCTATTCCTCTCTGTTCTGACAAAACCACTACTTTTTCCTAGAAAGACAGCCCAATATTAACCACCTCAGTCCTCAAGCCCAGGGAATAGGGGCGCCGACTCTTCATTAACTTCTTCAAGCTGATTACAGGCATTGAGATATTAGAAGAAGGGTGGGGGGGAGAGTAAATTGATAAGCCTCTGACGTCTGTGTCTTCACTGCATCCAGCTGAAATTCCAGGACATCAGAAATTTGAGCAGGTCTGTTCAGTTTACTTGATGAGTGGATACACCAAGGTTGTGTATTCTGCAATATACAATTCTCAAAACAAATTTTAATATCAACATAATTTTTTGTTTGAATTCTGGAATCTAAGTCTTCTGGAGGCCTGCCTCTGTCATGTCTAATCCATATAATTCTGGGAGTTTCTATGAGGGTGTGCTCCTACCATCCTCCCATTTCTGCCTTTCTGCTCTCGAATTCCTCAACACTAGGGAATCCAAACTTTCAGGCACCAAGGCCCTCTACTTTCACTGATGCCTGACAAGGCCACCCTCAACTACCTATAAAGATGGATTCATGAGTTCCTCCCTTTGTGTTCTCAGGCTAGAGGTTTTAGAATGGCTACTCCAGCTTGTTTTTTAGGACCATTTGCTTGAAAAATTGTTTTCCAGCCTTTTATTCTAAGGTAGTGTCTGTCTTTGTCACTGAAATGGGTTTCCTGTATGCAGCAAAATGCTGGGTCCTGTTTACTTATCCAGTCTGTTAGTCTATGTCTTTTTATTGGGGAATTGAGTCCATTGACATTAAGAGATATTAAAGAACAGTGATTATTGCTTCCTGTTATTTTTGTTATTAGAGGTGGAATTATTTTGTGTAACTATCTTCTTTTGGATTTGTTGGAAGAGGATTACTTTCTTACTCTTGCTAGGGTATAATTTCCTCCCTTGTATTGGAGCTTTCCCGCTATTATCCTTTGTAGTGCTGGGTTTGTGGAAAGATATTGTGTAAATTTGAATTTGTCATGGAATATCTTGGTTTCTCCATCTATGGTAATTAAGAGTTTTGCTGGGTATAATAGCCTGGGCTGGCATTTGTGTTCTCTTAGGGTCTGTATGACATCTTTCCAGGATCTTCACACTTTTATAGTATCTGGTGAGATATCTGGTGTAATTCTGATAAGTCTGCCTTTATATGTTATTTGGGCTTTTTCCCTTACTGAATTTAATATTCTTTCTTTGTTTTGTGCATTTGATGTTTTGATTATTATGTGATGGGAGGTATTTCTTTTCTGGTCTAGTATATTTGTCATTCTGTAGGCTGCTTGTATGTTTATGGGCATCTCGTTCTTTAGGTTAGGGAAATTTTCTTATATAATTCTGTTGAAAATATTTATTGGCCCTTTAAGTTGGGAATCTTCACTCTCATCTATACCTATTATTCTTAGGTTTGGTCTTCTCATTGTTTCCTGGATTTCCTGGATGTTTTGTGTTAAGAAATTTTTGCATTTTGTGTTTTCTTTGACAGTTGTGTCAATATTTTCTATGGTATCTTCTGCACCTGAGATTCTCTCTTCTATTTCTTGTATTCTGTTTGTGATGCTTGCATCTATGACTCCTGATTTTTTTCCTAGGTTTTCTATCTCCAGGGTAGTCTCCTTTTGTGATTTCTTTATTGTTTCTACTTCCATTTTTATTTCCTAGATGGTTTTGTTCAATTCCTTCACCTGTTTGGTTGTGTTCTCTTATAATTCTTTAAGGGATTTTTGTGTTTCCTCTTTAAGGGCTTCTGTCTGTTTACCTGTGTTCTCCTCAAATTCTTTGAGAGTGTTATTTATGTCCTTCTTAAAGTCCTCTATCATCATCATTAGAAGTGATTTTAAATCTGAATCATGCTTTCCTGGTGATATGGGAAATTCAGGATTTTCTAGTGTGGGAGAACTAGGTTCTAATGATGCCAAGTACCCTGGGTTGCTGATGCTTATGTTCTTTTGTTTGCCTTTCACCATCTGGATCACCTTAGTGCTACCAGCCCTGTCTCTGACTGGAGCCTGTCTTTCCTATTATCTTGGTTGTTTCAGAACTGTATGGGGTGAGTGTTACTACTGGGGTTAGAGCTGGGTCCCAAGATCTGCTCAGTGCTTGGGCCCAACCAGGAAGGAACCAGTGCTCCGGGCTAGGAGTGAATTCCTGGGTCCCAGTGGGTCCCAGTTACTCCCTGTTTGGGGCAGGTGTTGCTGACTCCTTACCTAAGATACTGCCCATGTTAGAGCTCTTGGGAAGCCTGCTTCCTCTGAGTTTTGTGAGATTGGGTGCAGAGCAGCAGCCAAGGATCTGCTCAGTGTTTGTGCCCAGACTTGAAGGAACCAGTTTGAATTTTTCTTAAAAGGCTTGTTAGAATTCAGAGTGAGTCTGTCTGGTGCTAGGCTTTTTCTTTTGGGGGAGATTTTCAAATTATTGTTTCAATCTCATGATTTGTGTAATATATTCATCTTAATTGTTTACTTCTTTAGAATGTTATGTTGAATGTGGCTATAATTGGAATATTCTACTATTAAGATCCAAGTCCACCATGCTGGGATAAACTCCTTTTAAAATGGATGACTCCTCTTTTCTGCATAATCTTATCTGGAGAGTGTCTTTAAGTACAGGTACCTGACCTTATCAAAGAATGACCCTTCACAGAGCTTGCTGGAAGCACTGCTTCATTCAGTATGTAAGTTCCACTAGACCCTTCCTGTTCTACAATAATTAGGTACTGTGTTATGACCAATCATCCTTTCCCATTTGTAACCACCATCTCAAAACAAAATAATAACAAACAAACACACAAGCAAACAAACATAAACCTCTGAGCAAAGTCATGTAGCCTGTTGCCAGATTACAGGTTTAAATTCCTCTCTGCCAATAAAAACCTGCCTGGCAGGTTCTTGGGATTTCTCATGTAAATGAAGTATCCCTAGGTCTCTGTCCTGGCCAATAATGTTCACCCACCTTGCAAACCCTTACCTACTCCCCAAGATCTATATAGCCCTTACTCAACCTGAATAAAGTTGAGCTTCTCACTAAAGCTGATCTTGGACTTTAGTTTGTCAGTATTCAAAGCTGTCCAAAACTTCCCCTCCTACCCCTGGCCCATTTCTTCTCCCATAGTCCTTGAGGGCCAGTGGCCAAAAGCCCCCAGAGAGAAGGGAGGGCCACAGGCTAAGTGATTTTAGAAATTGTATTGCCTCTGAGTTTTCCAACCTTTTATAAGAAACATAAGTTTACAAAGAATTCCCTAATGATCTTATGCATTTCATAAACATCTGTACTGGCACCATTGGGTCTATCTGTCTTTCTGTTGGTTTGACTAGGAGTGTATCCATCTTGTAAACTTTTTCAAGGAACCAAATCTTTCTTTGGTTCTACGCACTGTTTGCCATATTTCTATTGTTTCTTGCTATATTCTGAGCTTGAGTGCTGTTTCTCATTGTAGAAGCTTGAGGTACATCATTTTCTGAAAGAGCTCTAATATTTTTTAGTATGAACATCACATAAAATTATTTAGAAATTGGGGTTTTTGAATGGAATAAATGGAAAAACTTTGACGTGGTAAACATGCTAAATGTCTTAACTTGATCATTATCTAATAATACTCATAATTATTCACAAATATGGTATATCAACCAAAAATCAAATCAACAGAAATATTAGCTAGGCAAGTATACTTACACACACATGGGGCTAAGTATTTTTCTAGGGGAACATATCAATGATCTTTCAACAATCTCAGTACATAAAGGTATCATGAGCTTGTATGGTGGCACATGTAATTCCAGCATTAAAAAAATGACAATGAGAGGACTTCCGCTTCCGGTCCGGGCCCAGACAGCAGATCCCTGGAGGCAGCTCTGCACTGAACCTCACAAAACCCGGCAGAAGTGGGGCACCCAGCAGCTCTGACCCAGGCAGTATCTCTGGTAAGGAGACAGCAACACCCACCCCAAACAGGGAGTGACTGGGACCCACTGGGACCCACTGAGACCCAGGGATTTACTCCTGGCCCGGAGCGCAGGCTCCTTCCGGTCTGGGTCGGAGCTCCCAGCAGATCCCAGGCGGCAGCTCTACACTAAATCCCACAGAACCCAGGGGAAGCAGGGCTCCTATGAGCTCTAACCCAAGCAGCTTCCTACGCAAGGAGGCAGCAACACTTGCCCCAAACCGGGAGTAATTGGGACCCACCGGGACCCAGGTACTCACTCCTGGCCCCAGCACTGATTTCTTCCGGTTTGGGCCTGGGCGCTCAGCAGATCTCGGGCGGGCGGCAACTCTGCAACCAATCTCACAGAACCCAGAGAAAGTGTGGCTCCCAGGAGCTCTAACTCGAACAGCTTCTTAAGCAAGGAGGCAGCAACACCTGCCCCAAACAGGGAGTAACCAGGTCCCACAGGGATCCAGGAACTCACTCCTGGCCCAGAGCACTGATTCCTTCCGTCCGGACCAAAGCACTGAGCAGATCCTGGGCCCTAGCTCGAACCTCAGCAGCTACACCCAACCTAAACAGTTCTGACACAACCAAGAGAACAGAAAGACAGGTTCCAGCCAGAGACAGCACAGGTAGCACCAAGGAGAACCAGATGGCAAAAGGCAAGCGCAAGGATACAAGGGCCAGCAACCCAGAACACATGTCATCATCAGAACCTAGTTCTCCCACATTAAGTCCTGAACTCCCCATATCACCAGGAAAGCAAGAGTCAGACCTAAAATCACTTTTAATGATGATGATGGAGGACTTTAAGAAGGACATAAATAACATTCTCAAAGAATCCGAGGAGAACACAGGTAAACAGGTAAAAGCCCTTAAAGAATCACAAGAGAACACAACCAAACAGGTGAAGGATTTATACAAAACCATCCAGGACATAAAAATGGAAATAGAAACAATAAAGAAATCACAAAGGGAGACTACTCTGGAGATAGAAAACCTAAGAAAGAAATCAGGAGTCACAGACGCCAGCATTACCAACAGAATACAAGAGATAGAAGAGAGAATCTCAGGTGCAGAAGATACCATAGAAAATATTGACACAACTGTCAAGGAAAACGAAAAACGTAAAAAACTCTTAACACAAAACATCCAGGAAATCCAGGACACAATGAGAAGACCAAACCTAAGGATAATAGGTATAGAAGAGAGTGAAGATTCACAACTTAAAGGGCCAGTTAATATCTTCAACAAAATCATAGAAGAAAACTTCCCTAACCTAAGGAACGAGATGCCCATAATCATTCAAGAAGCCTACAGAACACCAAATAGACTAGACCAGAAAAGAAATACCTCCTGTCACATAATAATCAAAACACAAAATGCACAAAACAAAGAAAGAATTTTAAAAGCAGTAAGAGAAAAAGGCCAAGTAACATATAAAGGCAGACCTATCAGAATTACACCAGACTTCTCACCAGAGACTATGAAAGCCAGAAGATCCTGGTCAGATGTCATGCAGACCCTAAGAGAACACAAATGCCAGCCCAGGCTACTATACCCAGCAAAACTCTCTATTACCATAGATGGAGAAACCAAGATATTCCATGACAAAGCCAAATTTACACAATATCTTTCCACAAACCCAGCACTACAAAGAATAATAGCAGGAAAGACCCATTACAAGGAGAGCAATCATACCCTAGAAAGAGCAAGAAAGTAATCCACCTCCAACAAACCCAAAAGAAGATAGCCACACAAACAATGCCTCCCCTTTTAGCAAAAATAACAGGAAGCAACAGTCTCCTCTCCTTAATATCTCTTAATGTCAATGGACTCAATTCCCCAATAAAAAGACATAGACTAACAGACTGGATAGCAAACAGGATCCGACTTTTTGCTGCATACAGGAAACCCACCTCAGTGACAAGGACAGACACTACCTTAGAGTAAAAGGCTGGAAAACAATTTTTCAAGCAAATGGTCCTAGGAAACAAGCTGGAGTAGCCATTCTAATATCGAAAAAATTGACTTTCAACTTAAAGATATAAAAAAGGATAAGGAAGGTCATTTCATATTTGTCAAAGGAAAAGTCAACCAACATGGACTCTCAATTCTGAACATCTATGCACCAAATGCAAGAGCACCCACTTTCATAAAAGAAGCCTTACTAAAGCTCAAAGCACATATTGCACCTCACACAATAATTGTGGGAGACTTCAATACCCCATCTCAGCACTGGACAGATCAGGGAAACGGAAACTAGACAGAAGTACAGTGAAACTAACAGAAGTTTTAAACCAAATGGACTTAACAGATATCTATAGAACATTTCACCCAAAAACAAAAGAATATACCTTTTTCTCTCACCTCATGGTACCTTCTCCAAAATAGACCATATTATTGGCCACAAGACAGGCCTCAACAGATATAAAAAAATCGAAATAATCCCATGCATCCTATCAGATCACCATGGTCTAAAGCTGGTCTTCAATAAACAAAGACAATGGAAAGCCCACACTCACATGGAAACTGAACAATACTCTACTCGTTGATAATGGGGTCAGGGAAGAAATAAAGAAAGAAATTAAAGACTTTTTAGAATTTAATGAAAATGAAGACACATCATACCAAAACCTATGGGACACACTGAAGGCAGTGCTAAGAGGAAAGCTCATAGCTTAAGTGCATACAAAAAGAAACTGGAGAGAGAACACACTAGCAGCTTGACAACTCACCTGAAAGCTCTAGAACAAAAAGAAGCAAAAACACCCAAGAGGAGTAGATGGTAGGAAATAATTAAACTCAGGGCTGAAATCAACCAAATAGAAACAAAGAGAACTATACAAAGAATCAATAAAACCAGGAGCTGGTTCTTTGAGAAAATCAACAAAATAGATAAACCCTTAGCCAGACTAATCAGAGGGCAGAGAGACAGTATCCAAATCAATAAAATCCAAACTGAAAAGGGTGACATAACAACAGAAACTGAGGAAATTCAACAAATCATCAGATCCTACTACAAAAGCCTATACTCAACAAAATTGGAAAATCTGGATGAAATGGACAATTTTCTAGACAAGTATCAGTTACCAATGTTAAATCAGGATCAGATAAACCATCTTAACAGTCCCATAACTGCGAAAGAAATAGAAGCAGTCATTAAAAGTCTCCCCACCAAAAAAAGTCCAGGTCCAGATGGTTTTAGTGCAGAATTCTATCAAACCTTCAAGGAAGATCTAATACCAATTCTCTTCAAACTATTCCACAAAATAGAAACGGAAGGAACACTACCTAATTCATTCTATGAAGCCACAATCTACGCTTATACCTAAACCACACAAAGATCCAACAAGAAAAGAGAACTTCAGACCAATCTTCCTTATAAATATCGATGCAAAAATACTGAATAAAATTCTCTCGAACCGAATCCAAGAACACATCAAAACACTTATCCACCATGATCAAGTAGGCTTTATCCCAGGAATGCAGGGTTGGTTCAATATACGGAAATCCATCAACGTAATCCACTACATAAATAAACTCAAAGAAAAAACCACATGATCATATCTCTTGACGCTGAGAAAGCATTTGACAAAATTCAACACCCCTTCATGATAAAAGTCTTGGAAAGATCAGGAATTCAAGGTCCATACCTAAACATAGTAAAAGCAATATACAGCAAGCCAGTAGCCAACATCAAACTAAATGGAGAGAAACTTGAAGCAATACCATTAAAATCAGGGACTAGACAAGGCTGCCCACTCTCCCCCTACCTGTTCAATATAGTTCTGGAAGTCCTAGCCAGAGCAATTAGGCAACACAAGGAGATCAAAGGGATACAAATTGGAAAGGAAGAAGTCAAAGTTTCACTATTTGCAGATGACATGTTAGTATACTTAAGTGACCCCAAAACTTCCACCAGAGAGCTCCTAAACCTATAAACAACTTTAGCAAAGTGGCTGGGTATAAAATTAACTCAAACAAATCAGTAGCATTCCTCTACACAAAGGATAAACTGGCTGAGAAAGAAATTATGGAAATGACACCATTTACAATAGTCACAAATAGTATAAAATATCTTGGTGTGAATCTAACCAAGCAAGTGAAAGACCTGTATGACAAGAACTTCAACACCTGAAGAAAGAAATCGAAGGAGATCTCAGAAGATGGAAAGATCTCCCATGCTCATGGATTGGAAGGATTAATATAGTAAAAATGGCTATCTTGCCGAAAGCAATCTACAGATTTAATGCAATCCCTATCAAAATACCCACTCAATTCTTTACAGAGATAGAAAGAGCAATCTTAAAATTCATTTGGAATAAACAAAAAACCCAGGATAGCGAAAACTACACTCAACAATAAAAGAACTTCTGGGGAATCTCCATCCCCGATTTCAAGCTGTACTACAAAGCAATAGTGATAAAAACGGCATGGTATTGGAACAGAGACAGTCAGGAGGATCAATGGAACAGAATAGAAGACCCAGAAATGAACCCCCATACCTATGGTCACTTGATCTTCGACAAAGGAGCTCAGACTATCCAGTGGAAAAAAGACAGCATTTTCAACAAAATGGTGCTGGTCCAACTGGAGGTCAACTTGTAGAAGACTGCAAATTGATCCATACTTATCTCCTTGTACAAAGCTCAATTCCAAGTGGATCAAGGACCTCCACATAAAACCAGCTACACTGAAACTAATAGAAGAGAAAATAGGGAAAAGCCTTGATCATATGGGCACAGGGGAAAAGTTCCTGAACAGAACACCAATGGCGTATGCTCTAAGATCAAGAATTGACAAATGGGATCTCATAAAACTGCAAAGCTTCTGTAAAGCAAAGGATACGGTCAACAGGACAAAGCGGGAACCAACAGACTGGGAAAAGATCTTCACCAACCTTACATCTGATAGAGGGCTAATATCCAAGGTATACAAAGAACTGAAGAAACTAGATTCCAGACCTTCAAATAAACCCTATTAAAAAATGGGTAGAGAGTTGAACAAAGAACTCTCAACTGAGGAAATTCGAATGATTGAGAAACATCTAAAGAAGTGCTCAGCATCCCTAGTCATCAGGGAAATGCAAATGAAAACAACACTGAGATTCCACCTCACACCAGTCAGATTGGCTAAGATCCAAAACACAGGTGACAGCAGATGTTGGCGAGGATGTGGAGAAAGAGGAACACTCCTCCATTGTTGGTGGATTGCAAGCTGGTACAACCACTATGGAAAGCAGTCTGGCGATAACCTCAGAAAATTGAACAAGTGTTACCTGAGGACCCAGCTATACCCCTCCTGGGTATATACCCAGAAGATATTTT
Organism: Mastomys natalensis; assembly: GCA_021653895.1. Taxonomy (NCBI): domain Eukaryota; kingdom Metazoa; phylum Chordata; class Mammalia; order Rodentia; family Muridae; genus Mastomys; species Mastomys natalensis. The sequence goes on along the minus strand of JAJTUV010001408.1, from coordinate 102,311 downwards.
CAACATGCAACAGGGCCACATGCTCCACTATGTTTATAGCGGCCCTTATTCATAATAGCCAGAAGCGGGAAAGAACCCAGATGTCCTTCAACAGAAGAATGGATACAGAAAATGTTGTACATTTACACAATGGAGTACTACTCAGCCATTAAAAATAATGACCTCATGAAATTCTTAACAAATGGATGGAGCTAGAAAATATCATCCTGAGTGAGATGACCCAATCACAAAAGAACACACATGTATGCACTCACTGATAAGTGGATATTAGCCCCAAAACACACAATACCTAAGATGCAACGCATAAACCTCATGAAACTCAAGAAGAAGGAGGAAGACCAAAGTGAGGTGCTTTTGTCCTTTTTAGAAACGAGTATCAAAAGATTCAACCAGAGCTCCCAGGATCTAAACCTCCAGCCTGAGAACAGACAGGGGCAAGCTGTCCTCGAGAGGCTCTAACCAGCAGCTGACTCAGACAGATACAGACATCCAGAGCCAAACAGTGGATGGAGCTTGAGGACTCTTAAAGAAGAATAGGTGGAAGGATTGTGGGCCCTAAGGGAGATAGGAACTGCACAGGAAGTTTCAACAGAGTAAACAAACCTGAACCCTTGGAGCTCTCAGAGACTGAATCACCAACCGTGGAGCATACCTAGTCTACACAGATCTACCTCCATGGGCTGAACCTAGGCCCTCCCTTGCACATATGTTGTAAATGTGCAGCTTGGTTTTCATGTAGGTCTCAAACATCTGGAGTGGGGGCTATCCCAAAACATGCAGCCTGTATATGGAGTACGGTCTTCTAAAAAAAAAAACAAAAAAAAACCAGTTGTTCAGTTACTCATGGAATATTATTTTTTTATATCTCTTGTATTCAGTTTGCAACTACTTATTGAGAATTTTTGTATGTATATTCATGAGGGATACTGACTATAATTTATATATTTTTGTTGGGTTTTACACTTGATGTCACTATTTCAATATTATTTGCTTTGTGAAGGAGCTTATTGTGGTTCTGAATTTTTTTAAAAATAACTCAAAAAGTATTGCTTGTTTGAAGGCTCTATAGAATTCTTGTATAAGATCTTAGCCAATCTGACTGAGCTCTGGTTGAATCTTTTGATACTCGTTTCTAAAAAGGACAAAAGCACCCTCACTTTGGTCTTTTGCTTGTTTGGTATTTTGCTTGTTTGTTTCTTTTCATTTTAATTCTGTTTGAATGCTTTTTAAATTTTTTGATTTACTGAAAATAAAAATTAAGAAAAAAAAAATGACAATGAGTTTGAGGCCAGCCTCAGCTACATAACAATCCCTAACTCAAAAAACAAAACAACAGTAATTGAATGGTACAATTATTATTTAATGAAAAAGAAGGGAAGATAAAGTAGAGAATATGAGAGTAAGACCCCTCTCTATTCTTGTTTTCTTAGTTTTCCTCTCAGTCCCAGTGAAGTCATACTCTAACTTCATATTCAGCTTTAGAATCACCAATTGTAGAAACTTGATTCATCTTCTTTGCCAAGTCTTTGCAGTCGAAAATTACTGCATTACAATACCATCAACTGCATCTCAATATGTGTTGTAATTATATCATATATCTTTCACTTTAGTATTACAAACGGCTTCATGTATAATAGATAATGATAAAATAAATACTTGATGTGAAATGAAATAAATGAGAAATGAGTGGTACCTTCAGAGAGCTGGATTAGCTGCTTTCCCACACTAGGTTCTTGGCTTTACCTGGCTTGTCAGAGGATCCATATGAGAAGGACCAAACATGAAACTCAGATACTAATTTTGTATATCTTATGTACTTATAAAAACCTGTACAATGTAATGATCTTTAAAATTTGAGACAAACTAGGGAATTCGAAATTACTAAAACAGAATAATTGTTTGAAACAAACAGATGTTGAAAAATATTTTGTGACAATTCTAAGTAGTCATGACACTTTATATAAGTAATCAATAATTGTATCTTCAAAAGAACAATTATCTGCAGGACTCAGTCATTTAGATAAGCTTGTGATGGTCAATTTTATTTTTTATCACATTTGCATTCTTCGTAGGAATCCCTGTGCTTGGTGAAGAGACAAATTCAAAGCTTCCTTGGCAATTTCTCTGAAAGTTAGCAATAAATAATGTACACAACTATGCATGTTTAAATGTTAGTTGTTTTTAATTTTTAAGACTTTTAGCATGGATTTTATTCTCTTTTCTCCAGTTAGTTAATATATGGAAGTGAGTTAATATATGGAAAATAATTTCTAAGGCAATAAAAGAAATTACCAGTAAGGGAAATTTTCAATATTCTATTATTTAACTGCCCAAGCATGCAGAACACAACTGAACTCCCGCCATCTTTTAAAGATAATCAGAAGTATCTCCAAGCCATCTGAACACACTGTAATCCAAAACAAAAAAAAATCAATATTTCTTCATTGATGGTGATACTCCCAAGTTCTGTGGTGTTCTTTGGCTAACTTTAGTATATGATAATCATTTCTGGTTGTATTCTTCTTTCCCAGTTAGAACTTGCTAATTTTCTACCTCCCTGTTTACTATGTGATGGACAAATTGACATTCATCTCATCAGCTGCGGATTCTGGGAATTTAATCCCAGTGCTACCATAGCAAAGCAAAAGAATAATAAACTGTTCAATAAGTGCCAACCTTGGAAGCAAGAAATTTTGACTTGATTGTTCAGGGAGAAAAACTTGGGCAGAATAAACACAAGTTTGAGCTACTTGTGAACAATGGGTTTTGACTTCATTGCTTTCTTCTCTTCAACTGATCTTTTATGAAAAACTTTGTATGGTACCAGAGATCATTCATCCATGAATGTATCTGAAAGACAATATTAGTCTTAGTCTCGTATTTGAGACAAATTTGTCTCAGAAGCTATCTTGGTTTCATTTCCTAATGCTGTGACTAAATGTTCTTAACAAATGCTACTTAGGAAGTAAAGGGTTTGTATATCAGTTCATAATTTCAGGGTACAGTCCATCATATCAAGAAAATTAAGAGCTTAAAGAGTTTGTGGCCCCATGAAGAGAGCAACAATACCAACCAACCAGAGCTCCCAAGGTCTAAACCACCAGCCTGGGAGCACTTAGGGAGGGATCCATGGCTCCATTGTATGTGTAAAGGAGGATGGTCCTGTCAGGCATAGGTGGGCAAGGAGATCCTTGGTCCCATGAAGGTGGACACTGTGTGTGGGGGGGAATTCGAGGGAGGGTAGGTGGGAGTTGGAAAGTAGGTAGGGGCATATCCGCAGAGAAGCAGGAGGAGGGGCGATAGGATGGGGGGGTTCCTGGGTGGGAGGGGGGGGGAAATGGGGTAAGGGGATAAGATCTGAACTGTAAATAAAATATTCAATAAAAAAATCAAAAAAATTAAAAAATAAAATTAAAAAAAAAAGAAAATTAAGGTTGCAGAAACTTAAAACAGTTAGTTACATCATACACAACGTGCAGACCAGAAAGAAATGAATGCACCCATATTTAGTTCTCAGCTCACTTAACTTATTTTTATATAGTTCAGGATGCAAACCCAGGGAATAACGTGACCTGCAATGGATTAGGTCTTCCCAATCAATTAACATAATCAAGACAGTCGCCTACAGATATGTTATAATCCAGTCTGTTCTAGACAGTCTCTCATTGAGACCCTCTTCACAAATGAGTAGACACTGTATGAAATTGACAATTAAAATTAACTATCATAGAGACAAAGTCTCAGCATTCTGTGTATCTCCTTTTCCCCTTTAATCAATTGATTATAACCTGTGTTATTGAATGTACATTGGACCACTGAAAAATAAGGAAGGATTTCAGCATGGATGGAGACGGGTATACAAAGTGTGAGGGAACAAAGTTATGGGTGCAGAAGTGAGCAGGATCTCTTAGAAACGAAGATAGAAATTGCCTCTAGTTTTTTATGAAAAGGAAGGTGGTTTTAAAACAACATGTAAATTAAAGCTAGAAGTCAAGAATATAGTTTCAGTGTTTAGAATGCTTGTATAACCCACAAGAGACTCTGGATTACATTCCCAGGACTCCAAACAACATAAATTAAATAACAAAATTATAGAATGTGTTAATGGGAGACAATGTTATTTTTTAGTAGTACACAGGTGCATAATTATTGTTGGAACTACCAAAACTGTACTTGTTAATTTAAAAAAAAAAAAAAGAAACTTATACACTTAGCCCTGCTATAAGTCATGTGTACACCAGCAGTTCAGACTCCAAATGAGCAACTGTACTCTGCTCTTCATTCTTATGGTGATATTGACTACACACTCCCCTTGTGTTGGTGAAAGAATGAAGAATAGAAAAGAACATTTTAAAAGGGGCATCTAGTTCAAATCCTGGAGTGGTCAGAGCAGGCTTTGCAGAAAAGAAAAAGTAAATATGTAAATGCATTGATTTAAGAAAGTAAGAACTCTACAACAACAGAAGTAGTATTATATCTATATTCATATAGATATATTCATATAGATATAATAGTGTGGAACCAAACAGTGTTCAAGAGAAAGTGCATTCCGTCTGGGGAAAGAATGCACTGTGGACACAGGTGGAACCACATTGACTAAAGAGCAAGAGATTTCAAAGATGAGGCCTAAGAAGACCTGGCTTCTTCCCGTAGCTTGTCTTCTTTCCCAGTCTCCTCTTCTCAAACCTCCCATCCCATGCTCAACTCTCCTTTGCTTCTAAGAGGTTATTCCATTGTATACATTTTAATGGGACAGAATTTAGCTCATGACACAGAGGTGGTGGCCCTTCAATAATTCCAGCTTGATATAAATTTCTGCAAAGGCAGTCTATAAATTTCAGATGTCTTTCTGTAGCATGTTTGCTTTATGCAACATTAGGGATATTCTTCCATTATGCTTTTCTGAGATAAGAATGGTAGGATTCAGTTTCTAATGACCATATTCTTAGACATTGGGTCAAATATATTAGCATAAAAGGAAACTAGACACCAAGTTTATAGGCAGTGAAGGTCTCCATCTAGCCTAAAAACTACCCAGATTTAGTAGAAACTTCCTGACATTGTCTTACTTAAATACAACACTAAGAAGTTCAAGAAAACATAAAAAAAACTTAAGTGAATATTTAACACATGGGATATTTTAGCACCAGTAACACCCAAGTTCAAGGCTACCTCACTTCAGTGGTGTTCCAATGTTTCTCATCACCTACAGGCAGAGCTAGGGGCTCCTTGAACATTTAGGCACTGGATCTCTGTTCTTAGCATCAATCTAATCATCTGAGGAAGTAAAACCCAATTACTGACATTTTCAACAAGATGAATTAAAGCCATAGAATCAAACTATGTTTCTTGTTCCTGCGATGAAGCCCACTGCATGAGTAAATGCCAGTTCCCTTCTGTTTCAGGAATCATTCATCCTAGCAGCCACTTGGCACAGTGACTTATGTTTTTTCTAATTAAGGAAATGTAAGGGAACTAGCAGAAAAATACATATTTAACTGAACAATTGGGTACAGTTTGCTATGTCATAAGTGGGAGTCAGCAATGATGCAAACCTGGTTTTAGAGCTTCAGAGAGTGATGGTCTCCATCAACAGTCACCGATTACCCAATAGAGCCAATGTTTTCACAAACAGAAATATGCTCCAGGCAACTCCTTTGATTTCAGTTAGCCCCTTGAGTTCCTACTCAGATTCGTTGGCCCTAATTCAGCTGTCCGTTCTCTGCACTCTAACCCCTTTCTCTTCCCTCTGCACTAAAGGGGCAGTTGAAGGTAAGTGGAATATGATAGTTTATCAGAACACACCCAGAAGGGGATAGGAGTTCCACATTGCCCGCAAATAACAACGTGCTTTTTTCTAACGTTTACTTTCAGCCTGTTAATTCCCTGTAAACATTTAAGTCAAGGTCTGTCTGCATGCAGCAAGCTGTAGCCATGACAACGGAACCTACCAAGTAGTTAGCATAAGTTTACCAAAGATTACCCTGTTCTCCGCTTTCTAAATTTCAAAATAAATAATGAATATTAAAACAAATTCCTTTTTATAACAATACTACTTCTATGCTACCTTTTTTCAACTGTTTTAATTTCATATCACTATTCCAAAACAAAAACAAAAATGGAAGGGGAAAGGAGGTAGAAGAGAGAAAGTAGAGCGACAAAGGAGAGAAGGAGAAGAGCCCTAACAAAATAAAAACATCGTGCTTGTTTTGAGTATAAAAAGAGGAGGAAGGAGAGGAAGGAGGAGGAGGAGGAGGAGAGGAGGAAAGGAACCTCTCCAATGATTTGTTTTTCAAAGAAAATAAAATGAAGATGTCTCACTCAGTTTATGAGGACCATAGAAAAACATCAATCTAAAGTTTTAGCATAAACAAATGTTTAAAGGGCCCAAAGATGCAGCACATGTGAGAACTGTTTCTACACATTCTCCTAATTTCACACATCTGCTAACACAGATGTCTATGAAGGCAAAAAATCCTATGTGTGTTCATAAGGAAGAGAGAGCAATGGAGTTGCCGCCCAGCAGTGACAGGGTGGTACCAGCAGCATTAGCACCTTGGAAACTGAATTATGAACTATACTTATTCATGGTACAAAATGTTCTCTTGCTTCTCTTATTAACATTTCTAGTTACATTTACACACCACCCACAATCCCAGCCCATTATTGGGTGGTAAGAAATGTTGAGATTCTACCTAACTCATATGGCACGGAAGTGTTTTCTTTGGCTGGAAAAAAAAAACTTCACTTGATGAAATGTGTGAATAATTTTTATAATGACCATCAATTAGATTAAACAAAAAGTTATCTCATTGCAGCCCAGGAAGAAAAGGTTTTGGTGGGTGCACTGATGAGGTAAATAAAACTGTTTGGTTTCTGTCACTGAGTTTCTATGATGTTTATTCTGTAGATAAGCTTCATCCAAATCTGACAAGGCCATTATAGAAAACAGGACATTACAGGGGGACAAGGAGTTCCACAGTGCCTGCAAATACAATTCATAATAACTAATATGTTATTTACAAGATGGCTTTATATGCATGCATTTGCAGTTCTCTATTTGTTAACAGAAGCTGACATCAGAGCCTTCAGTTTTTGCTACCATCGAAATACTTTCATATCTCAAATATTTGCCCCAGATTGTCATTCATTCCAGCAAAGGCATCACTGAGAACTGTGATATTCACTTCTCTCTTTGTTGTTATGACAGAATTTTAAATAATAAAAAAAGATTGGAGTCAGTCATGGTGTAGTAAAACCATTGATGAGACTGCTATGGGTGGCAATATAGATTTACATGCTTCTGAAGGTCAGGACACTAGGAACTACGCTCCTTTCTTGTAAGGATGTATAACTATGAGCCATCAGGATAGCTCAGTAAGTAGAGGCCTGATGCCAAGCCTCATGACCTGAGTTGCATATTCAAAGTGAGGAAGGAAAGGACTGTCTTTCCCAAACTGTCATCGGACCTCCAACAGTTCCCCTTCCACATACACAAATACATGCCAGGAAATACATATCTTTAAAAATTAAAGTCATTTAAATGCAAAATTATGTTTAAATGCAAATCAGATATGTCTTACTTTTTTCTGAGCTCATTTTTCCTCTCTGGCCAGAAACTGTTATACAGTAGGGGCTGAGGATGAGAAAGGAACCTGGTAAGTGTTCTTGGTCTTGATTCATATACCATGGCTCTGTCACATGGGCATGTTGGAACACACTGTAACCTCAGTACTCAGAAGGCAGAGGCAAGGGGTTCAAAGTAAGTTTGAGGCCAGCCTGGGTTAAACAGTAAAACCATGTCTCAAAAAATGAAAAAATAAAGTTATGAAGGAAGAAAGTCATAAAGGTTGGCTGGCAGGCAAGCAGATAAAATTGAGGGAATGGCAGTGAGTACTGAGAGAGTCGATGGCTGCAATGAGAGGTGGGGTGTGAGGAGAAATGCATACATCAAGCAACCAAAAGGCACTCTGCTTAGGACATGAGAAACACTGGCTACGTGGCACCAGAATGGCATGACTGCTGCTGAACATGTTAGTTCAGCTTATCTCTTGATCTTTTCTAATAGTTAGCACTGTGGAATGGTGTCAGATTCCGTTTCACTTTTCTAGGCCTGCTTACCATCTACCATACGCCTCTCTATTCCCAGGTGTTAGGCTCCTCAGCATGTTCTGGCTTCACATTCATCATTGCTCACTCCTCACGTACACTTATCATCTCTGCACGAAGTCAGACAGTGAGATTTAAAACAACCGCTGAATTTTCATGTGTCCATATCCTGCAGGCATTTCATGTCACGAAAACCTGGACACCATTTCTCTTCATGGTGCCAACTCAGTCGTCGAATCTTGCCAGCATGACTTCCTACATGCTTTCAGTGAGCCTACTTCAGGCTCTGTTTCACAGCATTTAAAGCCAGTTTCTCAAACGCTTTATACCCTAGCTTCATTTCTTTTTATCTATTAAGGAAAGAAAGGCATTATTTTGGCTTACAATTTTGGAGACATAAAGTTAGTCCATCAGATCAGGAAGGCAAGACAGCAGGAGTGTAAAGCTGGCCTGGCAGTCAGGAAGCTGAGAAGGAAACAGGAAGTGGAGACAGGAAACCCCAAAGCACAACTCCAAGGTTATATTTCCTCCAGAGACGATCCACCTCCTAAAGATACCATTGGCTTCCTTCACATCATCAACTAAAGAACATGTTCAAATACCTGAGCCTATGGCAGGTGGGGTTACACTTGTCATTCAAACCATAGGCTGAGTCTTACAGGTTCCTTATCATAATGCAAAATAAATTTAGTCGAACTTCAAATATCCCCATAGTCTTTAACAATCTCAGCCACTATTGAAAAGTACAAAATCAAATGCTGCCTCTGAGACTCAAAACAATCTCTAAATTTCGACACCCCTTGGAGAAGTGGAGGGAGGGGCAACTCTGGTTGGGATGTAATATATAAGAAAAGAATAAATAAATTTTTAAAAAGAAAAGCTTTACACAATATTTCAGGCATTTTTTTTCAGGAAAAAATGTTTATACTTTATTTCCGTCAGTATATTTTAATTATATTTTTGTTGTTTTACATTACATTTCCCACTGAAAATATTCTTCATACTATTTAAAAAGATGAGAATACATTATACTGAAAATAAATGTTTTTAAATCAGTTTTAAAAAAATGAATTGTTATTTCCAAAATATAATGGCACAACAAGAATATTCCTGTTTGAAAGGGAAGAAATGGGGACCCAGCAAGGTAAACATCAAACCCTATAGTTCCTTGTCTCGAACCTAGGACTTCATTTTCATAGAGCCTAAGTGGTTCTACAACTCTAGCTTTGCAGTTAGAACTATCAGTCTCTGTCTGGTTGCACCTACCAAGTGTAACCCTCCTTGGTTGATGTACTGTGGCTCAGAAATCTCTAACTTCTTGGGTTTTCCACTGAGGTCCAGGTGTCATTCACAGCCTTAATGCAATAGCTTTTCTGGGCCTCTGGCAGCAGTTCCAACTCTACTATCACAAATAGCTTGGCCATGGTGTCTCTGTGAAACTGCAAAAGAAGAATCTATGAACCACATAAACTTGCATTTTTACAGCTCCCAAACCAGTTTTATATGGAAAACACTGCCAAGAGCTGCTCTCAGCTTAAGACAGATCCTGGTCCTCTTGGACCACAATTTCAGCAGCTTTTATATGCTGAAGGTGGTAAATCAAACAAAAGTTCCCTAAGTATTTGCTTGTTCTCTAGGATAAGGAAACCCCTCAGGTTCTCTCCTTTCACAAGTTAGCCCCTTTAACCAGTGTGTTTTAATACCTTCAAACTCATCTTCAATGGCTTCTCCTAGGTTGTATAGTGATTCCATATATTTAAAATAAGTGTTCTTCCCCTCACTTGGGATATTCTAACATATGCAATTGGTGTTGCTTTCTACTTCTATATGAGTGGTATCAGCCAACCATGAACTTAAAATATTGATAGGGTATTTTAAAAAGATTTTATTTGTTCTGAACAAGTATTATCGTCATTCTCACCATTTTTTCCAAAACAGTGCCAGATAATAACTATGTAGCATTTACAATATTATAGAAACTCTAGAGGTGATTTAAAGGACTTGGGAATTTATGAATTTAGATTTCTAAGTGTAGATTGTGTCCTGATAACAACACTTAGCTCTGTGAGCCATCATATCTGTCTGGCTCCTTAAAACTGCATCCAGTGGAATAAGAAAGGTACAGGCTTACTAAGTTCTTACTTTCATAAAGCATCCATCCTTCTACCCAAATCTTATTTCAGACCCACACTTTTTATGCATAAACCATTTTATGCATGGTTGTAACTTCAGTCTGTGTCTCTTTGACCCATCCTAGCCTCATACCCATCCCACTTCCCCATTGGCTGGGATGTGACTGATCCATCAGACTTCTTTTTTGTTGCTCCTTTTAGCCTCTTCTCATAATATCTGGGTAACACCACTTCTTTTACATGTTCTTTCAATTCTCTGCTCTGTTTTTTGAAAAATAAGGACCCAATTTGTTAGCATGTATCTTCATAGCAGCTGATCAGAATAGGGATAGAAGAATGAAAAGAAGGGATGTTGAGACCTTGGCTCTGAGCAATAACCTCAGGATGCAAAGTGACTGAAGATAATGCTGTAACTGGCATTTAAACTAGAAAATTAAACTATGGTAAAATTGAATATATAATTTATAAGAATCTCTTGGTTATCCCAAATAGTATACCCATAAGAGTGAAGTTGTTTCACATTCTATTTTATTCTCCATAAATTTCAAACAGCATGTATACATTCTTTTCTCACACTGCTTTTTACTGATATAAGCTGACCCAACTTCCTCTCTGGATGTTCCCCTAGTGATGGACTGCCACCTGGAATTTTTAGCCAAATGAACCCTTTCTTTCCTTAAGTTGTTTATTTTTCAGGTATTTTATCACAGCAACAGAGATGAAACTGAGAAATATACCAGGTTGGTACCATCCATGTTTCAGGCATTTGTTGGGGAGCTTGGAAGGCATTTGTCATGAATAAGCAGGAACTATCCTGCAAGAGGTTGTTTTGGAAAATATTGTTTTTAAATACTCAAGCAAAAAATAGAGTCCTGAGTGGACAAAGGAGGTTCACAGACAGCATTCATGGGGAACTCAGTTGAGGACAGATTCTCCACACTGTGAACTCTGAATGCTGTGCCAGGCAGAGCAGGTGCTGACTTTGTTTAATGAGGCACTATTTATACATCTGCTCTTTAAGGGAAAATGGGGAGATACACTAACGCTGATCTGTCAGAAGTCAAGTGCTAATGGATTTAAAACAAAAACTACGAGAAGAAATCTTGTACCAACTTCCTGCAATGATTAGGGGAATAGTTAAATCTTGGGCTAAATGAAGAAGGTAATCAAAACACCACATACACATACACACACGCACACACTTCATACAGAACAAAACAGAGTAAAAGTCAAAATAATCAAACAAAGCACAACCTTAAATTGAATTTGAAAAACCTAAATCAAACATTTTTCATAGTTTATAGAGCTTCAAGTCAAACCAGGATGTTTTCTGATTGCACACAGGTAATGATTTACCTCCCTAACCCATCAAACCACTTTTGAAGGCACTATTTAGTTCATAGCTATGAGTGTTATTAAAAAAGAAGAGATATTAGAAATACAGGGCTCAAAGGAAAGGAAAAACAAAGAAATATAAAAATTTAAAAGTAGCATGCATTTTGCTGCTTTGGATGATAAAAAATACTGCTAAAGTTAGGAGCAATAAGTTGTATGACAGACACCTATGGATTTTTTCTTAATTAACAACTTCTTTTAACATTATACCACATGTGATTCTTCCTTTAGTTAGAATGCTACTCTCATGTTAAAAAAAAAAATGTACATCCATAATTCACAAACAAATAAATGGATGAAGCCAAGAATCAATGAGAAGCATTCCAGAGATGAATCTTGATTTACAACATTTCTTCCTGGGGAGAAAGGAAGGAATTATTCTTTTCACCAGCAAACTCTGTTCAACTCATTTCCAGATTTGTTTGTACCAGAAGGAAGGTAGTTCTAGATGCTGGGACAGCAGGTGCAGAGGGAGTCATGAGAGTGCCTAGATTTGAAACTGGCTAGGAAGATGGTGTTCAGAAAACATGAGAATGAAGAAGCAAGGAAGCAAAGAGAGGGCAGAAAGGCAGAACTCTGGGGTCCTTGAATGCTATCCTAAGGATAGTGATTCTCAAGCAGATCAGAGGTGCCAGAATAGTTAGAGCAAGGTACGAATGTCATTAGTCTTATTAACAGGATCTTGCTGGCTTTTGTGCCAAGAATCTACAACAGGAGGGGATTTTGAGGGAAGGAAGACCAGTGAAACTGCCACAGATTTGGACAGGGTAAGAAGCTGGGGGTGGGATTGCTTAGAGTAGGAAGTGGGTGTGGCAGGCAGGAGACTACAGGAAGTTAAGGAATTAAGAGTGCATCTAAAGCTTTTGACCTCAGTAACCTCACCCATTGGGGATAGAGATGGAAAGGGTCTACTGTAGCAGGTTTGTGAGATGTGTATTTGCCTGACCGTGTATAAGTGGCTGTCATGCACACAGGACTGAGACCAAGGCAATTCCAGAAAGAAGGTGCTACCTGGAAGATACAGGGGAACCAGAGGCTAGCATTGCTTCTTAAAACCTCAAAACTAGATAATTAAAAGATCTTGTGCTAGAATGACAGTATATGCCCCCAACACCAGGACTTAGGAGACAGAGGCAGACAATCACATGTCCTAGTCCAGCTTGGACTAAGGGAAAGGAGCAACAAAAAAATAGATGTAAGAACTAAACCAATGAGAGCATTTCTTTTTTTTTTTTTTTTTTTTGGTTTTTCGAGACAGGGTTTCTCTGTGTAGCCTGGGCTGTCCTGGAACTCACTCTGTAGACCAGGCTGGCCTCGAACTCAGAAATCTGCCTGCCTCTGCCTCCCAAGTGCTGGGATTAAAGGCATGTGCCACCACCGCCCGGCTCCAATGAGCTCATTTCAACTTAAGACTATTGGGAAAATAGATAGAAACCAAAAGAAAAAATGTATGTACTGCCAGGCTGCACATGATGAGAACTTTGAAAAGATTATTGGGTTTATCACTATTCCCCTCCAGAAGTTGACAGCAAGACCTTATTGATAAAGATACTATACACTTACATTATAGGAAGTGATGAAATCAACCTAGTATTGACTTGGAAATTTCAGTTCTACTAGCTATATTTCATACTGCTAGTAAGTGTTATGCATGCTACCAACAGAAAGACAATCATAAATCCTACTGTGAATTCTGTGAGTCTTAATAATGACTATCCTGGCAAGATTGTGCACTGGTACAATAATGGCACCAATGAAATGTCACATCTCTGCCTTCAAAGGCTCAGGAATCCATGTAAAAGGGGAAGCTGAAAGAGTATAAGGCAGATCAATGGAAAACTACAAGGCAACAATGTCTTCTGGACACAGCAGGGTAGCAACATATATGAACTTACAGCAGATGTGACATTATGCATAAAACCTGTGTGAGTAAAAGCCAGACAAATCCCAGAACCAGAGAGTAGTTGGTCACGACAAACCTCGGTTAACTAGTTGTTAACAACACTTGCAGCTGGAAGAGGCAGAGTCAACTTTCTTTTAAAATGTTACCTCTGATAAGTCTACTATGCTCCAGCAGAAGGTTAACATTCAAGAGTATTTAAGCACAAACCGGGCTTGATGAGGGAAAAAGAACACAAGAATAGGTAAATAGGAAAGGAGATAGATAAGGAAGAAAAAGGGGGCTGAATATGTTCAAAATATGTTGTATGGATCTGTGAGGAGTTGGGGAAGTGAGTTCTTCCTCACTACCAATTCCAGCAATCCCTCTAGCCCATTTCTATTCCTCTGTGACTCCTCAGCGACTTGCATAACAGCTCTCTACTAAGGAGCCTCAGTTTCAACCCATGGCTGGAACTCATGTACAAGACATTTATCCTCCTCCCTATCCTATAGTCTGGTCTTTTCAGACTTACTCTTAGATCTACTGCTGCCTGCCAGTCTGAGCCACTCCTCTCAGCTCGCCTCTCTCCCACTGGGATTCAGATCCATGGTCCCCTAGTTCTTCCCCATTGCTCCATTTAGTCATTCTTTATAGCCATTTCCATTAGTTTATGATTCCTCACAAACCTGCAGAACAGTTCTGTCGCCTCCCGATCCGACCAGCAGACAGAAGACAACTAACACGGGAACATCTTCTCAGCACAGTTTATTCAGGAAACCGTAACATCCAAAAAGCCCCCGAACCCTCGTTCCCAGCTCTTAAATCTCTGTATCTCCTCCAACCAGAATCTGCCACGAAGTCATTCCGGATTGGTGCTGAGCCCATACATCACATGGCCTGATCTTATGTAACGATGAACAAGCAATATACATGCGCAGTAACGCCAGATCTACGTGCAGCCAAGACTTCCTGATCATGGCGCAGCAATGCCCAAGCTAGGGCTGGCAGATTGCCAGCCGCCATCTTGTGACACAGGCTCTCCACACAGTTCTCTCCCAGTGACTCCACAGCCACCACACTTGGCTGGGACCCAGGTAGGTTACTTCCTTATCCTCATCTGTTCTGATCTTTCTAGACTACTAATATGTATGTGTGTTTCTGACTGCCTGAGTCCCTTCTCAAAATCCTTATCTACCCACTTGAGACTTGGCATCTTATTGCAGATTCAGGACCCAGGGATCCCCTACTTTTCTCTGACCACCCCTTTCAACCACTCCTTATAACCCACCTTCATTCAATTCCTGCCTATCCACAGACCTACAGTCAACCAAGGCCATCCCAGACACCACATTTGGCTTTGACCCAGAGTTGGCAACAGCAAACAAAAAAAAAAAAAGTCACCCAAGAAAGACAAGACCAGATATCCCCAAGAAATAGTTTTAAAGAGGACACCAATAGGATGGGCACTAAGATCAAAAATTAATGAGTAGGACTTCAGGAAGTTAAAAGACGTCTGTACAACCATGAACACCATCATTTAGGCAAAGTGGAAGCTTCCAGAATGGGAACAATCTTTATCAATTATATATCCATTAATAAGATAGTATCTAGAATATACAAGGAACTAATAAAATAGAGCATCAAGAAACAAATTTTAAAGTGGGCATAGAAGACTAAACAGAGCTCTCACAAGAACAAAATATTGTATTTTCTGTGAGATGTTAGTTTTTGTAGTTAACTACTAGATAGTTTTTGTAGATGCTGCTTTATTCATAATACTCATAAAGAGAAAACAGTCTAGATGTCTACCAACTAATGAATGGATGATGAAAAAGTAATATGTCCATACAACTGTTAAGTCAAATGAAATTATGAATTTTTTGGTAAATGGATACAAATAGAACCAATAATCTCAAGTGAGCTAACTCAGGCTTCAAAAGACAAATATTATATTTTCTGATATGTGGAATGTTAGCTTTTAAAGTTTTGATATGTGTATTTTAATGCAAATAACCCCATAGGTTAGGTAACTAGTAAAGGGTCAGGGACAAGGAGTGACTATTTCATGGAAAGAGAAATATCATATAGAGTTATACAGAAATAAAGAAGAAATAGAATAAGAGAATTCAATTGGGAGGAGCATTGCAGGGCAAAGTAAAAGACAGAATATAGAGGTGGACAACTAACACTTCAGAACTTTTGAGAAGCCATATGGAAACGTACTACTGTAGAAACTTTCACATGTATGTATGTATGTGTATATATATATGTATGTATGCAAAAGTATATTTTCTTATTTGAAGGTTAAATAGTATCACCTTATAGTGGGTCATACAATGCCCCAATTAATTTATGTCACCAAATAGAATCTTCAGTGCTCATAATGATTTACATCTTGTTGAGCTGTTGACCAATGTGGTCACATAGACTCTATCAAATATCACAGGCTAAAGTCAAGGCTATTAGGTGTTCTCTACAACCTGATGGCAAAGACCTATTGCTGTAGATATCACTGACTTATACCGTCGAATACGAAAACAAAATTAAGTTGGTGCCCAGCTAGAAGCATCATTCCTATTGACTGATATTCTACTATAATAGTGGTCCAAATGTTATGGGAGTAACCAACCAGTTTTTAAAAAATTAGATTTGAGGACCACTCCATCAGGTGGAACCCATATGAGACACTGTTAAAGTAGCCAAGAACCAATGACAAAATAGGCCATCGTTATATAGGAGAAAAACTATTACTATTATTCTGCTAAAGGAATATAGCAATAAAAGTACTCTTACTAACATATGTTTATAGTCATAGATCAGTAAATTGCTCATCTCTCATTAGAGAAGATTGTCTTGTAATATATGGTAATTGACACAGAGATTCCCAATGAGATGATGTGCAGAGAGTGAGAGACTTTGGAAAATTTATCTCTAAATAGAATATCTGTATCAAAGTCACTCCCTTAAGGTTTAGAGATCTATTTAGAAAAGGAAACAGACAGATTGCAAGAGCCTGAAGATGACTCCAAGGCTTCTAGATACAACAGGACTAATATAGATATAAACTCACAGAAACTATGACTGCATGCCCAAGATTTGTACAAGTTCAAATCAGACAAATATCCCAGCAGAGACAAAAGGAAGCACAAAGTCCTACTCCTAGCCAAGAAGTTATTTGCAATTGATAACTGCTAGCAAAGGGAAAATCAGTTTTGTCTAGCAAAGTGAAAATCAGTTTTGTCTATTGGAATATCTCTAGATATATCAACAACACTGCCCAGAAATAGTTGACCAACACAAAATAGCCTCCATTATCTTTTTTGTTTTGTTGTGTGAGTGTGTGTGTGAGAGAGAGACAGAGAGACAGAGAGACAGAGAGACAGAGAGAGAGAGAGAGAGAGAGAGAGAGAGAGAGAGAGAGAGAGAGAGAGAGAAACCGAGACCTTGTGCTCTTGTGTAAGCTTTCTGTTTTGTTCTGCTTTTTGTGTGTGTGTGTGTGTGTGTTTATTGATGCTTTTTTGATTTATTATTTTTGTAGACAAGAGCAAGAGAAGAAAACCATGAAATTGGATGGGTAAAAAGGTGAGGAGAATCAGTGAATTATTGGGGGAGGGAAGGAGTATGATCAAAATATATCATATGAAAAATAAATGAGATGCATAACATAAGTAAAGTTAATGAATAAATTTTAAAAATTGAAAAATATATACACATATATTTAGAGAGAGAGAGAGACAAACAGACAGAGACAGACTGACAAACAGAGAGAGGAGATCATGACAATGACTTAGAAGCTCCATGAAACAGGGTGGGTTTAGAACCTCCATAAGTAAAATAAAATGTGAAAGTTGGGGTTTAAAAGATGCTTAAAAACATCTTCCTCTATGTGTAGGTTCAAGTAATAGTGTTTTGAAATGTCTTAAAATGCAGACTCACAAAGACCACTCAGACCTCTTGCATAGTGGTGGGATCCTGATTGAGTGCATGTGAAAATCTCAAGACACATGGCTTTGGGCAGCCATCCTGACTCTGCATGCTCACAGTCTACTTAGGCTCATGGCAGGAGTCTTGAAGCCATGTTTCTCCTTTGATGGCCTCTGCTCTGATCAATAAATGACACAAGGTAGCAGGAAGCCAGAGCTAGTCATCCAAAACACAATAGACAGATCCCAATGTCATGCTTGGGAAAGAAGTCTTCCTGAGACTTTTAGCAATGAAGATAAAATGCACACAATCTTCTTTCTGTTATGACCTTGAAGTCTCTAGAGCCAGGCATAAACATTATCAGCCTTCAATTCCCATTATGCCTTCTCTACTTTTGTGAAAGCACAGGCTTATAGTCTATCTCCTGTTTCCTTGTGCTGCAGTCCTGTAGATCTGACTTCTATCATTTGCTTAGAGTTGTACAGGTCCACTTAAATCTTGCTTCAGAAGTTCCTGTTCTCCTGACCTTTAATATCAGTAACCAGCTGAAGAGAGACATCCTTTTTTATTCTATGGAATCATAATATTATACAATGTTCTTGTAAAGAATTCATAATTAAACATATATGATGAGCCTAAGGGGTATTGCCCCCTTGTAGTGAGTTTGAGTAGGTATGACCCCCATAGATTCATGTGATTAAATGCTTGGCCTATGGGGAATGGTACTATTATGAGGTGTGGTCTTATGGGAGGAAGTGTGTCACTGTAGGGGCAGGCTTTGAACTCTTCTATGCTCAAGCTCCACCCAGTGTAGAAGCCAGTCTCCCTGTGACTGCCTTGGGACCTGGAATTCTCAGAGCTCTTTCTCCAGCATCATGTCTGCTTGCATGCTACTGTATTTCCCACCATGATGAGAATGGACTAAACCTCTGAAACTGTAAGACAGTCCTGATTAAATGTTTTGTTTGGTTTGGTTTTATAAGCGATGCTGTGATCATGATGCCTCCTCACAGGAATGGAAATCCTAAGACACTCCTCTTAAAAATTAGTAACACATAATGATAATCTGTACAAATAATTTGATAAAATGTAGAAGTCTGTAAGATCACACAGTACCAAATACTAAATGAAAAAATTCAAGTCCTATGGAACTTAACATTCTGTGCACACACCATCAGAAACAATATACTCATAAGGCATTAACCTAGAACAAAATTCCTGCCTCCACCTTATTGTTTTTGCTGCCTAGTGAGGCAAAAGACAGACAATAATAAATTCAAAATGTGTATTGGGCGTCTGTACTTTGCAACTTCTTACATCAGCTGTCTCGCAGTTCGAAGGAAGATCCACCATTTCATTAGCACGATTATCACTTAAAATGATTTTCTAAATCTGTAGCTTCACTGTGAGTGTAAAATATATGTGGTGTGAAAGTCAGAGCAGAGCTTCTAAATTGGAACCAGTATAAACCAACTGTTAAGATTTGAATAAAAATGTGTTTATATTACAGTGCTGCATGTAGTTAAACTCCCACTTTCCTATAGTAATGATATCCCTATCAAGCTATCATCTTTCTGTCACTCACATGTCTGTCTATCCATCCAGTAATGAATTATTAGCTCTGTATGTGAGGATCATGTTGGCACAAAATAGGATGATTTTGTGTGTGTGTGTGTGTGTGTGTGTGTGTGTGTGTTGTGCATGTGTTGATTCAAAATGAAGAGTTAGGAACCTTTATTTTAATAAAATATAACGTTTATTTCATTCATGGTATCAGCTAAGATACAACTATTTGTATATATATGTAAATGCAGAATGTAAAGACATCATAGTAATAACAATCTATGGTAATATAAATTCTTAATTTTCTCATCCTTTTTCTTTACTCTAGCTTTTATTTGGATCAATTTTCCCCTGACTTTTACTGTTAATTGTTTCCACTCTTTATCCAAACAGGATTTTCAAATTTGCCAAGAGCTGCAATCCAGCATTGGGGCCATCCTCCCCTACCTAGCAATCAGGCTGGAATATATAAAACCCTGTCTAAGAAATAAATAAATAGGAATTTAAAACATGTTATATTAAAATACTTTATGAGATCTTTCTCTATCCATATCTCTATAGTTGAAATATTGAGGATTAGAGTGATGCAAAAGCACCGACTGCCAGATCTCATGAGCTAGCTTAAGTAGTTCTATTGTATCTACCCATTTCCTACATGGATGGTTTGAATATGTTTGGCCCAGGGAGTGGCACTATTATGATGTATGGCTTGTTAGAGTAGATGTGGCCTTGTTGTAGGAAGTGTAGCTCTGGGAGGGTGGGCTTTGAGATTCTTCTCCTAGCTTTCTGGAAGCCAGTCATCTCCTGTTGGCCTTTAGATCAAGATGTAGAATTTACAGCTCCTGCAGCACCATGCCTGCCTGGATTATGTGTGCTTCCTGCCATGATGATAATGGACTAACCCTCAGAACCTGCAAGCCAGCCCCAATTAAATGTTGTCCTTTATAAGAACATTTTTGTGTTTCTTCACAGCAATGGAAACTTAACTAAGACAAAAGTTGGTACCAGCAGTGGGGTATTGCTGTGATAGACTTGACCATGCATTTATTGGTGGAAGCATGTCACTAGAGGAATGGAGGTAGGCTTTGAGAGACATACATCCTCACTGCCTGGAATCCAGTCTTCTCCCATTTGTCTTTGGAACAAGATGTAGAACTTTCAGTCCTTCAGCACCATGCCTGCCTGGACACTGCCTGTTTACTGCCATAATGTTAATGGACTGAACCTAAGAACCTGTAATCTAGTTCTAATTAAATGTTGTCCTTTATAAGAGTTGCCTTGGTCATGGTGTCTCTTTACAGCCATGGAAACCATAATACACTACATTAGAAGTAATTTTGGAGAAGGTATCTGCGGTAGATATTCTTTCCCCAAGACACTGATGATGTTCTTGGTGTCATCATAAGAGTGATGACACAGAGCAGTGTTTCCATTGATATCTCTTAGAACAAGAAGCATCTGGTATTGGGAATTTTCTCTGTTGCCCTGACCTTTAAGAAAAAGGCTCTGTACAATTGCTTTCATGGGCTACAGCAGGTAAAAATTGAAACAGATACTCAAATTTGGATTTCCTAAGGAGTAGATAATTCACACATACAAGCAATCTTTGGTAGAAACAATACTATTTGTGCCAGATATTATAGCAATTTATATGGTCCTTGTTGAGCAAGTTTAAAAACTGTGAATTATTATATTTGTTGTTATTAAGACGCGCAGCAGCTTGGAACAGAAGACACCAGGGCAGAGGGTTCCACGAAGGGAGTTTATTTAGGGCAGAAGGGGAGAGAGAAAGGTGGCCAGCCATGACCACGTGGAGAGGGGGAGGGAAGGGGAGAGCAGAACTGCAGGTGCACGGGTCACAGGGGCAAGAGAGAGAAGAGGGGCCAGACAGTCCCCTTTTATAATAGTGGGGCTACCTTGTTGCAGTAGCTGCGGGGAGGAGCATACCTGGCTGTTGCCAGGTAACTATGGAGGTGAGTTTGATAGAATGCTAACAATATTCATATTTTGTTGAAGATAAGAGTCCTAGAGATTTCATCAAAAATGTTAAATTCTAGTGGAAAGTCCATACACTTCCCACCTTTCTGTCCCCTGTGCTTGGCCAATATGCATTCTGTGGGTGTTTATAGCCTCCTTCAGCCAGTAAATATCTTATCCTGGGACAAAAGTCAAGTCATGGCAACAAGAACAATGCATAGCAAGCAGTGAGCAGGATCTACATATCTTTCATATACAGGCCTGACATTCAGGCAGCTGCATCCAGACCACACAGAACAGCAGTTGACCTTGGCCTGGTATCCATAGCAGTGCTTCTACTGCACCTTGTGCCAGCTCACCTGACTCTGGAGTGTGTCATTGCTTCATGCCTTCTGGCTCATCTGCTGTTGATGTAACTACAGTCTTCTGCCAATAGATTATAGACTCCAGGAGAAGGAAGGGAAAAAGAACAAAGGTGCAGCCATCCTGTGATTTATGGGATATTCACTTAGGAATTCAGCAGAAGGTATGAGTTCCTTTGTAATTAATTAAGATTCAGAATGGCTTAGCAGCAGAACCTGAATTTAATATCATAAGGCTTCAGAGTCAACCCTCATACCAGGAAGCAATAAATAGAGTAAATATGGTGGTAGCATTAGTAGTTGGAGTTTTTCATATATTTATCTTTGACAAATTCATTCATGGAAGAAAACATTCAATTGTAAATTTGATTTTTTAAATATATATAAAATGAGTGATGTGTCTTTCTTTTTCTGCTGCCAGTTTAGGCAAAACTTCATTGTTCAAGAAAATTAGTCATCTCATTTAAATGGCCACATTTAACAGAGAGAAAATTGTTTATAACAACAAACCTTAACTCCAGGTTTGTTATTTATATTGATAATCCTTTTAGTCTGTAACAAAAAACAATATTTTTGTTTTAATTTTATTTGTCCTAATTATCTTCAACTGTCAACTGGGACTAGTTTAGAGTTATCTGAGAGGAAAGCCTTTTCTGACAAATTGCCTAGATCAGTGGTTCTCAACCTTTCTAATGCTGTGACCCTTTACTATAGTTCCTCATGTTGTGGTGACCTCAACCATAAAATTATTTTTGTTTCTATTTTCATAACTAATTTTGCTTCAGTTATGAATTTTAATGTAAATATCTATGTTTTCTGATGGTATTAGGTGACCCCTATGAAAGGGTTGTTTAACAACCCCCAAAGAAGTTGCAACCCACAGGTGAAAAACTGCTGGCCTGATCATATTGGACTGTTAGCTGAGTATTAACTAGAGAGTGGGACAATCAGGAGCAAGAAACAAGTGTTTTTCTGTATTCTCTGCCTCCATGATTCCTGCTATGGTTTCTGCCCTGATTTCCCTCAATAATGAACCACAGTGAAAGCCAATAATGACCTGGAAGTGAAAACCAAGTAAACCCAATTCTGCCCTAAATGGCTTTTCCTCAGGAGGGTTTGTCACAGAAACACAAAGGAACTGAAACATTGTTTTGAAGTTAATGTTGTAAGCTTCTGCAATAAACATTCTGATTGTTTAAAGTATTTATTCATTGCAGAATAATTTCAATATGGCTATATTTTAACTTTTCCATATTTTAATTAATCTGGCTGGGCTTTTTTGTTGAATAAAAATTCATTTAAAACTATTTAGTTTTATTTTATTCATTGACTTCTTGTCAATTGTTTTTTTCAGAGCTGAGGATCGAACCCAGGGCTACACTGAGCTAAATATCCAACCCCTACTTTGTCATTTTTAAAAAAAATTTTTTGGTCTTTGTTTTTGTTTTTGTTTTGTTTTTTTCATCTAG
The DNA here is from genome assembly GCA_021653895.1 of Mastomys natalensis. Taxonomy (NCBI): domain Eukaryota; kingdom Metazoa; phylum Chordata; class Mammalia; order Rodentia; family Muridae; genus Mastomys; species Mastomys natalensis. The sequence goes on along the minus strand of JAJTUV010001408.1, from coordinate 79,498 downwards.
TATTTATTCTAGGTTAATCAGTTCTTCCATTTTTAGCATTCAGAGAAGAAGCAGACATACTTTCATCATGCTCAGTTTGGTATATTTTTCTGATTTCTCCTATAATTACTTTTCGGAATATGGATTTATATACAATGGCCAAGTTGGCTTTCAAAGGCACTGTCTCTAAGACTCTTTCCTAGCTAGTATCTAAAGGACAAAGATAACAGACCCAAAGCACAATAGTGTTGTTTCCATGCTAGTAGATAATTTGTACATCTTTTTCTGAGTCTGATCTAGCTTTTCTTTTCCCTTACAAATTTCTAAAGTAGCATGTTGTGATCTCCAGCTGGGACTGCGGCTCTGTCTCATGTATGTTCCTCAGTGAGTTCATCCTTGGGATTGCTCTGTCTTCATGACACCAGGTAGCTTTTTTATAACATTCCTTTTTAACTTTTGGAGTGACTTATTGTCTGATACTTTAAATTACTTATTATTCTGGGTCATTTCAAATACCTTTGGTGCTGGGGATGGAACCCAATGACTTCAACATGCCAAAGCTCTGCTACTGAGCTATACTTTGGAGCCCTAATTGAACAATCTAATGCTTATTGAGTTCTTTCTCTGGCTTCAGTTGTAGATCATAGGAGGAAATGCTTCCTGTGTCTTGGATAGACCCAACTCCCTATTTAAAGTCTTACAATTCTCAGTATGGGCAGTTATTTCCCAATGTTGGCCAAGCTCCATTTCTGAGTGATTCTAACAGTCCCATCTAATACTCAAAAGAGCAATTAAATTGTTTCTAATTTTGCCTGAAATGGCTTTCTCTTCAGTTCTGTCAGTTTTTACTTCATTTATTTCATTTCAAATATTTTATAACTCATATCTTTTTTCTTCCTATCTTTAACCTTCTTTTCTATTTCTTTCACTTCTTTTCTAGAATTTCAACATTGTGCCTTGGCCATGGTACAGCAGTTACCTCTGAGATTAAAGCTTTTTGTCTTGCAGAGAAGCTAATTAAGGCAGGTCCAGGGGTGAGGCCTTCTTTAGGGAGGTGAAGCATTCCGTTCTGTAGGAAGTTCCTTAAGATTCAGGAGGTAAAAGATCAAAGGCTTGAGGAAGTCCTTGAAACATGAGCAGATTTTCTAGACCCCTAAGTCTCCAAGTATATATAAGCAACAAGGACTGCTGTGAAGCACTCTCAAATCAACTGAGTTGCACGGGAAGGGTAGAGACCAGCTTTGCTGCTCAAAAGAGGCTCAGACCAACTGAGCTATCTAGGAAAGACACTCTTTAACCTATTGAACTGCCTGTAGGTTGTATGTGATCTTCAGATTTCCAGTTTTCATGAGCAGTCACCCTTGTTGTAACAGGCTTTTGGTAAAACAGCTGTCAATGTCATTTCAGTTCCTTTAAGTAACTCATCACACACAGCACTATAATAAGCCCCTGAAAACTCAACTAACAGGAGTTTGGTGATGTGCTGGGTATTGTTTGTTAACTGTTCCAAACTAAGAGTCATCTCGATTGAGTAATCATCTCCATCATATTGGCCCATGGGGGCATTTTCGGGAACAGTGTTCTGTGAACAGTGCCACCGCTGGGCAGGTGCTCTTGAGTTGTATTTAAAAAAAAAAAAAAAACATACTAAGCAAGCCATTGGAAGCAAGCCAATAACCAATGTTCCCTATGATTCTTGTTCTTGTTCCTGTCTCCAGATTGTTAATTAAGTCCTATCCTGGCTTATCACATTAATGATCTTTGACATGGAAGTATTAAGCCAAGTAATCCAATTTTCTCAGCCAAGTTGGTTTGGTCAATGTTTTATCATACCACTAGAAAGCATATTGGAACATGTGATATTTTTAGAGCAGTAGTTGATTCCTTGTCTGTAGTAAGCAGTCATATGTTCATGTCTTCTGAGAAATGCCATACAACAGTACTTGCCTACTTATTCCTGCAAACTTTCAGTGACTTTTCTAGTTTGCTAATTATATGTTCTTTATTCATTTTGTGTGAATTATTCTTCAGTTTCTTATTAAGTTTCCTCATCTGTATTGCATTTTAGTGTAGATTGAAACCGCCAAGTCATTCTTCTAATGCTACTATCTTTATTTTCCACCCTAGACTTTCTACTGGATTTCTCATAATTTCCATTTCTATCTTAAATTTTCCCATCTGACTACCACTTGTCTACCTTCTCCATAAAATCAGTAGCTTCACAATCAGTAATTTTTAAAGTCCCAGTTTTATAAGTGTTACCCATGTAGCCTATGTGTCTAGTACTAATAATTATTTTGCTTTCTTTTTCTGTGGTCTTTTATCTTTCCAACAAAAATGTCATTTTTGTTTTCTGTGGGAAAGTTGTATATGTATTATATACTAAGAAATAATCATTCCTGCCTTCTGTTAGGTCTTTGAGTACTTTTCTTGAGAGACAAAGGCAATTCTAAGCTTGCTTTTGCTATGCCTACCAACAGTATAGAAGTGAATCTTTGATTTCTTATGCCGTGATCTTCTGCTTATTTCTTTGTTTGGCTTTGGTTTATTCCATCATACCTCAGAGACAGAGTCTGTGTCCTGTAGATTTCCCAGATGTTTTAAATTAATATTGTTATTTTGTTCTATCTTACTGCTTATTTACTCTCGTTGCTTATTAGCATGGTGATGAGTAGCAGAAAGACAGAGAAAGTTCCAGAAATGGGAGTGACATGGGCTTTCCATGATGTATCATATCCTGGGTCTTCTCTAGTCTCCAGCATGTGCTGTGAACTTAACCTTAGAAGCATGTTCTTCCCAAGTGTTCATAGCTCTCCAGTGCATTCTTGTCTTAGACATATTTCTGTCCTTCCCTCTGGGATAGTGCCTCTCTTTTTCTTCTTGAAATGTAGGATAAGTAACTTCCTCATGGCTCCCAGTTTCCCTTATTTTTGTGTCCTGCTTGACTTAGAAGGAATATTTATTTAATAAAGGACATTTATTTCACATACTCATCTTAAGCCAATTATTATTATTTTTAAAGCATACACTTAGTTATTTTAAAAATACAGTCTATTTAGTTCAGTTAGAATAATGCTTCTCAGTGACTACAAGCATGAGTAAGTTAAAATTTCCAAATCCATTTTGTCATCACTTATGAACTCTAGCATATTTTCCTTGTGCCATCTAATAAAGACAGACTTTCAAGAAACAGTCTCGCCTAATCTCTAGTATATGTTGAGTTAACAGAAAAGCATGTTACTGTGACTGTTCAAGAGTTATGCTTTTAATTAGGAGGCAAACTGCAAAGGTCTATTAACTCCAGTTTGTCCTTTTATCAAATGTAATCAAAAGTTTCCAACTGCACTTCATCTCACTGCAAATTTAGGCTAAAATTCTCTTGAGAAAATATTTTTCTTGCTAAGTCTCAAATGCCATTTTGGTTTACTTTATTTACTTACTCAAAAAACCAATACAGAAATAGATAATTCTGTAATTATTTTGTAAAGTTTTAGAAGTCCATTCTCGGGAACAGGACTTGGCTCACTCTTGAATAGTTAAAGTAAGCTTTCAGTAGATGTAACTCCTGCCCTCTTTTTCCTTCTCTCATCTCCTTCTTTCTCCCCTCCCTCTCCCTTTCTACCCCCTCAACACAAAAGACTAGTGCACATATCCTGCTTACTATGAGGGCTGGTGACCCAAAGCCCTCTGATGAGATTCTAAGACATAAATGTGTCTAATCATGCTTTGAGGCTCACAGCTTAATTCTCTTATTTTTTTTAGCCCACATCTATCACAAGTTATGCAGTGATTCTTGAGCAACTGTCCCCTCCTAGCTGTGTGGGCTTGAGCACATTAGACCTTGATTCTATGTGTTGCTATCCTTTATAAAATAAGGCTAAAAGTTTATCTTCATTAGTTATGAGAATAATATAAAAATCACTTAATATAGGGCTAATATATTGTGAACACACACACACAATACATAAGAAACAAAACAAAAATAGTAGCTCCTTCTGCTACTGCTACTAGGAAACCACTGTGACTGACTATTAGTGTCACTCAGGTAAAGCCGAATGACTCCATTGTGCTTAAAGAAAAAATTTAATTCCAGCTCAAGCATGTTTGCCTATTTGAGATCCATCTAGCCTTCTCTTCATCCTCAAAAATATGCATACTCCCTTCCTTTGACTGTCCCAGTGTTTGATGATTGGAACATATTTGTCCTGTTGCTCTATACACCCCTCTGTGCTGCACTGCCAGGTGCTGACCTGGGCTGTGGACCACATGGTATTCTGACCATCTATCTGCAGGATTTGGAATAGCCTTAGGAAAAGTCAACACTTCTAGAACAAGTCTTATGACAATAGTGCACTGTCCTCAAAGAGCTAGCCTCAACTTTCTGGCACCTGATGTGGTGACATTATCTTTGTTCAGTCTCTGTACCTATCCCTTCTTTGTGTAACTATGCATGCCTTGGAGTGATTGCATATACTGTCTACATACATGAAAATTACTGTGTGTACTCTTATTTAAACCTTGTTAGGGGGAAACCCTTTTCTCCAAGATGGCGCCGAAAGCGAAGAAGGAAGCTCCTGCCCCTCCAAAGCCGAAGCCAAAGTGAAGGCCTTGAAAGCTAAGAAGGCAGTGTTGAAAGGCATCCACAGCCACAAAAAGAAGAAGATCCGAACGTCACCCACCTTCCTGCGACCCAAGACACTGCCGTTCCGGAGGCAGCCAAAATATCCTCGGAAAAGTGCACCCAGGAGAAACAAGCTTGACCACTATGCTATCATCACATTCCCACTGACCACTGAGTCAGCCATGAAGAAATAGAGGACAACAACACACTTGTATTCATTGTGGATGTCAAGGCCAACAAGCACCAGATCAAACAGGCCGTGAAGAAACTCTATGACATTGATGTGGCCAAAGTCAATACCCTGATAAGGCCTGATGGAGAGAAGAAGGCATATGTTCTCTTGGCTCCTGATTATGTTGCCTCTAGATGTTGCCAACGAGATTGGGATCATCTAAACTGAGTCCAGATGACTAATTCTAAATATATACCTTTTTTTCACCATAAAAAAAAAAAAAAAACTTGTTAGATAATCAACCATGCTTTGTCTTTCTGGTGGTGTTCTCAGGAAAAATACAGAAACTCTAACACAGCCATGGATGTTTTTCATTGTGTGGATGCATTCCTTCCTGCCTTGAGGGCTCTGACAGCAATGGTGCCTCTTCCCTGAACCTTCTTTTCCATAACAGTTTGGGTCCAGTTTTCTTTCTGGCAAGCAAAGATCTAAATGCTTCCTTGGCTGTACATAAGTGGCTTCTCCAGATAATTAAAACATAACACTTATGCTCACTAATTATTGGAACAGACACAGCAAAATTATACAGCATCATTCAAATCATGCTTTCAAGGAGTCAAGAGAGACACTTTCCCTGCTTTCTCCTTTAAAATGGAATTAATATCAACAAAGCATTTAACCTTCTATACTGCATCAATCAATTCTGACAAACAGAACCACTAGGGTGCAGAAGTAACTTCATCATGGCATATCTTGCTCATACTGGGGTTCTGTGGTACACAGAGCATCTTATGAAATGCAGAGTCAAGCAGGCTGTTGCTATCATTTCTTCAGCACTGGTGAATGCATCAGTGCTTCTTAGTATTTTCTAATTACAAATGTGGGGATTCCTTTTATGATATTTAAGTTTTATAAAGTTCTGCTTTACATACATCATTCTAATTTTGATTCTACAATTTTATTTCATGTTGCACAATCTGCTCTGAGAGATGACTATATGTGAAAAATTCTGGAACCTATGAAACACATAGATGTGTCAACTTAAGGAAAGATTTTAATGTGGAAAAAATATATTCTTAGGCCCAAAGGAGTCACTATGAGCAGCCTACAAATCCCTCTAATAAATATGATATTGTATAATGCCTTAGAGGAAGCAAGCTTCTGCTTCCTATTAGAATTCAGACTGCTACAGACAATGTGTGTGTATGTGTTTGTGTATGTACATGTGTGCAGTGCGTGTTTGTGTGTGTGTGTGTGTGTGTGTGGCTGTACATGTCAGTACATGTGTATGTGGCGACCAGAGGTTGATGTCTAATTTTTTTCAGCAGTATTCTCCCATGAAAGCTTTACATCTTTCTTCTAACCAAACAGGCCATGTTAACTGTCATCTGTGCTTACTGGTTGCCCTTCCATTCTGCTTCCCATGCACAGAGCAATCAGGCCCTTCCATTCCTATACCTCTTTTTTTTAGCTCATGAATGTGGCTGTTCTTCCTCTACCTCCTAGAGACTGATGAAGGAGCCTTAACTTCTGTGTCATACCCTCAGAACTCAGTGCAGTGTCCTGTGACATTTCATAGGGATGGTAGCTAGTACCCATCCCTATGGTTTAGACAGCCTTACTAACCAAACTTTGGAGTCCCCGTCAACCAACAGTGGCAGATGACATTCTCCAGAACTGAATCTTTGTTGCTTTGAACACATGGGGTTTACTACCTATGCATGCTAGCTCTTTTCATTGATGGGTTTCAGCACATGTCTATCTTCATTTCATCTAAAGTGTATCTACTATAGGTAGTCAATGTGTTTTTTTCTTTTAAACCATACATGGCTTTCTTTTATCTATTAGTTTCTCAAAGTCAGCATTCTTTATATCTATATGTATTGCCTAAAAGTACCTATAAAATGAAAATATTATTTATCAAAAAATGTATCTGTTTTAGGGAGATGGAAATTTTTTCCCTTTCAACTTGTAAAATGAGAACAGACAGGATAGGTACAATGGTGTTTATAATACTGAGTATATCTTCAAAAATAAAAAATAACTTGTGCTGATTTTACACAAAGAAAGCTTTTGTTCTCCTGACACAGCTCTTTCTCAGGATAATAACAAACAAAACAAAACTTTGTCAACAATACCTTAACAATACCTTATTGTTAAAAAAAAAAACCCAATACCTTATTGTTAAGCTATTGTTTGGTTTTTAAAATGAGACAGTTATCATTTATTAAAATTCCCCAGAAAGCCTAGAATCGTGTTAGAGCATTGAGTTTTGAAAGTGATGATATGTGGGTTATGTACCCAGATACCAGCAAGAAACCCAAAGCTTCTCTTTATGATGAATTAATATCAATCATTGAATTTGAAGCTGTCAAAATCCTAGACATAGTAAGGTATGGAGCGTCCAGCTGGAAATGAGTAAGGCAAAAACTTGTTATTATAATTAGTCTTCTGAATGACAGAACTTTGTAGGTACACCTGATGGAAATTATTATAGGAGTGAGAAGCCAGGGAACCTTGCAAACTGTCTATGACTGCATGGAATTTTTGTGCATAGCAGGTTAGATGAGATGAAGAATGTGAAGCTTTGTGGAGATCAAGCTTCCCTGGAATGTTCTTGGAGCCTCTTTTGTTCACTTGTCACTCATGGATTCTGACAAGCCAGCTTATACAGAATATTTCAAGGTATATCAATGTAAGAATATAAAGTATAGGACGTGATTACAACTTAATATCCTTTGTAAAAGCAAAACAATTTAAAGTGAGGGATTGTATTCAACTTTAAGACTTTAAGAAAACAAAACAAAACCAAAAAACCCATAAAGACAGAGCTCTTCTGTTGTCCAGACACCCCAAGTTTTTTTCTGACTTCGGGAGCAAGAGGTATCATTCTTAGAATAGCAGGGGAACATAGCTGGGGTAATACTGGCACTGACTGTGATTGAACTTGAGATTGCCCCTCAGTTGCCGTCTTCGCTTTGGAAGTCCTGCAGTTTTCGATGGCTTCAGAGGAATGGATACAATGCCTGTTGTGGAGATGTCTCTTCCAAGTCTTGCTGACAGAGTCTGGAGCTACTGAAGTGTAAATTTGCTGATTTTTTTTTCCTCTCAGATATAACAACTTTATATAAAGATTAAATGACTGAATTGGGTTTGTTTACTTTGGAGAAAAGCTGTTCTGGGAAAGGATCAGCATTACAAACCAGACATTTAAATATACAATGACATTTTTTTGAAATTAATATTTACTAGGTTGGCTTCTAGTTATTCATTTTATTCTGAGATTGATAGAAGCAATACAGTTTTTCCTCATTCTTCTTTCCCTGGTAGATACCAAACACAGGACCTTAATCCTCCTAGAATAGTGCTTTGCCACTTCACTCTGTCCTTGGCCCTCGTATTTTGTAGCCGAGTCTTTCTATATAGTTCAGGCTGCTTTTGATCTTCAGCCACCTCCTTAGGGCTAGGATTACAAGGGCAGGGCTCCAACTTATATTATCACTATTATTTACCCCTCTAGTTACTTTGTAATAGAAGAATTATGTGATAACTACTTAAAAATATGGAGTAAGTTTGTAATATTCCCTTGGTTTTCCACAATATTCTACAAGATTTCAGATTTTCTTATTTAAGTATTATGTTTATGAGTGCTTTGCCTATATGTATATATGTATGTGCACCTCATGTGTGACTGGTGCCCACAGAGGTCAGGCAAGGACATTGAATCATCTGGAACTGGAATTACAGGTGGTTGTGTGCTGTCATATATGTGCTGAGAATCAAACCTGGTTACTCTGGAAGAGCAATACCTGCTCTTAACCATTGAGATTTTCTAGTTTCTACAAGGTAGTTTGTTTTGCTTTGGTTTTGTTTGTTAAAATATAGACTGAAAATGGCTATTAAATACTTAGACAAGGTTAGACATTGCAAAACAGCATAGACAAGAAGAGCCAAAACTTGAATGCATGTTTCTTCATGCTTTTAACTAAATGGGGATACTGCATACTTCTGTGCTCACCCAATGCTCCATTTTTATGCTCCAGATTTCCTAGTTTATCCTCCTGCCATCCATTTGCTTCCTTCAGGGGTGCTGCCTTTATTTTTAATTGAAAAATAAAGATATCAGGGCAGTGATCAGCCTAGGGCACCAAGTCACAAACTTGGATCTAAGGCCCATGCTCTACTTTATCTTCTGCAAAGATATAGACCTTGAGATTTATAATATTTGTCACACCTCTTTACTAGTTACTACTTTCTGGTCTGATAAATGAATAAGTTCATGTCTTATATTTGTCACAGTGACCTCTTTGAAGGCAGTTACTGTGCAGCACTCACCTTTAAATTTCTGTATCCCAGTATTGCCCTCAGGGTCAGTACTTCCCCAAACATAAAATATAATACAAGGTCCTATAACTAAAAGGTGATATTAGGCATTACATAGTTTAAAATGCACCATATTTTACCAGATGCTAGAATATCAAAGCTGGCTTGTTTCCTGGTCTTACTTGCTTGAATATTCTTCTCCATTTTTCATCTTCATTCTTGAAGCTTAGCTGAGTTTTTTGTAGACAGAAAAAAAGATGGATTTCAATCAAGAGAAAAATTAATAAAGAAGACACTTCCTTTGAAAATATTTTCTAGGGTTTGGGAATGTTATCTGCCTTACTTGTGGAATTGGCCTGTTACAGACACTTTGCATTTTCACTTGGCTCCTTTAAGAAAATGTTTTAAACTACTGCATCCACAGATGATGTTATTTGTGGCAATAATAGCACAGTACTTAGAGAAGTGTCTTTCATGTTACTTTACTCACAGGAAGGACAGTGTTGTGTGAAGGTGCATTTTCATAGCTTTTCAGAACTCCCCACCATAAATATCCACCACCTTCCTACACACTCTGCAATAACAAGCTTACTGCTGGAGGACACAAATCTTACATTGCAAGCTTTGTGTTGGCTTTTCCTTGATTAAAAACTCCTCCTTTCTGAAGTAGTTTTCTTCAATTTTGATTATTCAATGGACAGTGAATGTTTTTAATTTTCTCAATTATAAAAGAATGATTTTAAGATTTTGTTAATGTTTGTAGACTGGTTGTGATGAAGCATGGAGAAAAACTAATGTGCTGAAGAGAATGAGGCAAAGCATATCATGAGTTTGAGGACAGCTTGGGGTACACTTGGTGAGCATAGTATCAGCTCATGCCTGTGATTATAACTATCTGCAGGCTAAGGCTGAAAGATCTTGAGTTCAAGGCTAATGAGAACATATAGCTAGACCCTGCCTAAAAACCAAAAACTGTAAAGCAAACAAAATAAAAATAATAATAATAATAACAATAACAATAATAATAATAGAATTAGAATAATAAAAACAGGTCGGTGTCAGATAAAGATGTCATTGCAGTGGTACATTCTGCTGCAGTGTGCATTGTATGTGTAATATTGTGCATTTTGATATGGGGCTTCTATGCAAATGCTGGCATGTTGTAACTCTATGTTGCATAATAACAGTGTTTTATCTCATATTTTATTGTTTTATTTGTAATATAAAGCAGTACTGAATGTACTCTGTAAGACTTTGAGAGGTTTGTTTTTAATTGCAGCTCGGCAGAGATTTAGCTGCATATTCATAACCATTGGTGACATGGTGCCAAGTGCTGAAACAATTATATTGTGAATTCTTTTCGTGAAGCTTCAAGGGAAAGATGATAGTGCTGAAACAAGCTTTTATTTTAAGATTTTAATCTGATGGCTATAAGAACTGTGTAGAAGAGTACTGCACTGCTAATAAGAAATTCCAGAAGAGAAAAAGTGAAGTGTACATTATTAGTTACAAGAAAAACATGCCTAGTGCAGCAGAGCAGAGAGAGGGTGAGCAGAGCCACTCTAGTATACATAAATGTTCCCATTGGGTACCTCTCTGTGTTTGTCTACTTTCTGGTAGTTAATTCACAGTGCTAAAAATTTATGGTACCTTTTTTTTTTTGGTTTTTCGAGACAGGGTTTCTCTGTGAAGTCCTGGCTATCCTGGAACTCACTCTGTAGACCAGGCTGACCTCGAACTCAGAAATCCGCCTGCCTCTGCCTCCCAAGTGCTGGGATTAAAGGCGTGCGCCACCACCACCCGGCTCTTTATGGTACCTTATATAAAAAAAAAAATAAAGCTATCCTTTATACAGCATGTTCATGTAGGACTTTCAGGTCTCAGTTTGAACTTAAAATTAAAAGAATCCCACTGTCCCAGGACACAACTCGGGAGGGGCACATTCCTTAGTCAGAGGACACTTGCTGAATTAACATTCAGAAGAGGAAGAGAGAGGCTGATTAACATTCCTCAGACCATGGGGGAGGGAACCCACCTGCGGGTGAGGAAGGCCCAGTGCTTGTAGACAGACAAGGGAGGTCCTTGTCACCCCATTCCCCAAAGACCAATCAGTTTAAAAGTCACACTGTTCTGCCAATCATATTGTGCCTAGTCACTGTTTCTCTATTCTACCACTTAAACTGTATAGAAAACTATTCATACCTCCAACTCAGGGTTCTCTTCTTGCTTGCATGTGAGAGAGCCCCAGTATACTGGAATCATTAAACCTCATGTTAATTGCAGCAAGTCCCGTCCATTAGTTTCTGTGGGAGCGCGTCCCCTGCTTTTGAATCTTAGACTCCAACATTCAGAGGGTACTCGATTTGATTGAAAACGATGAACAGAGAAGAGTTCTTCAACCTCTTTTTACAAGAAAAGAAACAGGACAAGTCAATTCAGATATCTCATTCAGCATGGCAGCCAGTGGTGCTAATCAACAGTCTTCTTTGTCTGTGATCTACATAGAGTGCAACATGCCACTCCCCAGAAACAGGCTGCTTTATTCTGTCAGCCACACTACAGGATGAGTCAACTTCTTACGAGAAAAATGTACTGGTATCTCCTTTACATCCAACAGTGTCTCAGAGAACAGGACAAATCATTTCATTTAAACAAGATTTCTTTTTCAGACTTACCTCTTGGATTAGTGACAGCATCCTTTAGCAAGAGCCTAGAGGCTTGCTCATCAACAGAATATTGGGCTTCATGCCTCCTTAAGGAGAATTTGCACAAGGAAAATAAATTTATAATAACTTAAATTTAATTGTAATGAGTCTCAAATAGTGTGATAAAGCACATATAAATAGAATGTGATTTCATATGTTTAAGCAGCACACACATTCACACACTTTCTTGTAGAACCACACCTCAGTGAACTCATAAATGCATTCTTTGAAAGGTTGGAAGGGGACCAGCCACACGATGGTATAGCATAGAATAGAGTTTATTCAGGGATGGGGAGGGGAGCCAGGAGGGTAGTAGAGACAGTGAGAAAGAGAGAGAGAGAGAGAGAGAGAGAGAGAGAGAGAGAGAGAGAGAGATAACAGAGTGTTAGAGGAGTAGAGGGGAAGGAAAGGGGGGAGGGGGCAGAGAGAAGCTACAGGCAAGAGGTCAAGGGAGCAAGAGGAAGAGGAGGAGGCAGACAGTCCCTTTTATAGTGGGCAGGCCTACCTGGCTGTTGCCAGGCAACTGTGGGGAGGAGCATATCTGGCTGTTGCCAGATAGCTGTGGAGGTGGAGTTTAGACAGAATACTAGCATTCCGCCATTTTGGTTTAATTAAAGAAGAAAAATTAGAAAGAGGTGACGGCAAAGCAGGAATAGGGTAGTCTTGATATCTGGCTACTTCCTGCTGGCATTGGGGGTGACATGTCTCTGGGGGAAACCTAGAAGAATGGGTATGGGGGATGTTTGTCCGGTCCTTGCTGTCCAGGGTCTATGGAGCCATCTGAGGATAGGTCAGAAGGAACAGGTCCAGTAGAAGCAGCTGTGTGTGTGACAGGAGATGGAACATCTGGAGGTTGCTTCTCTGGACTTGACAAGACATAGGGAATAAGATTAAGTGCATTTGGGAGAAAGAAAAAATTTTCTAAGATGTACACTTGAAACCCAGAGGGATCCCACCCTTTGTAATAGGTAATAAGTGGGAACGTTAGGCAGATGTACTTATCTGGATGGCATCTATTTGGTCCATGAGAAGTAGATCTGAGTGGGTTTCCTATAGCTTATAAGTTTACAAAACAGATAACAGCATGAGTTAATATGAGCAGTCTTTAAGATGAACCTTTGCAGGATCATATAGTGGAGTGTTATTAGAGTTAGGCAAGTTTATAGGAACTCAGATAATTTAGGACAGTGGGATAGCAAGAAGAGGAAATAATTGATGGCAACTGAGTTTAGTAATGAGGTAACAGATAATCTGTGAAAGCTTAGCTGTCAGTGTATCAGAAGTCTGAGAAAGAGTAAACAACAATCTACCAGTTATATATTATTTTAAAAAAATGACAAAGTCCACTAACCAACAGTTCCAGTGTCTCCATAGTCTCTTGGCAAAATCAGTTTGGCTTCCAAGTGCAGAAGACGCAGGGCTTTTTTTTTTTTTCTGTGGAATGGATACACGTGACATGAGAAATGACTTGCCTTGGTTTGACTTAGCTAAGTCATTTTACTCAGAGTATCCAGTTTTGTCCACTGCCTTTGTTCCCATACAATCCAGGGTGTATCTTCTAGGAGTTCAGTGTCCAAGTCTTCTGAAACCATCTTGGGTCAACTGTTAGAGGCTTTGGGAATTCTGTAGGCCATAAACTTAAATATCCTATTAGCAGACATCTGACAAGATTGAGATTGTTTACTGAATAGAATTCAATAGAATAGTAAAAATCTATTGAGGCAGAGTCTTTCCAACTGTGGCGGGTTGTGTAGGCAGAGAAAAGCACACTTTTGTATTAGCAAAGAAACATTTGGCTAGGACCAGAATAAGAAAGGTGGCAACAGTGGCATACTGTACAGCTGGCGGGTTGGAGCTGTGAGCCACAGGTGATGCAAGTCAGGTCCGCAGTCAGCAGAGGTGGCAGGGTGGGACTTCCTGCTAGCAGCCGAAGTCGCTGCAGTGCCTCTGCAGCTAGTCTGCAGTGGCAAGGAAAAAGCAAGAATGTCCCACATCACAGCAACGTTCATGTTAGTTGTTTTTGTAGCGAAGGCACCACTAACACTCACTTTACAGGTTCCCGGCAGCATGCTCGGGCAGCCAAGCCCTTTGCACAGGTGGTTGTGCATGTTGAGAAACAAGTCTCAGAGAGGGTCCCTAGCAGGATGAAGAAGACCCAGAGTAGAGCTAAGAACCACAGAGGGGAAGGGAGTCAGCAGGGTGTCGAAACCGCTGCTTCAGGCAAACCAGCAGACCAGCCTCAGAGAGGTGAAGAGGGAAGGAGAAGCAGGTCCCAGACTGCTGCTGCTTGCCAGGCAAACAGACAGAACTAAGTGGGTCCAGGTGGCCACAGATGAGGAGGAGGGGGAGAAGTGCACAAAAGCCTGACCCCTGGGAGACAGGCTGGGGACTAGAGTGGAAGCTCATGCTCCTGAGGCAGAGAGAGTCTGTCCAGGCCTGGCCTGGGGTACTCAGCCACGAGAAATTATCTCTAGAGGAGACGGGAAGTGTCTCACCCAAGGGAGAAATCCTAGAACGAGGGTCATGGAAGCACAGGGTTACGGGGTTAGCTTCTAGCTCAAGAAATCTTTCCTGGGACCATGTGGATGATTACTCTGGCCCATGGGGGATAGGGAAGCTTACCAGTTCTAGGCTAGGAGTTGGTCTGAGCGTAGTCATGGCACCAATGAAAGTTGGAAGGGGACAGCCACATGACAGTATAGCATAGAATAGAGTTTATTCAGGGCATGGGGAGGGGAGCCAGGAGGGTAGTAGAGGCAGTGAGAGAGAGAGAAAGAGAGCAGAGAAGTCGGAGTAGAGCCAGCCATGACCACGTGGAGAGAGGGGGAAGGGAAGGGGGAAGGGGCAGAGAGAAGCTATAGGCAAGAGGTCAAGGGAGCAAGAGGAAGAGGAGTGGGCAGACAGCCTCTTTTATAGTGGGCAGGCCTACCTGGCTGTTGCCAGGTAACTGTGGGGAGGAGCATACCTGCTTGTTGCCAGATAGTGGTGGAGGTGGAGTTTAGACAGAATACTAACATTCTTTATCACCAAAGATTATTTTAATTTGCTTTGGGATGTCTCTTATTTTCTGAGCATTAAAGCCATCATTCTCCAACCAATTTCTCCTTGCTGTCATATCAACTAGTTTGCATTTTGTATAATCTCATGTAAGTGAAATTAAACACAATGCCACAGTTCAGTTTTGTTCTCATATGCCTCTACAGTGTGTGTGTGTGTGTGTGTGTGTGTGTGTGTGTATGTGTGACAAAGTTTCATCTCTAGGTCCATGCTACTAAAACATGGTGAGACTTTTGAGAAATAGAATCCAATTGAAAGATCTTTAGGACAGAGGCAGCATGCCCCTTTGCTTTCTGAAACTAGGGTGAGTGACTCTGTTGATTTTTTTAAAGGTTTATTTATTT
The DNA here is from genome assembly GCA_021653895.1 of Mastomys natalensis. Lineage (NCBI taxonomy): Eukaryota > Metazoa > Chordata > Mammalia > Rodentia > Muridae > Mastomys > Mastomys natalensis. Next base: position 64,297 of record JAJTUV010001408.1, on the reverse strand, counting down.
TATTTATTGAGTAAACACTGTAGCTGTCTTCAGAACACCATAACATGGCAGAAGATACCATTACAGATGATTGTGAACCATCATGTGGTTGCTACAAATTGAACTCAGAACCGCTGGAAGAGCAGTCAGAGCTCTTAATCACTGAGCCATCTCTCCAGGCTCTGACTGTTGATCTTTACAAAACTGTCTCACCCAGGCTCAGTCTTGTTAATGAAATAAAAAAGGGGGAGAGGCAGAGAGCCTTTGGGGCTGCTTGGCAAGAATCTGACATGGGCCAAGGACAAGAAAATGGGCTGCTTGGCCGGAATATGACATTGGCCAAGGACAAGGAAGTAGACTTCAGGCAAGAATCTGACATTAAGACTGGAACAAAGAAGTAATTTCAGGTAGGAATCTAAATTTTAGGCTAGAACAAAGAAGTAATCTCAGGCAGGAACCTAAATATTAAGCAAGAACAAAGAAGTAATTTCAGACAGGAATCTAAATTTTAGGCTAGAACAAGGAAGTAGGCTTCAGACAAGAAAATGATCTTGGGCTAGGACAGGGAAGTAGGCTCAGATACTTTGATCATTCTAATAAGCCCTTAGAAACAGTGATCACACAAGTGTTCACATAAATGGGTTTAATGCCTTACTTTTTCTTTGACTATTTATGTTTATTGTCTTGCTTATTCCGTGACTATTTGCATCTACTGTATTGCTAGACCCTCAACCTAGAACTGACCTTAATACATGCATGTAATCAAAATGGTATAAAAGCATAAAGGAGGAGAGGGATGGGATGGGGATTCTAGGGAGGGGAAATGGGGAAAGGAGATGACATCTATACTGTAAAGAAATAAAATATCCAATAAAAAAAAAAAGAAAAAAGAAAAACTGTCTCACCAATAGACCCCAGGCCAACAGTTACAGACTGAAACCTCTAAAACCATAAACTAGCTTCTCCCTTTAAATATTGTTAATATAGTCACCAAAGCCCACTGGCACATAGTATTCCACCTTAATAAGACAAAACAAACAAAAAAATTGGCTTCCTTATCCAGAATAGCTATTTATCGATTCACCTCCAAGTTGTAACATAAGCCTAGCCTTCATTTTCCCCACTGTTGAGTATATCCCATAGTTCTTTCACTTCTTAAAGTACGGTTGAGCTATTTTGAGTGTCTAGTTGCTATGGCCATTTGTGTTCAAGTCTTGTCTAGCCTTATTCTTCTGTTTTTCTTCAGTATATTCCTGGAGTTGGGTGAATGACACAAGGGGTAGATTTATTGTATTACCAGAAAACTCTTCCAAACTTTTAAGAAGAAAAACAAATTTTGGAAATAAAATGTTTAAAGTAGATGAAGAGCCCAGGAGCTGTGCTCTTCATATGAACCACATCTTGTTCAGGGCGCTGGCAGTATGCAAGAGCACTATTTTCACAATTTTAACAGCTCTGATATTGATTTGCTTATATTTCAAACACTGTATTATGAAGTATGATTGACAAGTTAAATTGCACATATTTGAAATAAAAAAATAATGTTTTAATATATTATAACTAGGAAGTATTCTCAATCAAGCAAATTAACACACCTATCACATTACAAAGTTACCTTTTAGAGAGGGAGATGATAATATTTAATATCTAGTCTCAATAAAATTTAAGCATATATCACATTGTTACTAAGTATAGCCAATTTGTTCTATTTTGGCACTTCAAAATTCATTCATCTTATAACTGGATGTTTTCACCATTGGACCAATGTCTTCCCAACTGTCTTCCCTAAGCTCCAGTTCTTTCTAATTGTATTCTAGTTTTAAGAGCTCACATTTTGCAGATTGCATATATAAATGAGATTATGGAGTATTTATCTTTTTATGTCAAATGCATTTCACGGAAGGAAAGGTCCTCCAGCTTCATGCTACTACAAATAGTAGAGTGTATTTCAAGTTTGAATAAGATGGCTGCATGTACAGACCACATCTTCTAGTGTCATCAATCTGTTGATGAATCTCAAACGTTTTCACTGTTCAGAATTATATCTCACTATGGTTTTCCTTAATAAATAATGTTACTATACATTTTTGTCATCATATATGTGTGTGTGTTATATTATATATATGGTTGTATATGTAAATTTTGTTAATGTATGATTGAATGCTTTATAATACGCCAATTGAAATTCATAATCTAATAGTTTTTGTACATGCACAATATTTTCAAACTAAAATGTCACCAACTTTAGAACATTTCTATCAATTTAGTTGGGAAGCATACCTTTTTGTGTCATTCTTCATATCTCTTTTCCCCAGCCTTAAGCATCTAGCAATTTACTGTAGGTCCCTATATATTTCTTAACTTATATCAACAGAATCATGTATACATGGACACTTATGGCTGGTTTCTTTCACTGAGGATGATGTTTCTGTCTTTGCAAGCACTACTATAATGGGCCTTGTTCATTATATATGGCACTGGCTTTATGATGTCATTTTTATATAATCATACAACATACATGACCTTGTTCCCATACCCAACCCTCCATTTTATCTCGTCACTACTTTCCTCCCTTTTTTAGTCCTTTTCATTCCCCTAGCAAGGTTCAGTTCTACTCTCTATAATGTATGTCATTTTGGTATATTTACATAAAATCTGGAATCTGTAAATGAGAGAAAACATCATATTTGTCTTTTCTGAGTCTGACTTGATGTGTTTAGTGTTTTAATCTCCACTTGCAGTCATTTTCCTGCAAATGGCATAATTTGTTTCTTTGTAGATGGATTAAAATTTCATTATATACACGTAACAATTTTTTTTTTTTTGCAACACAACGAAATGCTTTTATTTTGATATGCATCCACATTTCAACATTTAGTGGCCCAAACAGAATGATGAATGTGACAATGAGCCAGGAGACCAGGCCCATCCATCTGCAAACACAATGACACAGAGCACCTTCAGATCCCTTCAGAGGGTCTGAGGAGTAACACTGAAACCTGAGTCAGCAGGATCAAGGGCCTCGTGTTCCAACTATGAGGCTCCACATCAGACCTGATGGGTGGCCTGGGTGACACGAGAGCCCTGTTCAAACCTCTTCAATGTGTAAAAGCAAAGTGATTATGGGAAAAGGAACCAACTCAGAATGGTGCACACTAAGGACTCTCCACATGGCCTTTCTCTAGGCATAACTACCAATGACCCTGAATGCTGGCCAGTCTGAGTAGCCTGTGAGTGTTATGTTCTCCTGAAGACCTGAGCTTAATGCTCAAGGTCTAGTGATGGAAGTAGGGTCAAGGCTCAGCACTCCCTTCCTGGGCTTGGGGGATGTGAATGAGTGTGATTCAGAACTAAGTAAAGGAAGCTAAGTTCTTCCAACCTCATCTGATGACTTCTGACCACAACAAGTGTTGGATGGTGATGGGCAACAAAGTAGTTGAGGAGGGGGGAAACATTGCAACTTGGTAAAGGTGGGGAGATAGGAGGCCCTGAATTCCATACCCTCATGAATTTCAGAAGGAGGGGAAGGTTAATATCTAAGCTTTAGCTTAGGATGGGAGTGGAAGAGTGGGGACAATGGCTTACATGAGACATCACATAAGATGTAAAAAAGCAGGACTGCAGCCAAAGCATCCCCAAGCCCAGGAGTAGTTCCATGTAGCTACATGACATCTTCTCATCTATGCTAAGGGCCACCACGCAGCTGTGGTGGGAGTGCAGGGCAGTCAAAGGCAGACCCAGGCCAACTGCCAGCAGCAAGTGATTGTGTGATGTGTCTGTTCCCAGTTGTATTAGCTATGCCCACCACTCCCAAAGGAAACTGATTTCAACATACCATCTTGATCTCAGAAGTTCAATCTGTATACAGCAGTTAGACTCAACAGATGATGTTTGTTACACAGCACCACTTAGGTATTGCAAATGGACAAGAAATTAGAATCAGAACACAACTTCTTTATCCATCCCTCTATAGATACCTAGGCTGATTCCATTACTTAGTCATTGTTAATAATATTGTTACCAAAGGCAACTTGTAGAAAAAATAGTTTATTTGGGTGTGGGTCCCTGTTGTTGGAACACAGAGAGGTCCTCCAGGGGGAAGTTAGGCATAGTGTCTGCTGCAGCTAGGCATTAAAGGCCTTCTCCTCATTTCCCTACAGCAGGCCCCAGAGACACGAGAAAGTCCATGGTTCCAAAAGGGTTTGTTTTCATGGTGGATGGTAGATGGATCTGAATGCACACCTCCCTTCCCCTTCCTATGAAACTCAGGTCAGATCTGAGTTAAATAGGGAGGGAGAATGGGGGAGGGTCTGGGGAAGAATGCTTAACTGGCTACTCCTCTAGCCATCAGGTATCTTATTAGTATGTAAATTTCTCTAGTCAGAATTTAAGTAATTGTTGCTCTGGGTTATATATTTTAGTTTATTAATCTTGAATATTTGTTTTTATGCCAATACCATCCTGTTTTTATTACTATGACTCTGTAATATAGTTTGAATTCAGGTATTGGTACTTCCAACAGTGTTCTTTTCATTTGGAGTTGCTTGTCTAAGGTATTTGTGTTTTCATGTGTATTTCCTATTTCTATAAGGAAATTGCAGTTTGGAGAGTGATTGAATTCAATCTCTAGATCAATTTTCTAGTATAGCCTTTTTCATAATAATTCTGCTGATCCAGTATCATGTGAATCTCTTTTATCTTCTAGTGCCTTCTTCAATTTCTGTTTTCAGGATTTACATTTTCCATTATGGAGGTCTATCAATTTCTTCCAGAAATTGAGTTATTCCAGAGTAGTTGGGGGAACTCTTGTGAGTGGGACTATTTTCCTGATTTCTTTATATATATATTATTATCAATATACAGGGAGACTACTGGGTTTTGTGTGTTGACATATTTGTTTTAATCTAATGGCACCATTAGGATGTTTTACATATAAGTTTATGTCACTTACAGTAAGAATGCTTTCCCTTTTTTTTCTTTTTCATTGGTTTCATTTTTGTTTCTTTCTTTTGCCTTATTACTCTAGTTAAGACTTCAATCGTTATATTGAGTGAATATACAAAGTTGATATCTTTGTCTTATTCTTGATTTTAGTCTAAATAGTTTGATTTTTTTCCATTTTAATATAAACATATTAAATTATGTTTATTACATAATTTGTTACATTAAGTTAGTTTTTTAATTCCTAGTTTACTCAGAGTTTGGTCGTTAAGATATATTTATTTTTGTCATTTTTTCTGCATTTGTTGAAATGGCCATGTGATTTCTGGGTTTTAGTCCATTTATCTGATACATTAAATTTACTGATGTTGATATGCTTCTTGTTTTTATAAACTACCTCTGGATCCCTGGAATGAATCCAGTGTGAACAATCATTTTTATACTATTGAATTTAGTATGCAAGTGTTTTTATTGAAAACAGCATTTACTTTTATTAGGGATAATGACCCAAAATTTTCTTTCATTTTACTTTTTACTTTTTACTTTTTACTTTTTACTTTTTCTTTTTCTTTTTCTTTTTCTTTTTCTTTTTCTTTTTCTTTTTCTTTTTGGTTATGTCTTTATCTGGTTTGGGTATTGACTGGTTCTCAAAAAAAAGAGTTTTAGTTTTATAACATTTCTTTCTTTCTTTTTTTTGAAATAGTATGAGGAACATTGGGACAAGTTAAAGATTTATTCGAATCCATTATTAAATTCATCTGGACCAGGGATTTTGTGAAGTAGAAGGCATTTTGTTATTGTTTCAAGCCTCTTTATTGTTGTTTATCTTATTTGTAGTATCTTCATTCAATTTTTGCAAGTCATATATGTCTAGAAATTACTTGATTTTTAAAAAACGTTCCAATCCACTGGATAAAAGTTGGATAAAAGTTATCACTCTTACTTACCTTTCTGAATAGCCAATTCCTTGTTTTATTGATTCATTATAGTATTTAAACCTGTTTCATTAATTTCTGTCATAATTTTTATTATTTCTTTTTATCTTGTTATTGTTCTTCTTAAGGTGAATGATTAAGCTATTTACTTGAGACTTTCCTGATTGGTTAATACAGGCACTTAGGGCTGTAAACTTTGATTTTTACTGAACCTTCACTGGTTTTGTTTCTGTGTTGTATTTGCATTTGACTTTAGAAAATTTTGAATTTTATTCCTTGGCCTCTTTGATGATTCATTCATCATTAATAGTGCTTTGTTTAGCTTCCATGAGCTTGTGCATTTTCTGTCATTTCTCTTGATGTTTATTTCTAGTTTTATTCCTTTTTTTCCAAGACAGGGTTTCTCTGTGTACCCTGGCTGTCCTGGAACTCACTCTGTAAACTAGGTTGACCTTGAACTCAGAAATCCACCTGCCTCTTCCTCCCAAGTGCTGGAATTAAAGGCATGTGCCACCACTGCCTGGCTCCATTTTTGATCTGATAGAATACAATAAATTATTTAATTTTGGTGTTTCTGTTGAGATGTTAAAATAAACTTCTATAATTTTGATACTCTTGCCTTATTTTCTATTTCACCTTTCAGTGTTTCTTTCCTTGTTTCTCATAGTATTTTAACTATAATAGGCCATGTAGAGATTTCTTTTAGTCCTATTATTTTGAGTGACTCAGTGTGTTCTGACATCTGAATTGTTGTCTCTGTCCTTAAGATTTGGTACACTATTTTCTATGACATTGAACACTTGAACACTTCAAATACTTCAATAAAAAGAAATAACAGTTGACATAAAAATCCAACCAATGAATAATCTAAGATGTAGAAATGGAGAAATATAAAAATTATGAAAACTTAAGACAATATAATGCTTTCAAAAATACAAAGAGAATACAAATATAAAGCTAAATGAAAGGAAAGGGTCTATACCAAATGTAAAAGAGGAATTTGGAAATATAGGAATATTGATATTCATAGTTTAAAGATGGTTTAAAACTGTGAAAAGTTATAGTTAAGAAGAAAAAAACGAGGCAATGTTGTGTGGGAGTGATATAAGAATGATAGAGAAAGCATATGGGCTGCACATAGTAAGAGCTATAGAATACATGGGAGCATGGCTGCAGAAACATGCAGAATAATCACTAATCTTGGCAGAGCAATAAAAACCTAAAAGTATGGACATTAAGAGAGATTCCTTCTAGAATGAAAGGTTTTTTTGGGGGTGGTGGTGGTGGTTTGGTTTGGTTTGGTTCTTTTGGCTTTTCGAAGCAGGGTTTCTCTGTGTACCCTGGCTGTCCTGGAACTCACTCTGTAGACCAGGCTGGCCTCAAACTCAGAAATCTGCCTGCCTCTGCCTCCCAAGTGCTGGAATTAGAGGCGTGTGCCACCACTCCCCAGCAAAAGTTTTAACATAAATAAAGTAAGAAATAAAAGATAAAATAAAATTAAACTAAAACAGGTTCGTAAAACTATTGTGCTATTCAGTACTGTTTTTGGTGGAATGAGTTTTGATTTCCCCTGATGGGAAGACCAATGTGCAACTCTGTTCTTAGCCTGTAAAGCCAATTGTGTAAGATGCTTGGACTAGTGAAGTTTGAACAAGTTTTTTTTTTTGTTTGTTTGCATTTCTATGGCAACTGTGTTCGCCCCAGTGCAAGTCTCCGCTCTCACACTGTCTCTAACTCAAACCGCTAAGTTACAGGTACATATAGGTCTATATCGACTGCCTGAGAGGACCCTGGTGGTATCAGTATGTAGAGTGTTAGAAAGGCATTGCATTCACAATTCATGTTGACCTTTTGGGGTACAGAGAATGTCACTTTGTGCATCCACATCACATATCTCTCTTCAGCTCTGCAATCGGTGCTGATCCCATGTCTGCCAATTGTGATCTTTGCCTTTGTCACACCTTTGTGGCTCAGTCTGTCTTTTTCATCTAGATGATGGTGATCTTCCAGCATCATGTGGATGCAGACAAATCCTTCCCTGGTGGTTTCCAGTGAACACAGTTTGGCCATGTAGATCAGTTGGACATTGGTTATAGGAATTTAAATACCTGTGCATTGTTACCACTTACATCAAACAATGCTTCTAAACTTCATCTCAAGTGAAAGTACTCCTCAGCACAACATTTTAAAGGTTCACTTATGATATAACAAGTATCTATACTTTATTCCTTTTTTATGGATGAGTAATTCTCATATATATATATATATATATATATATATATATATATATATATCAATTTTGTTTCTTGAATCATTTTATATTTAAATTTTTTAATGGTATAAATGTTTATCACAAAAAAGAAACCCTTGGCAAATAAAAAAAAATCACACATCAAAATCAACCAGACTCAACATCTATATAGCTCAATGAACTTCTGTACAGTTAGAATAGGCACATTTTATTAAGATATACCGCATTTTATTATCCCATTCATTCATTAGTTGATTGACATAGTATTTTGGGCTATCATATCCAAGCCTTTGTATGAGTATATCTCTATTCTCCCACTCTCTTGGAAATGATTTGATAGATGGTCTGACCTATCCTTGTTTCATTATTCTAGACTATTTTCAAAGTACCAGTGTGATCTTATAGCCTCCAAGCATTGTATAAGATTCCAGTCTTTTCATGCCTTTGTCAACAGTTGTTATATTTGGCTTTTTGGTTCTATGTGCATTTCCAATATGACTAATGTCAGGCATATTTTCCTGTGTTTATTAGACACATTTTCAAGTGTAAGAAAATGTCTATTCAAATCCTTTGACCACATTCGGTTGAGGTTTGTGTGTGTGTGCAATATAAGTACTCTTCATACACTTTATATTCAAACACCTCACCAGATATTTAGCTTGAAATATTCTAGCCCATTCTATGAATATCAGTTTGTTTTCTAGCATTCTTTGATACACAAAGTTATATTTACTTGCTGTCTTTCATTCTTGGTGCTTTTGATAATGTACCAAAGAATGCACCCCACACTACAAGTCATCCACCTTTCTTCATCAGCTATTTTTTGTGGTCCTTGTTGGTTGATAACAGGTGTTTTAACCTTTATTCAAGGTATGACTCAAGTGTTCAGGACCATTCTCTTGCACTTAGTTATCCATTTTTCCTAGCACTATTTGTTATGATAGTTCCTTTGCTTAACAGTCTTGAAGATGCCTAAGTATTTGACAATGTCTTAAATAATGTATAAATATGATGTAAGAAAATTCTGAACATCTGGAAATCTGTGTTTGCTTGACTATATATTTTAATTAAAAATGATAGTTCATCTGGACTCACAATCATCCACAGTCACTTGGAAGACATTTTATTTTCTCTTTTATTAAAAAATTCTTTTAATTGGATATTTTATTTATTTACACTTCAGATGTCATCCCTTTCCCCATTCCCTTCCCTAGAAACCCCCTATCCCATCCCCCTCCTCCTTTTTGCTTTTAGACCATTTTAATTACATGCATGTATTAAGGTCAGTTCTAGATTGAGAAATTAGCAATCCAATAGATGCAAATAGTCAGGGAACAAGCAAGACAATAAACACAAATAGTCAAAGAACAAGCAAGGCAGTAAGCAAAATTCTGTGAACACTCCTATGATCACTGTTTCTAAGGGCTTATCAGGATGAGAAAAATATCTGAGCCAACTTGCCTGTCCTAGCTCAAAGTCATTTTCATGTCTGAAGCTTACTTCCTTGAACTAGCCTAATATTTAGATTCCTGCCTGAAATTACTTCTTTGTTCTAGCCTAATGTCAGATTCCTGCCTGAAGCTCACTTCCTTGTACTTGGTCAGTATCATATTCCTGCCAAGCAGTCCATTTCCTTGTCCTTGGCCCATGTCAGATTCTTGCCAAGCAGTCCCAAAAGCTCTCTGTCTTCCCCCCACCCCCTTTTTTATTTCATAAACAAGACTGACCTGTCTTATGTCATTCTTACAAGAATACCTTCCTTGCCCATCATGGAATATGCATTATCAAATGCAAGACACTTCTGTCTTAAGTTGGTAATGCTCTATGCAGAATTTTCCTCATCCTTGGCTTGCCAGCCTGTTAATTTAATAACCCTGTCTAGGGGTCCACTTTCAGTTTCAAGCCATGTACTTTGGCTGCCAACATGTTGATGTTGTTGAAGACAAGCTTTATCATGATGGGCAGGAATAAAAGTATTCCCAGGACAAAAAAGGCTAGCATGACCAAGCTATATATTCCATTCTTGAAGCTTGACCAAAATAGAAATACTGACCTCAGGCCATGGGTAATTTTATTAGCAATAAAATCAAAAGCCCTAAATCTGGGCCAGAGAGTTATCCGAGCTAGTCAGCCCACTGATTCTCTTGCTATCACACCCTCAATGCTAGCTCAGAAACCCACGCACCCAGGGCCATCTCTACCCTTCTGCCCAGGTGAGATGCAAAGCCTGGGTGCAAGGGGTAAGGGTGGGGAAGAGCATCTTTCTGTCACCCATGCTGCTGCAGACAGCCGAGCTGTGGGGCAGCTCTCCCATGCTCACACCCTCAGTGTCAGCTCACCTGCACTCCTGCCATCTGGGTCAGCTCTACTTTGCTGTCCAAGTGAAGTGCAGGGCCTGTTCTCCCAAGTGCTGCAATAGATCAGGGACAGGGACAGCATTCCTGCTCTCGTGGACCTATGGGGCCAACTCTCCCACTCTCCATTAGTGGTAAGGGCATAAAGGGAAGGGAGGAGATCTTTCCCTTCACCAACACCACTACACAGCAGACCAAAACCAGAGCTGTCGCTCCCATACTCACACATGGCCTAGTGGGAACTCACCCACAACCCCCACATGCAGAGTCAGCTCTACTCTGCTGCCAAGCTGAGGTGCAGGATCTGTTTTCCTGAGTGTTACAGCTGGTGAGGGGCAAGAATAGCTCCCCTGCTTCATGACCACGGAGCTTGATATCCCACCTGCTGCAGGTGGTAAGGGACAAGGTGGAAGGAAGGTATTTCTTTTTACCTCATCCACACCACTGCACGTGAGACCAGTGGTAGGGCCAGCTCATCCATGTTCCTATGGGCTGATTCACTTGTAACTCCCACAATGAGCAAGTTTTGCTCTCCCAAATACTTCAGCTGGCTAAGGGCAGGGTCAGCTCTCTTCCTTTTATGCCTTAGGGTATCTCCTGTGCTCCTTAGGGTGGGGCAAGTTCTGCAAGGCCCTCAGATATGAACATGTCCCCAGGAGGCAGTCCAGACCAGGGACTTCAGCCTGGCCATTGGTGGTAACAGACCATTGCTGCTGCAGTGCCACGGAGGCCAATGTGGCTGTTCATGGTAGTACATATCAAGAGCCCACTGTGGGACCTGGTGGCATCACCAGCTGCTCACATCAGACTGTTCCTCCCTACCCTTGAGTCTCTAGTTCTGCCTAATTTCATTGTGCCCACATCCTTTTGTTTTTCTTCCTTTTCCATTTATCCACCACTTACTTGCTCTTTTTAATGTTACCTGATGTCTCTGGGTGTCTAGGGTTGTCTCAGTAGTGGTCTAGGAGTACTATGCTTTACTTGTGCATTATGACAATAGGCAGGAGTCATCTTGGGCATGGTCTGTATCCCCAGTCCTGCCTGGTGTAGGACTGGTGGTTATTTTAGGCTAGCTCCCGGTCTGGGCCAGATAGCACTAGTCTGGTGGTGGTATCAGGCTCATACCTCCTTGTCCAGCCCACCAGAGTGATTGCTTGCAAGAATCATCTGTCTCAGGGTTACTCCCTTCCAGAGCCTGTGGTGCTAGTTAGGGTTCTCCTAGTCTCAGACCTGTTCCCTATCCTGAGAGCCTGTTCCTGCCTACCTGGTGCAGGACTGGTGTTCATCTCAGGCTAGCTCCCTGTCTAGGTTCCCTGGTACTAGACTGGTAGTTGTCTCAGGCTCACTTTTTTTCAGGAAGTGTTAGGATAGTAGTCATTCAGATGTTCATAGGTCAGAACACTGAGAGTAATAATAGCCTCTCTCTCTTCTCTGCCCTCTGCCATCTAGTGACATACATGTGACACAGCAGTCGCACCTGCAATGTCTCAATGACCAGGAAATGCTTTTCTTTTATAGGTTGTCTAGGTCAGGTCTTTTAGCACAAGAATAGAAACTAGAACAGTATGAACCACCTGGAAATGGCTTGCAAAGTTAATTCCAATACCAATGGTGTGGAAATACTTGATGACAAGAGAAGACACTACATGTGCCTTGTCAGATTCCTGGCAAGATACTGCATGTATTTAGTACAAGTACTATTTTAAATAGCTCAGTCTACAATTGTTGGGGTCCACAGATATAGAGTCCACAGACGCAGAGGCTATGTTGGATAACAAAGCCATTCTTTCATAGAGGTGTCTGCTAAATTCTCGAGGGCAAAGTGGGTCAGAGTTTTCTGCAAATGCTGTAGGAGTTTCAAGCTAAAGGAATGGAATGTTGAAACAGAAAAACCAAGAGCCAGGAGGAGCAAAAGAGCAAAGGTGTGGGCAGGGCAAGGCAGGCTGCTGGGGTGGGTCACTGTAATAAGACCTGTTTAGAAATCTCCTTAAGAGCATAGCATATGCAACTTCTTTCTTCATTAATGTGTCCCCTGCATATTGAGAACAGAACAACACTCTAAGTCTTGCCTCTGGAAAAAAAAGAATATAAAACCTAGAAGTTGATTTTTTTCTCTTTTCACCATTTTTATGGAGCTGGGAATAAGGATAACATTTCTAATACAGCAAGTAAAATTTTCAGTTCCAAGAAAAAAAATTGAAGTGTGATCTGGAAAATGGTATCCCACCTTGCTTATAAATACACTGAAACTATTTAGGACTAAATTGACATCATGGGAGCTAGTAAGTATGAATGTTAGAGAAGGTAATTAAAACAGCCTTCTGGACCATTTTATGCATAACAAGGAAGAAACAAAAGTAATCCTTGGCTCTTGCTTTCACATTAGCAATGGGAACCCTTACAGTGACTCATTCTATGTACAGATTCTTCTTCCCAGAAAGGTCCTTCAACAAAATCTTACTGTGCTGCCTGCTGGCTTTGAATTACTGAATGCTCTCAAATATTCCCCTCACATCTACTCCTCATCCTGGGCAGAAGTAGTGTTTTCTAGAACTAGGAAAGGCTGACTTGAGTGAATTAAAGATGGACAAAACCCAGCAGCCCTTAGGAGAGGTGTTTGGTGAGACGAAGAAGAAGTGAAGAAGAGCTGTGCTTGATTTCTCTGAACTCACCATTACTTAGAAGCAGAGAAGGAAGATGCCCGAGCTTGGGATTTTCTGGCCAGCACCCCTCATCCTGGTTAGGGATGAAAACTTGGGGAACCTGAATCTGGAGACTAGTGAGTGTGTAGTTAAATATCCAGCTTTTACTATATATGCTTTAAATTTTGCATAGAGTAAGATTGGCTATTTGGAATTTATGGTCCTATAAGTTTTAACTCATGTATAGATGCAACCAACTGGCTCTATCACCAGGATATAGACTAACTCCATCAGCCAGAACATTATCTCTTGCGGCTATTTCCTGCCAAGCATAGCTCCACTCAGCCACTGATCTATTTGAAACTTTTCTTTTGGGTTATTTTTCAAATGATTAAGATTGCCTGTCTCTCAATTCCTTTCTCTTCTTATGCCTAACTTTTACACCAAGGAGGTTGTTCAAGAGACCCTGTATTATCATACTCACAATAAGGCGCGGCTTGTTGAAGAAAACTGGAGAAGGACTGGAAGGGAGGATGGAGCAGTTTGGAGATAGCTGAGAAAGGAAAGTATAAGCAAAACAGATGAAACTGCTTCAGTGCAATAGAGCAGGCTTCTTCCCCTTCACAGTACACCTCTAGCCACTTGCCCTACTCAAGGCTTTCATTGCTGTGGTGAAACATGACTAAAAATGGGGAGGAAAGGATTTATTTCACGCACACCTCCATATTACAAGTCATTAGTTAGCACAGGAACTCAAGCAGTGCAAGAACCTGGAGGCAGGTGCTGATGCAGAGACCATGGAGGACTGCTATTTATTAGCTTGCTCCTCATGAATTGCTCATCCTGTATTCTTAAAGAATCCAACACCACCAGCCCAGAGATAGGACCACTCACAATAGGTTAGGTCTTCCCACATCAATCACTAAATTAAAAAAATGCTTTATGGCTTGCCTATAGCCCCAATATTATAGAGACATTTTCCCAATTAGGGTTTCCTCCTCTCAGATATCTTTAACCTGTGTCCAGTTAACATAAAATTATCCAGCACACAAAACCATGGGGCTGGTAGATCATGCTGGGATGAGAACAGGCCTTTTTAAAATGTCTAACCCAAAAGGATGCCAGAGGGACAGGGACACCTTGCTAGGGAGGTTGCCTTTAACTTTTAGCAAAGTACTTATCTATATATTTTACATTTATTCAGTATGTGCTTGGGAATGTGAGAGGAAAATTTGCAGGTGTTGCTTCTGTCCTTGCACATTGAGGGTCTCACGGATCAAATTCAGGTCATAAGGGTATCTCCATAGCCCGGAGGTTCTCTTTAAAGGACTGTGTCTCTCCCAGGGTAGTGGGTAGTGGGTCATATCTTGAGCTTAGGAAAATGAAATCTTTTTAATCCACCATCCTGGCAGTTGTATCTTGCAGGATGATCAATACTGGGTTTTCAGAGAGGATGCTTTTCCACTGCAGTGAGGATGACAGACGGTGGGCGTGCTGCAGGAATGTTCACTCTGCACCTATAAAGCACAGCCGCTTGCAAGAGCATTACGCCTTGGCATCTAAAACAGGACTAATCGGTGGAGAGATAGCCAAGACACTGCAGTAATTTATGTCTTCTACTACTTTCCATTTTAAATCAGTTCTGCAAGAAGCCAGTGGAATATCCATGCGTATTAGCTGTGTCACTGAGCTGGGCCAGGCTGTTCCTCTGCTTTTAACAGCAGCAACCAAATCAGCAGACCTCACAGATCAGCACTGAATTTGTAATTAAAGGGGAGGAGCTGATTAAGTAACTATGTAGTTGAGGGATTTCTTGTTCTCTACTATCAGATTAAGGCGTGAACTGTACCACCTAGAAGAAGGAATTTTAATACCATTTAACCAGCATCAATTGGGAGTATTTTCTCCTTCTGATTAGCTGGGCATGCTCTTGTCATATATAAAGATGCTGATGCTGACACTTCTGGGCAGCTTTTCCAATACAAAACCAACTCATGAGTATTATATTTAGCTTTTGTATTGCTATGTTACATGACATGTAGGGAGTTTTTTTTCTTAAACTCATCCCCACTCCCACTCATGATTAAGGTGGCCCTAATTCTGTTTTCGTCCTCAACTGTCTTGGTAGAAGGCAGTAGTTTAGTAATAGGTGTTGAGAACTATTTGCTGAATATGTGAAAATGAAAAGACTATACAAAAACAGAGACAACAACAAGGAAGATCAGCAGATCACCCAAACCTATCTTCTGATGTATTTCTCAGAATTGGGTGCAAAAGGCTGGGAAAATACAGCATTCCTAGGAGGAACTGGGTCAAAATGACGTACAGTATCTCTCTGTGGATCATCTCAAAATCAGAAACACAAACACAGAAAAGTGGTTTTAAACTGGCTGTTTCAGAGAATCTGTTGTGAAAACAGATATTTCTGGGTCCCCAAAACATCACAGCACACCACATTCCATATTTTCCTGAACCTGGTCATTGTTGTTTGACTTCACAAAGCTATGTAGTGAGAAAAATCTCAGCATCAAATCACTGTAGACTACAAGGAGCTCTTCACTGCGAAGCCTATGGTCCCAAGTTCACATTTCCTGAAATATTGTGGACACTTGCTACTTTCTTTGCTCTTAGGTTTTCCTGATCTGTCCAGGGTTCAATAGAGTGAATACTTCTATCAGGGAGGAGACATTGTTTCAAAACCTGGATAACCATAGCTGTTGGATGGGAATGGAGAGGAGCAGAGTCCTCACAAGCATCCATAACTTTGTAACTCTGGGCTATTTCCCCACAATTACTGACCTTTAAACAGTCTAGGGACACTTAGTCTGGGTTTCAGTGAGTGAGGTTAACCTGTTTTTTGGTCTCCACAGCAAGCAAATTTCTAGACTTACTTGGGATTCTGACTCCTACGACTACCACAGAACTTCAGAGGTGAACTTAACATGTGGCTACACTGAGTGAACTACACAGAACTCAAAGAATCAAGTACCCCCCACCTGTGTGCCCTGGGTGTTCCAATTATGCACACCAAACTGAGCTTTATTGTCTTGATAGGATCTGGTGGTATGCTTGATTACAAGAAGGACAGAAGCCTTTTGAGACTCAAATTAGGATCTCTGTATGGTCCAGCCCTCTTTCCTTAAAATCATCAAAGAAATAAAGAGAGAATTGGAATACTCTGTGTCTCAGAGGTTTAGAAGCATCTTGTCAGTCTTCCCTCTGGTTGACACTACTCTGTGTGTTTCTAAGATGGTGTTTGCTTCCTGTGCCTCAGTGTCCTTCTGAGCACTCCTGGTGTATTTGACATATATTTCAGCACCTCAAAGAAAGGGTACTTGTCCTACAAAGTTGGCACGGACAAAATAGTAAATGTGGCACAGTTTTGACCCTTTAGAAGCTCTGGCACTTGAAGAAGAGAAAGGTAAAATATGTAAGTAAAGTGCTGATAATTCAATGATAATTTAAATATACATAGAAAAACAGGGTGCCTTGGTGGAAACAGGGTTTATGAGAGAAAAAGAATATCTCAAGAAAGGAAATAATGGAAGAAGTGGTGCTGTATCAAAGAGAACACAGTTGCCAAAGACCAAACAAGGAATCTCTGGTAGGTGGGCAGTATAAGGGAGATAAGTAAGAGGTGTCTGTGAAAAGAGATAGAGAAGGACAGGAAGTGTTGGGAAATGACAGTCAGGGACAGGAAGGAACAATCAGGAACAAGGTAGATCAGGCAAGGAGGGGGATACTCAGCAGGAACAGAGAAGGTCAGGCAAGGGTAGCTAATCAGGACCAAATGCAATGAAAGAAACAAAAACTATACTCTAAGGAGTGCTGATGTATAAATTATTGAGAAAGAAACTAATATAGGTTTGCTGTGTACAAGTGTTTAGGTTACATACGCCCAAGCATTCTCTATGGCCGTCACTCTTTCTTAGACAGTACTTCTTATATTAAAACACTTAAACATGTATGTCATACTGAAAGTGTAAGCATGACATTGAGCATTTTATCAGGTTCATTTCTTATGATGTGAGGTATTCTTTGCCTGCCAAATGATTGCTCTGACAAATCAACAATAACAACAACAACTTCATTTTTAGCATGTTACATATAGGATTAATGTAATATGTTGCACAAGCCATAACTGTTCAGTGGCATATGAGACTATAATTAGTGGCCACAGCTGTAGAATTGAAAATGTATCTTCATTCATTATGCTGGATGTCCTCTTCAGTTTCCACCTATAAACCCTGGGCCTGCACATCTGGGCAATGTAACACAGCCTAGAGATAAGCATTGCTGGAATCAGACCATGTAGTGAAGTAGTTCTCAACCTTCCTTATATTGTGATGACAGCCAGCTTATAGCAATTATTTTTATTGCTACTCCATAACTGTAATTTTGCTACTGTTATGACTAGTAATGTAAATATATGATATGCAGGATATCTGATATTTGACCCCAAAGGAGTCATGACTAACAAGTTGAGAACCGTTGATCTAGAGTATCTTCTTGCTGTGTCCTTCATTGATCAGATGACCAAGGGTAAGTTCCTCAGTCTCTCTTGGCCTCTCTCAGCCTCAATAGAATTTAACAGTGTCAGCATCATCAATGATATTATAGACTCATCACAGGGCACAAATGAGCTAGTTAGTGGGAAGAATCTGAAAAGGGGAAGTGTCAGCACTTTGCAGACCTCTTCCTAGTGAATCAATTTTTAAAATGTAGCTGGTAAAAAATCAGTTCTTTAAACAGAGCAATTTAAATACTCCAAGAATTTTTTTTAAAGTAAATAGATCTATATTTCAATAAGAGTACTGATATTTTTGCCATTCAAGCTTGTTCATCTACCCTTCCCCACTAGAATCATGTGCTAAATGTCTTACTCTAAGGTCTATATCCTGAGCAGATATAACCAACAAGACCAAGGCTTCCCTATATTCCTAATTCTAGCAGAAGATACCATTTTATGCAATGTGTAGCAGAATTCCAATGTCTCACTTTTCCAGGTGCTCTCTGATTCCTACTCCTGGGGTATATCAGGCTGACAGTACATTGGGTTCCAGGGGATGGCTCTTTCTCCAGCTGCTCATGCAGGTTCTTTCCAGACAAGGCAAGACAAGAAGGGACAAGACATTCTGCCAGAGAGTTGTCATTAACAATATAAAGTAACATGTTCACCCTCAGACCTAGGGCAGAGACTATTCCAGGGACTGAAGGTAAATCATCAGGAAAGCCCTTCACGCTATCACCTGAAACTCATTAGACACGAATAAGTGTATTTCTGGGAGAGTGCACTATGGAATGGAACAGACCTATGGAAAATGGCCCAAACAGGTGATGGTCTCAGGCTACAAACACCAATCAGTAAAGTCAAAGGCTTTGCAGGAGCATAACAGGAGCCAGAGTCATGGCCTAGAGAGCTCTCTTGGAGGTATACTTGTCCTTGAAAGTCTGGAAGGCTGTGTGCTCATGTTCTAGGTTAGATACACTCAGGGTTACAACCATCTCTCTTACCATAGAGAGGCCTGACAATAAAGTCAGGCTTGAGATGTTGGTCACACAGAAACAAAAGAATAAGTTATAATGAGCCAAGGGAACACCTAGGGAAGCTCAAACAACAATGAAACAAACAAATAAACAACTAATTTTCAAAGGTACTGAAGACTGTGTAGATGCCCATGGCTATGCCTTTCAGGAGTGAGCAGAGAGATTCACCCTCTCTGCTTCTAGATCTAAGGGGAAAATACTAGTAACACAGTGAAATGCTGAAACAAGGAAGGAAATCCTAAGCCACACATATGCTGTGGTAGAAGATGAATATCATATAGCCAAATGTCGTCATGCTCAACTGTCACAGATAATATGAAGATCCAGAAGGGATTCCAAAAACGACAACCAAATAAATAAAAGAGAAACCAAAGGAATAATCTAAGCAGGGACACAAGAAGCTACACAAAACAAGGGATGTAGGTTCAAAATTAATCCAGTCATATAAGTAAACAAAAATAAAACAAACGAAAAAAACAAACATAAAGGCTGCAAAAATAGAGATCAGTACACAATCTAAAGTGTCTATTTTGAACAACAACAACAACAAAAGTGAGACATGCAGCTAAATAGAAAATGTTGGCTCCTATGAGAAGATAAATATTGAGTTAGCTTGTTCTTTTTTCTTCCTTATTTTCTTCCTTATTTCTTCCTCTTTCCCTACATCCTCCTCTCCTCCTTTCTTTCCATCCTTCCTTTGTACCTTTCTTCCTTCATACCTTATTTATTTCTTTTTTACAGCAACTAGATTTTATCAATATGGAGACAAAAATCATCTTAAAAGAGTGTGATAAAGCAGTATCAAAATGTAAGAGAAAATATCAACACTAGGACAGAAAAGAATTTAGTTGACAGCAAACCCAGGGGATGTAAAGGTAGATAAATAGCAATTGTACATTTAACACACAGTGAACAAAAACAAGAGGCAGGAACAGAGCCTATGATGTGTGGAGAACCTGGGGACAGTGGCAGAAGCTTATGTGGGGAAAAATAGAATATATTAGTTACACATAAATAATAAATGAAATGATCTGAAAATTGATTTCAGGATGAATCAACACATGGAAGAGCTAACATATCTCCAAGTCAGAATGTTTATTTTAAACTTCAAGTGATCCTAACTTATGTGCTTCAAAGCAAAAATGTTGAAAGTCAAAGATGAAAGGAAAGTTTTTGAAGCAGCAATACTCAAGTGTGAATCAGTGCTGTCAAGACTTTGCTGAAAGATTCATCCGCATGATCCACCATGCATGTGGGAACTACACTAAGGACTGTATTTGAGTTTTCATAGGCATCATGGAAGACAGGAAGGACAGAGAGATACTCAAAGTACTGAAAAGAGCAAAGGCTATTACATTAGTTACTTTTCTGTTGCTCTGATCAAACACCATAACCAAAGCAATTAATAAAAGGAAGAGTTTATTAGGGTTTATGGCTCCAGATGGAGAAGAGTCCCTTATAGCAGCAAGCAATAATCATGGTGGTAGGGACAGAGCAGAAAATTACATTTTCAAATATAATCATGAACCAGAGAAAGCAAATTGGAATTAGGCAAGACAAAAAGAAATCAAAGCCTATCCCTGGTGAAGTACTTTGTCTGGCAAGGCTGCACAACCTGTGACTCTCTAACATGTACTACCAACTCATAACCAAGTGTTCAAATGCTTGAGTCTATGGAGAACATTTCTCGTTCAAACTACCATACCCCAATTCTTGGTCCCTATAATCTTTTGGCCATATCATAATTCCAGATATATTTAGTCTAACTCCAAAGTCTCTGTAGTCTTTTTATGCCAACACTATTTAGAAATCCAAAGTCTCTTCTGTGACTCCAGATAATCTCTTAATTGTAAAACCTGATAACATTAAAGAGCAAATTACATAATTCCAACATATAATAACATAAAAATACACATTACTTGGGCTGGAAAGATGGCTCAGAGCACTGTCTGCTCTTCCAGAGGTCCTAAGTTCAATTCCTGGCAACCACTCACATATTTGTATATGTGTATGTGTATGTATATTTGTAAACATATATATGTATATGTATATATACATATATATTATATTACAGATGCCATTAAGAAGAAACCTCCTGCTCATCACTGGAATAAAGGGGAGAGTGCTTTTTATGTTCCCAAACAGTAACTGAGCACAAAGGGTGGTGGATGGATATATACAATCCAAAAAGGGAAAATGGGAACAAAGGAGGAAATTAATGAACCAAAGCAAGAACAGAACCAAGGAGATCAAGCAACATATCTGGTACTTTAACTTCAAAGATCTTAGATGGCCCCACCCCTCTAGGTTTGTTGCTTGCAATACCATTTCTCTCCCAGTAGGGGTTCATTACTTCTTTGCAGCTCTCCTTGCTAGATCTCATCTAAATATGTTGGGTTTTCTCCACTGAAACACAGGCTTTATTTACATAGCTTTGCACAAAGATTTTTCCACCACCTCTTGCCTTATTAAGCATGCATGCAGATAGTCTGCTGTCACGTGCCATCTGGCTTTAGTGACTCTCTGAAATCCTGGAGGTAGAATTTGTGAGCCTTCACAATTGCATCCTTCACACCTCTAAAGCCAGCTCCACGTGGACAATACCGTTAAGTTCTGTCACCAGCTTGAGATGGCTGCTGGACACCATGAGTCATGTTAACAGCACTCTTTTTGCTCAGTTACTTCTTGGGAACATAAAATTCCTTCAGATCTCTTTCACACCTTGGAAGCTTATACTGAAAGCCTCTCTATTCCAGTGATGAGCAGGAGAATTCCTTTTAATGGCACATGCCTCCTTATCTCCTTTAGCAAAAGCTGTGGCTGCCTCATTAAGCTTCCTTGTGCTCTTTTTCTCTGTGAACTGCACACTTTGTATTTTTTGTTATCCACTTCCTTGTTTTAATTTTAAGCCTGTATAATAGTGACTCATAATAACTATACCACAGATTCAATATTATACTGCCTTAAAATTGCCTCTGCCAAAGGAATTAATTACTTTCTAATTTAGCTTCAGCCAAGCTCTTAGAGCAAGGGCAGAAGACAACAAGTTCTTTACCAGGGTTATTACAGGAATTATCTCTTGCCCAATTGATAATATTGTTCGACTGAACTAGGCCTGCAGAGTCAGCATTTCTTCCATCACTATCTTCTGGAATCCTAAAAGGAAATACATCACACTCTGGTTTTAATGCAGGAATGAACAAATGGAACAAAATAATGACAACTTATAGGTAAGAGAAAATTATATCTTAGACATATGTCTGATAAAGTGCATCATTTGGCATTTCAACTAAAGTATGACACAGGGACCTTCTTTTCTAATCCCGTCTATCTTGTGTCTGACCTAGTACAAGTTACTATTGCTGTGGTGAAATATCATAATCAAAAGCAACTTAGGGAAGAGTTATACTTATACTTCCACACCATTGTTCATCATCATGAACAATGTCAGGATAGAAACTTAGACAGAGCAGGAACATGGAGGCAGGAGCTGATGCAGAGGTCATGATTAGGGTTGCTACTTACTGGCTTGTTTCTCATAGCTTGCTCAGTCTTCTTTCTTATAGAAACTAGGATCATCATCCCAGAAATAGCACTGCCCACAATGGTCTCAGCCCTCCCCCAACAATGTCTAATTAAGAAAATGTTCTATAGGCTTGTCTATAGCCTGATCCTATAGAGGCATATATAAAAGCATTCCCTGCTTTTAGATGGCTTTAATTTGTGTCAACTTGACATAAAACTAGCCAGGACCTGGTCCTGTGTGCTTTTTGTAAGGATGGTCTTCTCTTTCCCTAGAATATGCTTCTCCCATAAGTAATACTTCGCCAAATAAAAACCCAGTACCAAGTGTGAGATATTTCCCCTTGAGTTATTGGTTTAAGGTGTAACAATAAACCCTAAAACAATACAGGCTATGGCCATGTCTCTTGGTTACATGCCAGAACTTGATAGAAAGACTCCATTTTTAACAATTCCACCCACTTTGATGGAAATGTCACAGGGCATGGAGAAATCAAGTGAGTAGTGACTAGGAAGCTTCCTTTTTCTGGCTATGTGGGCTGCTGAGATGCAGGGTGAACAATCTTATTCTGTAGGAAATCCTGTATTCTACAAAAAGACTGACATGAGAATTTATGCCTGGGTGTAATTGTAATACAACCTCTCTCTGATTTGATTTAAGGCCTGCTTGACATGTTGGAAACACATGCATGGTATCATGAATCTAGCTAAGAATGTATGGTTGAAGAGCTTGGTGACCCCAGTGATTAATCTCCTGCTTTTATTCTACTAAATGAACATGGTATCAAATTATCTTTAAGTTCATATATTTATATTCATAAATTAGTGCAAAAAAAACAAAGATTATTTGTGCCATTGATAGTTGTTAATGCAGAAATTCACAACTGTTTATACACAGAGAAATGGTGTCAGTGGAGTGGCCAGCCACGAATAGTTCAGCTGTATCAACCCTTGAATGACTCAGGACTCATCATAGAAGAAGGAAAGGAAAGACTGTAAGAGCCACAGATACAAAAGGACCAAAGTGAAACAGTATCTCCTGTACATGCCATGAACATTACACTCATGTACTCACAGCATCTGTGGTTGCCTGCACAGGACATGCACAGGGTTAAGCCAGTCAAAATTACAGCATGGGAGGGGGAGGGTGCACAAGCCTCCATTCCAATAGGCTCTATAGGAAGTTGATGGCTACTAGGGGAGGAAGAGGCAGGTTTCATTAATAGTGTGGCCAACCATACTCCATATCCATTCCAGTTCCACCTAGGAGTATACGGGATGCACAAACTGGACTCAATATGCTATTTTAAGTAAATAAAGGGAAAGTCTTTTGAAGGTGATAATAGGTACATCTAGAAAGAGGCAAGTAGAAGTGTTGAGTGATGATATGATCAAAATATATTGCATGAAATTATAAAAATCATTAAAAATTATATTAAAATAGGCCTTGGACCTGAATACGAATTTATCTAAAGGAACACAAAACTGCCAATATGAAGAGATATGCAGTATTGTCAAAACTAGCAAAGTAAAAAATTGTGATACCTGCTATGTACATGTACTCAATAGCCATTGCGATGTTACCAAAACATTCAAAGGTAACAAATACTGACAAAGTTGTAGAAAAACAAAGTCATAGGTGTATTATTCTAGCTATCATGGGTAACAATGCAGGTTTCTAAAGGAATTAAAATTAGAGCTTTCATGTTAACAATCACCACACATATGTAAAGTCTTCAGTGTGCCCAGCATCCAAGCTCTGTATATGAAATGTTCCACCTCCAACATATAGGATTATTACATACCATATTTCTGCCTTGCCAGATCCTATACATCTTGTACCATTGTCTAGCCTAGTGATTCTACTTAATTCTTGGCTCTATGCATTCTCTTAACCAGACATTAAACCTAACTCTAGGTTAACTGAGGCACATCCGATGATACCAGGCCCTTTTCCTTGATTCATTCTGCCTTTCCTGTGTCAATCTTTAGACTAACAGAACAATTGAATGATTCACATTCTTTCTTGTCAAAAAATAAAAATAATCAAAATTAATTCAAATACTTATGTTGATGCAATATCTAAATAATAAAAAGTCAATCAATATAAATAAAATGAATTATAACATAAGATATTTACAAAAACAAATAAAATAAAATGAACTTCATCAACATTAAGATATTAGAAACCAAGAAAGATCATTTAAAAATAGGCTCATGGAATGAAAGAAACCAAATATTTGAGACCAAGTATTGGTAAGAAAACAAAATTTGAAAACCAATTTGGTAAGAAATGAGGACTGGAAGAAGAATGTAACTGTAAGGAGGGAAATAAAGACTGCTTTATAGTTAACTATGAAAACGACATAAGATCGTTTATGTAAGTTTGAATCAAAAGTGTCCACATGAGTCATAGTCATCTATGGTAGGCATGGTAAGAATGGTCACATTAGAGTTATGGCTTGTTGAGGAAGTAGCACTAGTTGGGTTTGAAGCTTTTGATGGTGCAAGTAGGCACTGCTGGTTCTCTGACTCTTTCTCGCTTTCAATCAGTCCTCTCCTCTCTCTCTCCTCTCCCTCCCTCTCCCCTTCTCTCTCTTTCTTCCATCTAATGCTCCCTCTTCTCCTCTTCAACTGCTATCTATGCAGACTCAAAACACCTCTTCCACCAATTGATAAGGACACAATCTTCTACAAGAGTAACGGACCTAAAAATTTTCTTTAAAGAACACTTCATTGATCATTTTCTTTAAGAATCAAAGAAATCCTAACAGAAAGAACCCCAACTAAGAATACTAAAATAAAATAAAAAGCAACAAGCGTTTTGTTTGTTTGTTTGTTTGCTGTAGAGAAAAGCAAAAGGAAAAGGTGTATAGCAAAAAAACTTCAAGTTTTGATGAAAGAGAAGAACCTGGTGACATTGATATTCTAGATTCTTGTTGAATCTGTGGCATTCAAGAAGACAGTAGAAGAAAACCTCCACAACCTAAGGAAAGATGTACCCATACAGATGCAACAAGTGCACAGAACAGTAAACAGAAAAGTTCAGAAAAGTAACTTTCCACAGCATATAATACCTAAGGCACAATGTATACAGAACAAGGAGAGTTATTCAAAGCATCAGAAAGTAACATACAAAGGAAAACCCACCAGAATAACAGGTAATTTCTCAATGAGATCTTTGAAAGACAAAGGAGCCTCAAAAAAAGCTCTTGAATGCTAAAAGCCTCAGTGCCAAAATGACTAATGTGTACATCAAAAGTATCTCCTACAGGTGAAAGAGAAATAAAAATATTTTATTATATAAATAGTCTAAAAATTTATATCCATCAAACAAAACCTAGAAAAACTACATGAAGCTTTTAATTTCTGTCTTAATTTGTCTTGACCCATTTTGTATTTGGTGGAGAGTTGTTTAATTTTTATGTGTTTATAAACTATCTGTTATTCTGTTTTCAATAAAAGGAGAAAAAGAAAATACAGGAAGCAATATTCATTGTGTAATAGGGAAATTCACATAGTCATGGGAATAGAGAAAGAAAACAAACAAAAACTTAAAATCACTGAAGTTCAAAGTGCCCCTGAGAACAAAGCCACCACCACAAAAAATCAAAAATACAATGACTATAATTGAGTACACAGCATTTGATCATGATTTTAAATAATAACAGCCTGAAATCTCCAATCAAAAGACACAGGCTAGATGAATGGATCAAGAAACAGAACCAACATATTTTTTGTTCACAAGAAACAAAAATCAACGTTAAATCTAGGTGTCACTTTAGAGTAAAAAGGTGTTTTAAAAAACAAAAACAAACAAACAAACAAACTTCTCCAATCAACTGGGACCAGAATCAAGCAGATATTAAGACATCTTAATATCTGACAAAATAGACTTCAAACTAGAACTAATTAGAAGAGATAAATAACACTGCATTCTACTAGAGGGAACAATTACCCAATAATATATTAATATCTTAAACGCATATACACCAAACTGTACTGTACCCAATTTCATAAAAAGTATAAAGTTGGAGTTAAAGACACATCAAAAGTAGGTCACTTCAGTACCCTGCTTTCTCAAATAGATAGGTCATCTGAATAAAAGACGAATAGAGAAACATTAGAATGATATGACAAATGGACTAACATCAAAGAATATACATACTACTTAGCAGACCACTGAAACCTCTGTGAACCACCAAATCTTTAATGAGTATAAAACAATTGAAATAATTCTATGTATCCTATCTGATCATAAAGTAAATATTTATAGACCTAGCCACACACCAACATCAATCAAAGAAGTGATCAACTATGAACATAGACACATAACAAATGAAACGATTGAAATGTCAATAAAAAATATTCTAACTGAAAAAATAGGTTCTTATGGATTCAAAGCAGAATTCTACCAGAATTTCAAAAGTCTATAGCCATCTCATCTTAAATTATTCAAAACTATAGAAACAAACAAAAGGAATATTTATAACTTCTATGAATCCCTTATCAATCTACTACCAAAACCAGTGAAAAACACAAGAAACCTAATACCCTGATGAACACAGACTCAACAATCCTCAAGTATTTGCTTGCAAACCAAGCACAGACATACATCAAAAATATTATTCTCATGACCAAGATGGCTTTATCTTGGAGATTTAGGAATGCTTCAACTTATATTTAGTGTACATAAAAGCAAAAATCTTGTTATCATTTTAACACATGTAAAAAAAAAAAAGCCTTTGACAAAATCCAACATTCCTTCATCATCATCATGGTAAAAGTCCTAGAGCCAGTAGTACTAGAAGAAATATACCTCAGTATAATAAACTATATATATGAGAAACCACACCCATATCACTCTAAAGGTCTTACCTCACCCATCAATTAATCAAAAAAAAAAAAAAAAACTCACAAAATCACAAAATGAAATAAACAAGCTTATATGCTGTGTGCTGAATATATGCCTAAAAAAAAGAAACTATAATTTTTAAAATTGAACAGTATGAAACATAGAAAGCAACAGTTTCAAAATAAAATTCAGACCACAAATAATTAAGCTAGACTACAACAGACCTTCTGATGTACATATATATATCAAATTATATAAATATATTAATTACAACTTGTAAAATAAAATAGCAGCTGTGCCAATAGAAACGAGAGAAATCTGAAGAGAGAACCAATCAAGTAAAGAGAAGTTTTTTGCACCATTGTGCTCTGAGACTGGTTAAAAATATAACATATATGACACTTAAACAAAATCTGAGTAGAATAAAAGCTCGGGTGATTATTATTACAAAAAATAAGAAGACAAAAATTGTACTCACAGCCAGGCAGTGGTGGCGCACACCTTTCATCCCAGCACTTGGGAGCAGAGGCAGGTGGATTTCTGAGTTCGAGGCCAGCCTGGTCTACAGAGTGAGTTCCAGGACAGCCAGGGCTACACAGGGAAACCCTGTCTCGAAAAACTAAAAAAAAAAAAAAAAAAAAAAAAATTGTACTCACAATAATAATAAACTTCAAATAACATTGGTACCCATGAATATTAACTAGTGAGATGAGGGCAGCTTGAGAGGGTTCAATAAAGGGAAAGGATAGAAAATTTTTTTCAGAGTTCAACTGGCAGGAACCAATATTAAAAATACTGCCTGAGGCTGATGTGCTGATACACTTGCTGCACACTGCACACTACACAGTGCACACTGGACACTTCACACCTGCATTCATTCAGGAGGGCTGAGACAAAAGGAGCCTTTATTCCAGGCCAGGCAGGAGCTAATTGGATAATTACTAAAATCTCCATTAAAATTTCCATGTCAAAAGTCTGGCAATATATATAAACATAGAAGTCTATGAGATAATCTGAATGAAGGATTAATGAAAAATATAACATCAAATACTTAACTAGAAATGAGAAATGAAAGTAAGTTGATTAAAATGCCAACTGAAAGGTTGGAAAAAGGAAGAAGCACAGAGTAAGAAATACAAAATGAAATAATGAGTTATGTAGCAGAAAAGTAGTATTTTGAAAGCATTTTTTTTAAATCTTTAAAACATTGGTATTATGCTCAATCAAGACAAAGAAGGAGAAAATAAAACACGAAGTTTGCATATAGCTAGGGCAGGATGTCCATGAAACCACAGGAAACCTTAAAACTAGGAGGCAGCAGCTGAATGAAACTGAAGATGCTGACTTCAATAATTACTTAGGAAGTTTATAGATATCAACTTTGAATTTTTCTTTGCTACTGTACTTCTATTTTCTGCTAGTATGTTGAAATCATGTCAAAGGTGACTGACAATTACGTTTACCAAAGATAAATGTTTTGTTTTGTTTTGTTTCTTTAATCTTTGTGAGTCAACAACCTCTGCTGTAAAATGTATCATCTGCGGTATACTTTGTATGTAAGAATACATATTTATGCATAGGAAGCTGTATGTTCTTGTGGCCTGAGGAGAACATTTGGTATCGTGCTCTAGTAGCTTCCACCTTTTTTTGAGGCAGAATTTCCCTAAGTAGGGTCGCTCTGATGACTTAAGGTAGATGTCCAGTAAATAGCAGGAATCTGCTTATCTCTGCCTCCCTAAGCACACTCCACTGTTCCAAGCTTTCAGAAATATATACTCTGGGAATGAAACTCAGGTACTCATGCTTGTGGAGTAAACTCTATCCTCAGTGTTGCCATCCCTTGAAATTCCATTTTATTCCTGAAGATTGTTAAAAGCCACCCACCATGTAGAAGGATTAGAACAAGTGTTTACTGTTCACCATTTGAGCCTTTAGTGCAGCATAACCAGACAGGTGGCTTCCTTTCCTCCTTGCTACATCATGGATAGTAGCAAAGACAGTGACTTACCTCCATTCTGGCCATATTCAGAGAGCAGTAAAGCACTGCTCATACTCTAGAGGGGTAATAGTAGAGGGTGAAAGCCATCAAAGAGTCTGTCCACTGCCATGTGAGCCCATACTGCAGGAAAAATTACTATTTAATAGAAGGTGCTATAGATGGTAGCAAGGGAAAGCAGAACTCATACCCTGATAGAACATTATGCATCAAAATAAAGCCCAAATGCAATAGAAACACAAGCATACAATGAAACAATTCAGATAGTGTATAAAAATGTGAAAGCATATCTAAAAAATGTGAAAGAGAATGGTCTTTTTACTATATTAATAATGCTTGAAAAATAGGAACAAGAAAATGAAAGGACAAACTTGAAAAACTAATTACAATTTACCTAATACAGAAAGATTCATTAATTTAATGTATAAAGAACTCTTGAAAGAACACACATGGTATTCACTTTCTGATTATTGGATTTTAGCCCAGAAGCTTGAAATACCAAGATTCAACTCACAGACCACATAAAGCTCATGAAAAATGAAGACCAAGGGGCGGGGAGGGCTTCAGTCCTTCTCAGAAGGAGTAACAAAATACTCAAGGGAGCAAATATGGATACAAAGTGCAAGACAGAAACTGAAGGAGGGGCAGTCTGCAGACCATTCCACCTGGGTATTCATCCCATGTGCAGTCACCAAAGGTAGACACTGATGTGGATGTCAGGAAGTACATGCTGAACAAGAGCCTGATATAGCTGTCTCCTTAGAAGTCTGCAAGAGTCTGACATATTCAGAGGCAGATGCTCACAGCTAACCATTAAATTGATCATGGGGTTCCCAATAGAGGAATTAAAGTGAAGACTGAAGGAGTTGAAAGGATTTGCGACCCCATGAGGAGAACAACAATACCAACCAACCAGAGCCCCCAGGGTCTAATCCACCAGCCTGGGAACTCTTAGGAAGGGACCCATGGCTCCAGCTATATATGCAAGGGTGTTATAGGTGGGAGAAGAGATCTTTGGTCCCATGAAGGCTGGACGTCGTGGGGAGGGGGGAAATTAGAGGGTGAGGAGGTGAGATGTGGGGGGTTTAGGTGGGGGTATACTCTCATAGAAGCAGGAGGAGGGGGGATGGGATAGGGAGTTCCTGGGAGGGAGGGGGGATGGGGTAAGGGAGAACATCTGAAATGTAAATAAAATATCCAATAAAAAAAAAAGAACTCTTAAAAGCTCAGAAAAGGCAAAAAAAAAAAAAAAAATCAATAGGATAACCCATAGGCAAAAGCAGAGTAACAGACCTATAGCACATGTAGGAGGAGCTAAGGTGGGAGGAGTTAGAAGAGGAAAAGGAAGAGGAGGAGTTAGGAGAGGAAGAGATAAAAAGGAAGAGGAGGAGCGAAGAAAAGCAGAGATGTAGGAGCAAGTGGAGGTGGTTGTTCACGTGTCTGTAGCAGTCAAAGGTAGTTGGTATACCTAGGTTGCATATTGGGTTACACTTCTTATTGTATGGGTATCTTGTTACTGATCATTGCCAAATATATAAGCCTTTGATTAATCTATAAGAATTAGAGTCTCATTCTCTTACTGGGCCGGCATGGATGGCGGAATGGTCTGGGCAATGCCCTGCCTTACAGAGACAGCGTGGAAGATTGGCAGAGCTATCTCTCATGCTGATATCTAATGGGTGGCAGGGCTGGTATTTCTGGCGGACGGTTCTAGCTGCAGCATGCACTTGGCCTCAGGCCAAGAAACATGGCGGCTGGGCTAGGCAGAGCCAGTGCAGCATAGATTAGTCGGCCTGAGCCAGAGACCGTTTTAAATAATTACTACAACAGCACACAACATAAAAGAACACTCAAAGTAAATTATTTTGATTCCTGGTAAAAGAAATTCACAGTAAAACCACACTGGTAAAAATACCCACTCCACACTCACTAAAGTGACACTAATCAAAACCTTAAGGATGCACTCTTGTTGGCAATGCTGCTGAGAATCGTGCACTGGGTGGAAGTTGGCAACATCCCTCAGAGTTGCAGATTCATTGACTTTGCTACTCAGCCAGCTTGTCTGGAGACTCTTACTTTAAAATTCACACCAAGTACAGAACAGCACATTGCCATGTCTACCGCTGTAGCATTAGGGAAATGGAAACCCTGGAGCCCAAAGAGGAGGTCTGCATCTATTATTTAACTGGCTGAACTATGAAGTGAAATTTTACAAAGAGCTCTGATGTTTATTTGAAGTGATCCTTGGATGCATTAAGTACAAAAAGCAAGGAAAGAAGATTCAACTAATACATTTGCTTTTGTGTTCTGAAAATAATCTTTTATATACCACCTTTGCAGAATAACAATTTTGTGACAGTATCTGCTTATTTTACACTGAGACTAAAGCAAGTCTTTCTTGTCCTCTTGTATTTTATTTTACTTTATTTTTTTGTCCCCTGAGGCGGGAGTTAATAATAATAAGTGGTTTGGAAATAGCTTTTCTCCCTCTATCTCTTCCCCCGCCTCTTCCTTCTTCCTTCCTTCTTCCTTTTCTCTTCTTTCAAGGATTAGACAAGTGCTTTGGGGACCTATTTCTGAATAGCTTTAATAAAAATTTCCAGTTTTCTGAGAAACTGCCATATTGACTTCTAGTCTATACTGCTCCTGGGCATATACTCAAAAGACAGTCCACCATACCATAAAGACACGTGTTCCACTATATACATTGCAGCTTTATTCATAATAGGCAGAAACAGAAACCAACCCAGATGTCCCTCAACAAAGAATGTATACAGAAAATGTGGTTCATTTACAAAATGGAATACTATTCAGCTGCTAAAAACAAGGACATCATGAATTTTGCAGGCAAATTGATGAAACTAGAAAATATTATCCTGAATTAGGTAACCCAGAACCAAAAGGACATGCATGCTGTGTATTCATTGATTAGTGGATATTAGCCAAAAAGTACAGAATATACATGACACACCCGCACAGATTGTAAGAAGTTAAACAAGAAAGAAGGCCCAACTGAGGATGCTTGAATCCCACTTAGAAGGGAAACAAAATAGTAGGCAGAGGGAGGGAGGGACCTCTGTGGGAGAGGGGAAAGGGTGGAGAATAGGTGGGCAGGATCAGGTGTGGGGAGAGACAGGAAGAGAGGCTCAGAGAACCAGGAAAATGAATGGAAATCTGCAGGTGCTGGCCTTGAGGGGTAAAAGGAATCTCTAGGAAGGCCCAGAGACCTTGGACGGGGGAGGCTCCCAGGAGTCCAAGTGGGCGACCTTAGCCAAAACACCTAAGAGTGAGGATATGGAACCTGAAGAGCCCACTTCCAGCACTAAGACATCCCAGAGGAGGGATGGAAACACCAAATCCACCTATAAAACTTTCAACCCAAAATTGTTCCTGTCTAAAAGAAACTGTAAGAACTGCCAACCAATGATGGGCACAACCTGAGACCTATCCCATGGGCAGGCACCAGTCCCTGATACTATTAGTGATGTTATATTCTGATTGTAGACAGGAGCCTAGCATAGCTGTCCTCTGAGAGACTCTACCTAGCAGGTGACTGAGACAGATGCAGATGACCACAGACAAACCCTGGAAGAAGGTCCAAGACCCCTATGAAAGAGTTAAGGGAAGGATTGAAGGCCCTGAAGGGGATGGTAACCCCACAGGAAGACCAACAGTGTCAATTAACCTGAATACCTGGGAGCTCCCAGAGATTGAGCCACCAACCAAAAAACACACAGGGGCTGGCCCTAGGCCTGGCACATATGTAGCAGAAGTCTGCCTTTTGTAGCCTAAGTGGAAAAGTATGTGCCTAATTCTCTAGAAATGTAATGCAACAGGATTGGGGGAAACCCGGGAAGGGGCTACCCTCTCAGAGGTGAAGGGGAGAGTGAATGGGGGAGAACTCTGTGAGGAGGGCCAGAAAGCAGAGGCAGGATTTGGGATTTTAATTAATTAATTTATTAATTAATTAATATAAAATAATAACATTTCACTCCATACCTCACCCACCATTTGTGTTTCAATCATGTGCAATGAGTTTCTTCGGCATCTACAATAACCTGATGCTAGTGAAAGGATGTTCCACCTTCCCTGGGTTGCTTGGCAACACCACTTAGCAATTTGCTTCATTGCTCCCATGTGCATTACATATCATTGGTCTAATTGGTGTCTCAAAAACACCAACTGCAGAAATCATTTATTCTCTCTACATACCTCTTTGGAAAAATCCCTCTTCTCACTCAACAATTGTAACAGTGTAGTAGCATTCTTACTACATGTTCAGTGTGCAGGGAGTCATAATGCCCAATAAAGATTTCTTTGAAGCTTAAAGAATTTACTTTATCTGTTTTATGAAATGATTATGTATCATTCCAGATCAATGCAGCAGAATCATGCTAACCAACACAAGTCAAAACATTGCTTTATTTGGGCTCCACCTGTATGGAAACTACTGTAAGATGGTAATCAATAAACCAATGTGTTTCAAACAGATTCACTATTTATAACTTTATGTGTTATACATATGCAAATATGTATGTATTTTATTTATATTACCTTTTCTCATATATATGTATATTTGTGTGTGTGCATTTGTGTGTGTAGTTAGCCTTTCAAACTAATCACAGAGAGCAAAGAAGTAAAAATAAATTGTTTGCTACACATGTACAAATTTTTCCTTTCCTGTCATTACTCCGTAAAATTGTAACAACTATTTAAATAGAATTTGGATGGGAGTGTGTCATCTAGAGATAATATAATGAATACAGGAAGACATGAGTGGATCAAATGGAAATATTTTGCTATTTTGAACAAGGAACTGGCAGCTTTTTATTTTGGTATTGTTGAGGGAGATTTGTTAGAATTAACTCCCCTGAGGTACCAATGGACAATTGTATTTCCTACATATATGATAAAATAGTTTTTTTAAATACCCTAGACAAAAGCAAATAAATAATTTAGCATGCTCAGAGATTCAGTGTTTCTCCTTCTACAGGCTGGCCTCAAATAAGAAAATGATTATAATAAAACAAAGAAGGACTAAGAGAAGTGTCAATAAGGCCTTTAGAAAATATATTTATTGTTGTGAAACTATTATTGATGATACAAACTAGAAGTTAATAGCAAAAGTTACTTTAAAGAATAGAGAAGGGGAGCCACAGCTGGAAGGGAAGCTTCAAGTAACTTCATCTGTGCTTACTGGGCCAGTACCCTATTTTCAAATGTTTCAGAAAAGATATTTCAGTGTATCTTGATGACTAGTTAATAGCAGATGTAAACAGAACATAGACAGCAGACAGATAAAGATCGCTATCTAATGGAGAGAGCAATTCATGTAAATGAGATTGTTCCTTGAAAAACACAGGCAAATCAAAAGTATTCTCTCCAAACAAAAAGAGCTATGAACTTATCAACCATAAATAACAAAGACTTCCGATTTGTATGACAGACACACAGTATTGCTCATTCACTCCTTTCTTTAAAACATGCTTGGAAAATCACACACACAAAGAGTAACCTCCTTGGAGACATTGATTCTGGCCTTTAGTAAGACAGGGCATCCTAGCTGGGAGAAGCAGGGACATAGACAATTCACATCATGGTGGACAGTAAGCAGAAAGGCATCTCTAAGCACTTTTGTTTGTTTGGTTCTCAGATTTGTTGTCTGAAAATATGCTACCTGGAAATATTATTTCTATATTTACTTTTAACATGAAACATGTGACTTCCTTTTTCTCTTGAATGTGAAAGTTTTTAAAATATATTTTTAATTCATTCCATTCATATCTGAACTTGTTGTAGTAAAGCTGTCCTAGAGCTGTCTAATTCAAAGCAATCTTGAAATCTTCATATCAGAAACCAGATTTAAGTAAAAAAGACTGTGTGTTGTCTGACACCGTTCCTCATGCAGGACCATTAGAAAATGTTTATATGTAGCAATATAGACATGGCATCTTATCCATGAACCCATGCATTTTCTTACATGGTATATTTTTTTCTTTTATATACCAATGAATTCTACTAAAACTCAATTTACATGTCAAATTTAGGGCATTAGGAGGTCTGGAGTGAGCTGAATAGCCTTTACTCAAAACACTTGCAGGGGGAATGGTTTCTGATTTCAATTTTTAAAAATAATTTAGAATATCTTTATATATGTAATAAAATGAGGTCTGAAAATAATCTTGAAACTCATTTGTGTTTCACACAGACCTTGTCTATGTGGCCTGAACTTACTATTTGACCTGTAACATGTGAATTTTCTACTCATGACACCATTAAGATACTAAAAGTCATGGACTTTGGATCGTTTTCTATTCTTTATACTGTTTCTAAGACATTTCTGTGATATAACATTCATTCTGTACTCTACTTCTGACTTTGCTTAGTCTGACACACTTACCCCTCTAATGTTTTAGCTTCGTGTGTGTGTTGTGTGTGTGTGTGTGTGTGTGTGTTGTGTGTGTTTGTGTGTATTGTGTGTGTGCCATATTTGGTCCCTGTTTTAAAAATTGAACATAGATGAGAGCTAGTGTAAACATCTGCTTTCACTATTGGTCTGTGTTATCATCAATGTAAAATACTGTGAAAGTAAAGCTATGCTATATTAGGGTAAGGAAAAGAGAAGAATTAGTGTATAATTAATGGTTTGGCTTAAATTTTCTTTTGTAAAAGATTTTTCTCCCCAAAAGTAAACTAAAGTCCAGAGTCCAAATAAGCCTGGAAAAATCTGACTTCTCCAGGTATACTCCCTCCATCCAAGGGTAGATCTCTAAAAGGATGGTTCCAGAGCCTCAAGTAGTACAGACTGGAGCCAGACAGAAGGAAGATACCGTCTTTGCCATTAGTGACTGACATCCAAAAAGAAGCTATGGGTTTACACTACTGCCAAGAGGGCCCACTTCCTGCAAGAGGAAATGGAAAGATGAGCTGAGCTAGGTGCCCAAGAGTGGCTAATAATGTTTGCTGACTTCCCTTTCCATACATATATATCCATTTCTTCAAATACCATTCTTAGAAAAATCAATTAATGACAAATTGGATGAGTCTACAGTGTGTATGTATTCATGATTCGTTTATTTATATATTATGTTTACAAGTTGTCAGATTCCTCTACAACAATGTCATTAGACCTAAAAGCTGCAGATTTGTAATGGTTATAAATACATTAATACTGAAGAATTTAATTATGGTTGAAAAGTGTTTAATATAAAGCATGATTGTAAGAAAATTTCCAGCCATCTAGAATTATAACTTTCTTACATTTTATTATGCTAGTGTCTTCCCTGCTTGTGAGTTTTTATCTTTTCCTAGAAATTTATGCTGAATTTGAATTCCACTGGAGTGAATTGAATAGTAGTTTCTGAAATCCATAATCCCCAAAACCTCAGTATTTGACCTTCCCTGGGGTAGTCTTTGCATATAAAAGAGGGCCATGATCCTGATCATGGAACAGAGCCTGGAAGGATGCATTTACAGCCAATAAAGCTCAAGTGTTGCAGCAAGTCAAAATAGGTTTTTTCCCTTCAGAGCTCCAAGTCTTGCCTACATATTAATTTGGGGCTCCTAGTATCCTGAACTATTCAAAATAATATATCTGTTGTTTTAAGTTGCTCAATTTGTAGTTTTCCTTACCAACCCTGGGAATGAGTAAAACTTAAAAAAATTAGTATTGAAAAAATGTAGGGTGCCCATTATGTGGAGATCCTGCCTCACTTGCTGCCTGATCTTGGTTCACCTCCCTTGACTATTAAATGCAAAAGATCGTTAGAGATGTCTTAATGAATACCTACCATGGCACTGCAAGACACGGTCAATTTTACAGTTATCCATAAGGTTTACAACCCACACTCCTAAAAGTCAGACTTCTTAATTCTGCTTGTACCCAAATCTTGCTTTAACCAGAAAATGTGATATTCCAGCCCTGCCTTCTTGAACATCTTAGAATCTTGTCTGGATATTCTATAACTTTCACAATACATGCATCTTCACTTCTGCCTCCTAGTTTGTAACTTTCTGCTCCCTGGCAGAATATATTTTCTTCAAGTGATGTGTCTGCTATGTTATAACAAGGTTCTTTCCTTAAGTCTTCATATTTGTCTCTTTGACATATAAAGACAGATTTCTAAAGTTTTTTTTGAAACTGAGGACTGCACAACTGTCTTCTGTTTTCAACTGGCATTTTCCCTGCCTCAGAAGTAATGAATTTCTGATTCTTTATGTGAGAATCTGGAGGGCGACATTCTTTACCATGAATTAAAAATACCCTGCTCAATCATTTTCAAGGACACCACCTAACTTCACAGCCTGTCATTTCCAAACACAATCATTCCTTGGTATCAGGAGTAATTGGTTCTCAGAAAGCCCTGCAGCTACCCAAATCTCAAGGTGTTCAAACTCTTTACATG
Organism: Mastomys natalensis; assembly: GCA_021653895.1. NCBI lineage: Eukaryota > Metazoa > Chordata > Mammalia > Rodentia > Muridae > Mastomys > Mastomys natalensis. The sequence continues at coordinate 26,870 of JAJTUV010001408.1, read as the reverse complement.
AAGTGATATAGTGTTTGCACATAACCTCTGAACATCGTATAACTCTAGTTACTTATACTAACTAATGCATTATACATGCTATGCAAATAGCTCTTTTTTTAATTTTCCCCCCATAGAATTTACTTTATTTGCAATATAAATGACATGTAAAAATTAAAAATGCAGCATTTTACAAGTTCCATATGTGACCATATTATTCTATTCAACTCTGGTAAAACAGGTACATGAGCCACCACACCATGAATGCCTATTAGAACACAGCAGAAAACCACATATCATCAATATGCTGCTCTTCGTAAATCTATAAGCAGCATTTTGAACTAATAGACCTATTAAACTATTTAGTCTCCATAGACAGAACAGATGATTTAAAGTGTGTCCTAGTATCTCTAATAGGTTCTGACTTCTTCTTTTTATTAGTAACTTTTAAAAAAATGTTAATCAAAGGCTTTATATATTTGGTAATGCTCAATAAAAAGATACTGATACAATCAGAAGTGCAACCCAATACCAAACCTAAATATACCAACTACCTTTGACTGGTGGAGACACGCAAACATCCGCCTCCATGTTCTCCTCTCACTCTCACTCCCCGCCCCCAGCTCCTTCTACATATCACCCATCCTGTTAAAATAAAATAAAAAAAATTCTCTCAAAATACAAGTAGAGAATAACTATACCAATTTGTATCACTAAGGTACAAGATAGACCTAATACCCAGTCCATCATTTTGTTGACTAAAGAGAACCTCTGTCATCTCTCCTAACTAAAAGACTAAGTTCTGAACCTGGCTTTTTTCTTGGCTTTACAATGAGTGTCAGATGAAAACTATCCTCTCAAATCTTTTCTCTCAAAATAAATAGCTGGGATTGGCTATGAGACTATAAGTCTTCAACTCCATCAGAAATCCAGAATGACTGAATTAACTGAAATTATGGGAAGCACAAAGCATAGCTTCTAAAACTTAGCCAAATATAGAGATCGCTGAACATCTGGACAGTCTGTATACAAAACGTTGGATATCCAATATTCAGCCTTCTGGCCCAGGGTCATCTGTCAGACCTAGTAATGCAGAATTATTAAGGGCTGATTACTCTGTCTTGGCATAGTAATAATCAGTTGACTATTCTGCAAGTGTGTCCTTTTCTGGACAGTAATATGTCTGTAGATGAAAAGAGGCAATTCTTGCCTAGTGACTGTCTTCCACAACTGGAGTAACTCCAAAGATGCTCAATTTCTTCTAGAATCCAAGACAGGGAAGCTGTCAAGAGCAGACAGTTCTCTAATCAAAATGAACATTAATAGAGAAATTTTATAACGTCAGTTCTGTAGACTTCTGACGTTTTGAAAGCTAACTATCTAGGTAAAGTAATCTGGACTGTTGTCTGTTAAGTCCTTTCAGCTATTTCTAAATAAAATATAGAAAACACCCTAACAATAAACTCAGAGCCATGAATTTGCTATAGGCCCTTAACTAACAGGATAACCATCTCAAATCAGTTAAGAAAGTTAAAGAACGACTGGGTCTAAGCCTTGTATTCCTCAATGTGTTATATAGGCACAATGCCTATGGGAGTAACAATATTAATCTCACTTTTATATCAATAAGAAACTCGTACCAATGAAAACATTAAATTTGAAATCAAAATGAATTTTGTACCATTTAAGAAATTATAACTTCAGCTTAATAACAATTATATAGATTTCTACCAATAGGTTATGGCTATGCAATAAATCCTAGCTATTCCTCCCTGTTCCAACAAAACCACTACTTTTCCCTAGAAAGACAGCCCAATACTAACCACCTCAGTCCCCAAGCCCAGGGAATAGGGGCGCTGACACTTTATTAACTTCTTCAAGCTGATTACCAGCATTGAGATATTAGAATAGGGGTGGGGAGAAGAGGAAATTGATAAGCCTCTGACATCTGTGTCTTCACTGCATCCAGCTGGAATTCCAGGACATCAGAGATTCGAGCAAGTCTGTTCAGTTTGCTTGATGAGTGGATACAATAAGGCTGTATATTCTGCAATATACAATTCTCAAAACAAATTTTAGTATCAACATAATTTTTTGTTTGAATTCTGGAATCTAGTTTTCTGGTGGCTTGCCTCAGTCCTGTCTAATTCATATAATTCTGGGAGTCTCTATGAGGATGTGCTCCCACCATCCTCTCATTCCTGCCTCCCTGCTCTCGAATTCCCCAACAATAGGGAATCCAAACTTTCAGGAAACAAACTTTCAAACCTCCACTTCCACTGATGCCTGACAAGGACTGTTTAGGCCTCAACTACCTATGCAGGTGGAGCCATGAGTCCTTCCCTTTGTGTTCTCAGGCTGGAGGTTTTAGAATGGCTACTCCAGCTTGTTTCTTAGGACCATTTGCTTGAAAAATTGTTTTTCAGCCTTTTACTCTAAGGTGTCTGTCTTTGTCACTGAAGTGGGTTTCCTGTATGCAGCAAAATGCTGGGTCCTGTTTATGTATCCAGTCCGTTAGTCTATGTCTTTTTTTTGTTTTTTAAATCTCATATTTTTTATTGTCCTTGTTATCCTGATTTTTTTTTTTCCTTCACATAGCAATATATTGAAATAGTGAAATCAAGTATTAACCCAAAAAATATTATCCCTTATTAGTTCCGTATCCTTCACTGAGTTTATACATACATAAATTTGTCATCATGAAGTATTGTTCAAACTGGAATACAAGAGATATAAAAAAATAATTATTCCTTAGGTAACTATAACAACTGTATTTTTTTATGTTTGTTGTTTGTTATTTTTTTTTTTTTTTAGAGACCGTACTCCATATACAGGCTGCATGTTTTGGGATAGCCCCACTCCAGATGTTTGAGACCTACATGAAAACCAAGCTGCACATTTACAACATATGTGCAGGGAGGCCTAGGTTCAGCCCATGGAGGTAGATCTGTGTAGACTAGGTATGCTTTGAGTCCATTGATGTTACAAGATAATAAGGAACAGTGATTGTTGCTTCCTGTCATTTTTGTTATTAGCGGTGGAATTATCTTTGTGTGGCTATCTTCTTTTGGATTTGTTGGAAGAAGATTACTTTCTTGCTCTTGCTAGGATATAATTTTCCCCCTTGTATTGGAGTTTTCCTGCTATTATCCTTTGTAATGCTGGGTTTGTGGAAAGATACTGTGTAAATTTGGATATGTCATGGAATATCTTAGTTTCTCCATCTATGGTAATTGAGAGTTTTGCTGGGTATAGTAGCATGGGCTGGCATTTGTTGTTCTCTTAGGGTCTGTATGACGTCTGTCCAGGATCTTCTCACTTTTATAGTATCTGGTGAGAAGTCTGGTGTAATTCTGATAGGTCTGCCTTTATATGTTACTTGGCCTTTTTCCCTTACTGAATTTAATATTCTTTCTTTGTTTTGTGTATTTGGTGTTTTATTATTTGATGGAAGTTATTCTTTTCTGGTCTAGTTATTTGGCATTCTTAGGCTTCTTGTATGTTTATGGGCATCTTGTTATTTAGGTTAGGGAAGTTTTCTTCTATAATTTTGTTGAAGATATTTATTGGCCCTTTAAGTTGGGAATCTTCACTCTCATCTATACCTATTATTCTTAGGCTTGGTCTTCTCATTGTGTCCTGGATTTCCTGGATGTTTTGTGTTAAGAATTTTTGCATTTTGCATTTTCTTGACAGTTGTGTCAATATTTTCTATGGTATCTTCTGCACCTGAGATTCTCTCTTCTATCTCTTGTATTCTGTTGATGATGCTTGCATCCATGATTCCTGGTTTCTTTCCTAGGTTTTCTATCTCCAGGGTAGTCTCTCTTTATGATTTCTTTATTGTTTCTACTTTCATTTTTATGTCCTAGATGGTTTTGTTCAATTCCTTCACCTGTTTGGTTGTGTTCTCTTATAATTCTTTAAGGATTTTTGTGTTTCCTCTTTAAGGGCTTCTGTCTGTTTACTGTGTCTCCTCAAATTCTTTGAGAGTGTTATTTATGTCCTTCTTACAAGTCCTCTATCATCATCATTAGAAGTGATTTTAAATCTGAATCATGCTTTCCTGGTGATATGGGAATTCAGGACTTTTCTAGTGTGGGAGAACTAGGTTCTAATGATGCCAAGTACCCTGGGTTGCTGATGCTTATGTTCTTTGCTTTGCCTTTCACCATCTGATCACCTTAGTGCTACCATCCCTATCTCTGACTGAGCCTGTCTTTCCTATTATCTTGGTTGTTCAGAACTGTAGGGGTGGTTTACTACTGGGTTAGAGCTGGTCCAAGATCTGCTCAGTGCTTGGGCACAACAGGAAGGAACCAGTTGCTCGGGCCTAGGAGTGAATTCCTGGGTCCCAGTGGGTCCCAGTTCCCATTCTCCCTTTTTGGTGCGGGTGTTGCTTTCTCCTTACCTAAGATACTGCCAGGTTAGAGCTCCTGGGAGGCCTGCTTCCTCTGGGTTTTGTGAGATTGGGTGCAGAGTTGCCGCCTGAGATCTGCTCAGTGCTCTCTGGCCTAGACCGAAGGAATCCTCAAATAGTCTTTTACTATGTAGTTTCAGAAATAATAAGGAAAAAGCCTGTATATGTTTAGTACAGGTGAACATTTTTCCTAACTATGCTTGGATGTCAGTGACAACATATTTAACTTCAAATATTTTATTATTACATTTATTATGTTTTTGTTTTTCTTTTTTATTTTACTGAAAAAAGACTCTTTTTTTCATACAATTTATGATGATTGCAGTTTACCTCCTTTCTCTCTCCTCTGGATCCACTGCCTTCTTATCTCTCATTAGAAAAGAATAGAATTCTAGAAGTACCAAGCAAATATGACACAATAAAATATATAAGATAAACAAAACCAATTGTATCAAAGCTAGACACTGCAACTTAACAGAAGGAAAAGAGCCCAAGAACAGACACAAAAATTAGAGACCCAATTGTTCACACACTAGGAGTCCCATGAAAATACTAAGCAGATAGCTATAATATATACACAGAGGACCTGTTGCAGATCAGGGTAGTTCCCATGCTTGTGGTTTCAATCTCTATGAGTTCATATGAGCTTTCTTCAATGATTCAGGGGGTTTTGTTCTGATTGTGGCCCCCATCCCTTCTGTCCTTTCGATCTCTTCTTCCCTGGGTTCCTAGCTTTGAGAGAAATTTGATATTTCCATTTAGACCTATATGTTCCAATCTCTCTCTCTCCCTCCCCCTTCTCCCCCCTCTCCCTCTCCCCCTCTTGTTTTCCCCCTCCATAATGTCTGACTTGAGTCTCTGAATCGTTGCCATCTGTCCACAGGAAGAAACTTCTCTGATGATGACCAAATAAGGCACTGATCTATGAGCATAGCAGTATATAATTAGGAATATTTTCTTGATACTTTTTGTTTTTAGACCAATAGTATTTGACTTTACCCTAGGTCTCTGGGCTTTATATTTCTTGATTTCCCAAGCAGTGTCAGGTCTGGATGGGTTCTGTCTCATGAAGTGAGATTAAGTCAAATCAGACATTGTTAGCCACTCCCATAAAACCATTGCCCTAGCATATCTTGAAGGTATAACAGATTGTAGGTCAAAAGTTTTGAAGCTGGGATGGTGTTTATATTTTGCTTTTGGTAGCCTGCAAAGTGCCTTCCCACATCAAAAACTCTAGAACATCGAGGTGAAGGCCCCATGTGGGCACCACCTTAACTTCTTCATGTTCAATGAGTGGTGTGGGTGTTCTCCTTGGCAATGGGGCCTGGAGAACAGTTTGACAGTTGTAGAGAGCAATCCATTGTGTTAGGAACAACCTAGGTTGTGGGGAACCCATTGGCCAATGATTGAAATGAATCAACCTGACTGTGCTACTAGAAGCCTCATTTATTGACAAGAGATGACCTCAATAGGATCACCTTCATATATTTTAGGAAATTTACATTGCACTAGGTTTCCATATCATCCCCCAATACCATTCAGTTTCAGCTATCTCTCCTGCCATTCTTTTCCTCAGCCTTATCTTCCTTCCCCATCCCATCCTGACCCTCTGGCTCTCATCCCTGCCCATGCCCAGACCACCTGCAAAAATCTATATTCCCCTTCTATGGAGATCCATGTGTCCTACTTAGACTCTTTCTGTATACATAGTCTTTCTAGGTCAATGGATTGTACCTTGGTTATCATTCACTTAATGGCTAATAGCAACTAATACATATCAAGTGAGTATATACCATATTTATCTTTATCAGTCTGTGCTTTCTCACTCAGGATAAGTTTTCCAGCTCCATCCATTAGCCTACAAATTTCATGAAGCCATTTATTTTAACAACTGAGTAATACTCCATGGGGTAAAGTACAGCATTTTCTTTTTCCATTCATCTGTTGAGGAACATCTAGGCACACTGGCTGGACTAGAAGGAATGAAGCTTAGACAGGTGGTGAGTCTCACAGATCTCAGCTGGTAGTAGAAATAGTCTTCTTTGGAGATGGTTTTCAATAAATCAGCTCTCTTTGTAGGGATAACAAGGGCCATATAAAACTTGGGTGTGGTGAAGGGATTTGGGGATGAGTATATATCACTGGCTGGGGCTGAGGTGCTAGGAATTGGTTCATTTGCATGAAAAGGAATTCCAGGTGTTTGCTGGGAGATGTCATTATAGGGAGAGAGGAATTTTAACCTGTAATTTGGCCACCAGCCTGTGTGACTACACAAAGGTTGTAGACGTAAGGGTCATGATGCATTGGGACATGCAGGCCAAGAGCAAGGAAGAAAACACTCCTATTCCTGCTGGTCTCAAGACAATATTTTCAGGGTTTGAACAAGTCTTTACCTCACTCTTGCTTCAGACTAAACTCCCTAGTGACAAGGCTTTCCAGTCCCACAGCCTACCTGCTTTCTTGGAAGAAGTCATCTATAGGTTAGTAGGGAATACCTGCTAGAGTTGGAGAACAGGATAAAGCAACAAGTGTGGAGAGGAGGTTAGGAGGGGAAGGTATATAGAATCCACAACATATGTGGGCAGAAGTGGAAGGAAGGCTGCAGCCGGTGTTCTGTTGCAGATAGGAATGAGACCGAGGATTGGGTCTGGAGGAAAGGATGAAGTATTGAAGGTCTTAAGTTACATTGCCAATTTCTCCAGCTTGCTCAGCTGATGTGTTCACAAGGATTGCCTTCAGGTATTGGAGGCTGGGATACTGTTTCCCTGGCCTGCATAGCTGCTGTGTACCCAATGAATGCCTGCTTACATAGGAGACTGGGATAATGGGATGAGATGGAGAAGGAGGCTGGAGAAAACTGTCTATGATTAGTTAGGTATAGAGTGAGGAAAGAAAGGGACACTGCAGCAGGTTTTTCAGCTACTGAGCTGGGGATGAGACTGGGGGAATAGGACCTGGGAAAGCAGAAGGAGTACATCTACCATCTACCTACTTACTGCCTTGGCTGGAGCAGTCTTTGGGTAGCAGGATGTGCCTGTTGGGATTGGAGGGGGTGGAGGGCAAAACAACAGGGTTGGATATGAGGAGACAAAACAAAGGAAGGTTAAAGGGGAAGAACTGTAATATCCAGAGGGCATGGGAGTAGGGTGGTGGCAAGGAAGGCTTCCATAGAAGTAGGCATGAGACTGGGGCATCGAATCTGGGAGAAAGGAGCTTTTTGTCATTTTTCATAGAATATATTTTGATCATACTTTCCCCTCAGCAAATCTTCCCTGATCTCTTTCTCTTCCCTACTCACTCAAATTTGTGTTTTTTTTTTCCATGAGAGAGAGAAAGAGGGGAAGGGAGGGAGAGGGGAGGGGAGAGGAGGAGAGAGGGAGAGGGAGAGGGAGAGGGAGGGGAGGGAGGAGGGAGAGGGGAGGGAGGGAGAGAGAGGAGGAGGGAAGGAGAAGAAGAAAGAAAGAAAGAAAGAAAAGAAAGAAAGAAAGAAAAGAAAGAAAGAAAGAAAGAAAACCTCAAAACCTAAAAGATAAAACACACCAAACAAAAAGTACACATAAAAAGTATGTAATCCATTTTGTATTGGCTAACTCTGAGCAGGTGATCCTCCCTGGAGTGAGGTTGATACATCCAGTCCCACTCCAATGTTGAAAACTGATTTTTTTAACCTCTCCTTGAAATACCAATTGCAAATACGGCTCAAATTTGTGACTGAATTTCCTTTTATAATCTAAAATTTTTGTCTGATTTGAACTTGTTCTGGTCTTGCAAACATTTTCACAGTATCTATGAGTTCATATGTATATCAGCCTTTTGTGAGTGGAAGATAACATCTCCTTGGAGTCATGCACCACCTTTTATTCTTAAAATATTTCCATTTCCTCTGCATAGATCCCTGGGCCTTGAGGGGGTAGGGAAAACATCCAATGTTTGTTTTTAAAAGTTTGGGTTACCACACAAAAGATATGCCCCTAGTTCCATCAGTTTACCTGAAAATTTCATCACTTTGTGACTGAATAATATTCCATTGTGTAAATGTGCCACATGCATCACATTTATTATCCATGCATCAGTTGGTGGACATCTAGGCTATTTCTAATTTCTGGCTATATATGAATAGGACAACAGTGAACAAGATGAATACATATTACTGTAATAAGATATAGCCCTTTGGGTATATTACTAAACGTGATATAGCTGGATCTTATTGTAGATTATTTGCAGCTTTTTGGAAGCATCTTCCACACTGATTTTTACAGTAGCTGTTCCAGTTTTTACTCTGATCTGAGTGAATAATTGTTCACCTATTCCCTCATTCTCTCCGCATCAACTCATACTTGTTTGTTTGATCATTGTCATTTTGAGTAAAATGGAAACTCAAATCAGTTTTAATTTTCATTTTCCTGACAGCAAAGCTGTTGAACTTTTTAAAGTATTTATTTATCCACTTGTGTTTCATCTTTTGAGAACTATATTTAATCTTATACCTAATTTTTAACTGGGTTGTTTTCTTGATGTCAGTTTTTAAATTCTTTGTATATTCTTGTACTAAAACTCTGTCAAATGTGTAATTGATAAAGTTTTTCTCATTTTGTAGAATGCTGCTTTGCCTGAATGATGGTGTCATTTATGTATAGAAATGTTTTAGCTTCATGAGTTCCCATTTGTTAATTATTGTCTTAATGCTATTGGGTCCTGTTCAGTTAAGTCCTTTCCTATGCCAAAAGTTCAAACATATTCCCTACTATTTTCTTCTATCAGATTAGTCTCATATTGAGGTTGTTAATCCATTTGGAGTTGAGTTTCTTTGGACTATAAGTATGACTCTATTTACATTCTTCTACATGCAGCCATACAGCTTGAAAAGCATCTTTAGTGAAGATGCTGTCTTTTCTGTAATGTGTAATTTTCACTTCTTTGTGAAAAATCTATGGTTTGTGCATGAAACAAATTATATTTGGGTCTTTAGTTCTATTCCATTGATTGATATGCCTTTTTTGTGGCAATGCAATCCTGTTTTTATTACTATATCTCAGTAAAATATCTGAAATGGGATGATGATATCTTCCTTAGTTCCTTTATTGTTCAGGATTGTTCTGGGACACAATAGAATTCTAACAGACAAGTTTATATCACTGTGTGTCAGCATAAGAAAACTAAAGAGATCTCAAATTGATTACTTACACCCAAATTCTTTAGAAAACAAGAAGAAATGATACCTCAAAGAGTAGAGAGGAAAAAATAAACACAGGGATGAAATAGAAACCAAAAAGGGAAAACTAAAAAAAGAATCAATTAACCAAAAGATTGTTCTTTGGAGGGAAAATCAACAAGGTGGACAAATCTTTAGCCAATTTAACCAAAAGAAAGAGAGGACCAAAAGTAGAGATGAAAGGAGACATTAAAACAAGCACTGAAGAAATTTATAGTCATAATGACAGACCTTAAAAAAAAAAAAAAAAAAACTGTATTTCCCCAAACTGGAAAACCTAAAAATAAGCTGGGCGGTGTGTGGCTCACACCTTTAATCCCAGCACTTGGGAGGCAGAGGCAGGCGGATTTCTGAGTTCAAGGCCAGCCTGGTTACAGAGTGAGTTCCAGGACAGCCAGGACTATAAAGAGAAACCCTGTCTCAAAAACAAGAAAAAAAAAAAAAAAAAAAAAAAAAGAAAGAAAAAAAGAAAAAAAAAGAAAACCTAAAAATAACAGATTAATTCCTTTGAATATTGTTCCACTAAAGTTAAATCAAGATGAAATACATTATGTAAGTAGATCTATAAGCCCTCGTGAAATAGAAGTGGTAATTTAATATCTAACAACTGAAAGGCCCAGTGCCAGACAGATTCAGTATATAATTCTACCACACCTTTAAAGAAGAACTATTGCCAGTACTCCTCAAATTATTCCTCAAAATAGAAACTAAAGGAATATTTTCTTTTCATGTAGCAACTATTACCCAAATTCCAAAACCACCAAAGACTCAATAAAAAGAGAAAATTATAGAACATCTTCCTTATGAACATAGATGAAAAAATCTTAATTATTTGTAAACCAAATTCAAGAACACATGAAGAAAATTATTCATCATTGTAAAGTAGGCTTCAGCCCACAGATACAGAAATGGTTCAATATACATAAATAATAAACATAATACACCACATAAACAGATTAAAAGATAAAGATCTTTTTTTGACCATCTCAAAAAAGGTCTTTGACAAAATCCACCACTCCTTCACAATAAAAGTTCTGGAGAGGCTGGGATACAGTAGACATACCTAACATAATAAAGATGATTTACAACAAGCCCAGAGACAACATTATTCTTAACAAAGAGAATTCATGGTAATTCCACTAAAATTGGTAACACGACAAGGTTGTCTACTCTTGCCATACCTATTCAATATAGTCCTGAAAGTCTTAATTAAGCAATAAGACAACCGAAGGAGAATAAAGGGATAAATACTGAAAAGGAAGTTTTCAATATCACAGTTTTCTTATTTATGATTTTATACATAAAAGACCTTAAAGACTCCACCAGGAAATTTACAGCTGATGAACACTTTCAACAGAAGAGCAGGATACAAAATTAACAGACAAATAATAAACAGACCAAGAAGGAAATCAGGGAAGCAATGCTATTCAAAATAGCCTCAGGGGGGCGAGGGAGGGAGGAGGGGGAGGGGAAGATAGAGGAGGTAGAGGAAGAAAAGAAGAGAAAGAAAAAGAAACAATCTTAGGATGAGCCTAACCAAGCAACTCAAAGACTTATAATAAAAATTTTAAGACATTGAAGACAGGAATTGAAGAAGATACCACAAGATGGAAAGATCCTATGCTCTGACACTGGAAGGATTAATGTTTTGAAAAAGAGAATACCACCAAAACTAATCTGCAGATTCAATTCAATCTCCATCAAAATTCTGATGCAATTCTTCACATAATTTTTTTAAAAGATCTTCAATTTCATATTTCATATGTTTTCAATACAGTTTGCGGATATTGAATTTAATGTATGTATTAATTTTAGAAGCTAGAGATGATAAAAGCATTCTGAACTTCAGAAACATCTGACTATATAAATGTGGTCATGGTAATAATAACCACAATTGAGTGTGATAGTGTGTAAGTTATGGCTTACAGCCGTCCTTAAAGCTTGAACATGTGCTTGCCAGCCACCTTTAACCTTTAGGAAGCTAGCTACCTTATGTAGGAGAAATATTATTTATTAAGGGCCAGATGTGAGAAATGTAATGTCCAATCATGATAAAAAGTCATAAATAACTAATACCAGCCTTGTTCCCACTTGCTGAGTCTCCTTCATATCTGGTGTTAGTTGGGGAGGCTGGCCCAGTAAGAAAGCCTTAACTTTTTTGGCCTCTAGGGGGAGCCCATGTGTCTTCTTCTAAAGAATAAATTGACTTGAAAGGATAGTCTTTGGAGTTCTGGAGAAAGAGTTGTCTCCTTAATGTAAATTTGCACCTATTGGACAGATGAAATATGGGTTTCTCCATTGCCAGATACTGTGACCCAGGAGGCTTTTCTCTATGGACGCTTCCAGCCCCCCACAGCTATGACTACTGCCCCTTGTTGCAGATGTGGGACCTGTAGTTTCTTACTACTATTCTACTGTCAAGATCTTTCTTCTTGCTGTAGGTAGTCTCCAGTGGAAGTTATAATACAGCTATAATACAGGGTGCCTAGCTGAATTTGAACTTAAGATATGCATAAATCCATCAGATGAGACACATACCATATTACCTCTGGACCTACAGGAAGCTGGTCCCTTCTGCTCATCTTTTTGAGAATCCTGGCTTCTTGCACTGGGCTGAGATCCAGACTTAGATGTAGCTGAGTGCCTCAGTCAATTCCTTGTTAGGACATTTCTGGACCCAGCTTGATGCTATGAAGCTTTCTTGTCAGCATGATTTCTGTCAACCTGTTTTGAGATCTGGTTGCAACCACCAATTCAATTTGTTGATCTCTCATGGTATATCGCTGATGCCAAAGTAGGGAAGCCGGCTGATGATAGCAGACTCAACACATTCCTTTCAACTTGCATTGAACAACAAACAGAGATGTTTCTTTTTAAATGTCTAAATGTATTAGATTTAATTTTTAATTTAAAATATCACCCTATTTTAGTTCTTAATAAAAAGAAAATGGGTCCTACCCAATTGCCTTTAGCTATTACTGCAAGAGGTGATGTTCAGCTGGTGACATTCAGAGTTCAATCATTGAATGCCATGGTAATCACTGCCTTACTTTGAGGATGCCATGTCTGGCATGAAATTTAGGAATTAAAATACAAGATCAGAAGACTCACACCCAACAGACAAAACACATCTAATGTATAGCAAATGATTGCATGATTGGATTACTTCAGTTTTAAAAGGTAGGAAAGTTGTGGACTACACTAAACCAAAAGCAAAAGCAGGGAAGCAAGTATAAGCATTAAAAGGCATTGTGTAGGGGAGTGGTTTTGAAGGTTATAGATAAAACATTTGAAATTCACTCATCACAATATAGCCAAATGGGATGAGTCTAGCTCCCACCATTTTATAAGAACAGATGCCCCAAATGAGATCAAGAAGCTAGAATTGGCTCTTGAGTATGCAGTTCATTGCATTTGGGAAGTTCAAGGGTATGGATCTTTGCTGCTAGGCTGTGCTGTATCCCAGCCCTGCATGCCTGTGTCACAGAGATTAGATGATCAGTTAGTTTCTGATGCATTGATTTGTTAACTTCAAATTAGAAGAGGGTAATTGTGATAGCTATCCTTGGTTATCAACTTGACTAGATCTGGAATGAACTATAATTCAGAAATGGAGGACACGCCTGTGACCCAGATCTTGAGGCTGGGAGGTACTAGCTTTGATCCAGATCTTGAGGTGAGAATGACACATGTTATTAATCCAGATGGATACACACCTTTAACCCAGCCCTTGAAGCACACCTTTAACCTGGTCCATACCTTCTGTTGAAGACCTACATAAGAAAAATGGAAGAAGGAAGTGTTGGTTTGTTTTCTGCCTGCTTGTACTTACTTGCTAGCACATCTACTGGAGCCTCCTTCTTTAGGATTACAGTTCATACTGAAATCCGGCTAAAACACTCAGCCTCTAGATTCTTGGACTATTCACTCACAGATAGCCATTGTTGGATTAGTTGGACTGCCGCCTGTGAGTCAATCCAATAAATTCCCTTCGTATATATAGATTTATCCCATAAGTTCTGTGACTTTGGGAGAACCCTGACTAATACAGTTATATATCCTAGGCAAATGTCCTCTGTTAATTTCAAAACTCAATAAACAGTTGAATTGACATTTGTCCTTTCTTCAACCTTCTCCTATCCATTGACCTCATGCATGCAGGGAAACTCTAATAATATATTATCAAACTTGGCATGAACTAATTCCATCCTGGGCAATAACTGTTGCTTTCATTATTTTTGCATAGCCCATGTAAATTGAGAATCAATGTCAGCCTGTGCCCTAATTCTGCCCTCAGCCCTCACACATCCAAGTGCACAAGCACAAAGTCATTCTCTTATTTTTAAAGAGCAGCCTTCTGCCTAGCAATTCATTTCTGCTACTGTGCATACAGAGTCATCGAAGATCCACCCTGATGTGTTTATATAAAAAACATAAAAAGAGAGGGGGAATATGTTTTGGTGGAGGTATAGTCAGGTGTGGGCGAAGGGGATGCCTCCATGGGCTCATGTTGAGGCATCTCTTCCCCCTGAGGGACCCGGTCACAAGATGGTATAGAAGCAGAGAAAGTGTATGTGTGTGTGTGTGTGTGTGTGTGGTGTGTGTTGTGAGAGAGAGAAGAGAGAGAGAGAGAGAGAGAGAGAGAGAGAGAGAGAAGAGAGAAGTAGAGGAGTAGAGGCCTGCCATGAGCATGTGGAGAGAAAGCAGGAAAGGAAATGGGGAGGGAGGAAGGGACAAGAGGACAGAGAGGGAGCAAGAAAGCAAGAACAAGAGAGATCAGAGGAGCCAAGCAGCCTCATTTATAGTGAGTCAGGCATACCTGGCTGTCGAAAGGTAACTGTGGGGTGGAACTTAAACAAATTGTCAACACACCCAATAGTTGAGAAACATTTTAGAAATTTTATGTCAAAAGCTTCAGGAAAGCTAGGGACAGTGAAAATGACTGAGAAAGAGCAAAGTAACACATCTAAAACAAGAAGTGGAAGAGGACCCACTGTTAAGACGTCCAAGCTTTTTGAAATTTCCTCTAGGATTCAAGAAACAAATTCATGGGTCATTGTGAAATGTTCCCCGGAGATTGTTTAAGTGTGCTGCTGCTATCAGAAAAGGTTAGCCCAAAGTTGTGCTTTCCCAGAAGGAAGGCCGTAATCCCTACCCTTCGTGCAAAGCCTCTGAATGCCTTGTGCTTCATTAGTGCAGTTCCCTCAGTTCTCATAGTTGAATGACAAGCAAGTTCTGGGACAAACCACTCTACTTGCTGTGCAGAAGACACTAATTACAAGAGAGAACTGAATCTCTCTTTAAATCAGATGATAAATCATAAGAGATAAATTCAACACTTGTAAAAGCAAAAATGAAACTCAGACATTCCTTAGAGTTTTCAGACTCAGGACTCAAGAGAATTGAATCATAGTACTGACTTACAAAGCAAGAAAAGAATCCTAATAATTCAATAAATGACAGCTGAAAACTGTAAATAACTTCTCAAAGGGAAAAAAAAGCACATTCTTTCTGTTTTGAGTTCTTGCTGAGCAAATAAAATTTAAAAATTTTTAAGGCTTTATTGTTATTTGTGTGTGCATTCATGTATGTCTGTGTGTATCTGTGTGAGAGCATATGCAAATATGTATGTGTGTGACCATGGAGACCAGAAGAGGGGTGCCAGATGCCTTGGAGCTGGAATTACAGATATTTGTGTACTATGTGGATGCTGGGATCCTGGCTGGCCTCCAATCTTCACAACCGAACAGCAAATGCTTTTAACTACTGAGATCCTAGAAAGATTATTCCAAATGAAACAAAACACTTGCAAAATGGTCCTTTAAAACAACAAGCACACTCAGTGCCAAGACTTTAGTGTCTGTCATCAGGCTCCAATGGAGACAGATTATAGACAGATCAGGCTCCTCAGAGAAATGATTGATTCCAGTGTTTTGATAGGAAGTATAAACCTAGAGCATCTCAAGAGTATCAGAAAGTAAAAAGGGTGCCCCAAATAAGAAAATATGTCTATCATGACAGAAGAGACAGCTCAGCAAGATCTAGGTGATCCATGCAGAAATTAAAGGATATGATATCAGATTATAACCTAGGGCATGAATATGCATGAACCTATAGTAGTATAGATACACGATTAAATAAAATTTCTATGCTACAATAAACATGAACACACAAATATTTCTGTGGATTTCTGTGGTGTACTATATCCTCTGGTCATATGTCTAGGGATAGCATACCTGGAGCTTACTTCTGTTTTTTTATTTGTTTGTTTTTGTTTTATGAATAACCTCCATACTGATTTCTACAGAGGTACTGATTTCAGCAGAGGCGCTCATCTGTTGTCCCAGGAAGCCTCTCTGATGACAAGATATATCATTCAAAATCATTTCATTGTTTTTTCTTTTCTCCCTTTCTTTGTTTCTTTGATTCTTTCTTAATTTTTTTTCTTTTCATTTTTGGCCAGTATTTTTGGTTCTACCCTATGTCTCTGAGCTATTAAGTCTCCAGTATCTGGCATCCCAATCAGTGTCCAGCATGGGCTCCCACTTGTGACTTGGACCTCAACTTAACCAGATATTGATTGGCCACTCCCACAAGTTCTGGGCCACCATTGCTACAGCACATCTTCAAGCAGAAAGATTATAGGTCAATGGTTTTGTGGTTGTGATTTCCATGTCTACAGATATTACCCAGAAGACAAAGTTTGCCATTGACTTTACATCTCTATAGTGAATAACTGTAGTATTTACCAGAGATCCATAGATTTCCATATGTCGGGTTATTTACCTGACAAAGAACCAAGAGGTGAATCTCCTTGGCCAGACAACCACTTGACCTCTACACACTGAGCTCTTGAATGCGTGTATCAACAATAGGCCATCAACTGTACGTTTTCAGAGAGCTATCTCAGTTACATATGTGGTTATTGTAGGGAACTTCATGGAAGTTACCATTGCCAACATCAACCAAGTACTCCATGCCCACCTTTGAGCTTGCGTGCTACCAAACTTGGCCTGCAGTTTCCAGACTCGATATCCCCATTCTAGAAATCTCATTAATTGACCCTGAAATTCTATGATAGTTTCCATTGCACTGATTCCACAGTCTCCTGAATACCCTCCCCAGTATCCCTGCTCTCCACAGCTTGCTCTTCATTTCCAGATCTGCATGCCCTGCCTATTCAATGCCTTGCCTGATCCATCGCAATGATGTTTAACCTTCCTCTAGTCCGTGGATATCCATACCTTGAGACCTCATCTTACTTAACGCAGAACCATAGGTTTACCTAGACTACTTGCCTTGAGACAAGATAGTAGTTTTTCAGATTAGAGTTCATGGCTCCTAGGGCACAATAAGCCTTCCATTTCCAGAAAGACGATGCACACTATTCAGGCAACTATGTATTTCTCTGTATCTCCCCCTTAGTAGTCAAAGAAGCATACTTTGTACTCTGTATAGCTTTTAAATTTCATTGTATCCTGGCAACTACTGCTGTATTGATCCTGGCAATTGCCATTATATTCTATTTCTGATGAAGGTATAAGTCTGATTGTTTTCAATAAAATTATCACAATTTTAATCTTGCTGAGGTCCCTACAACCCAAGCCTAGTTTTATTCCTCATGGCCATATTATGTGACCTTGGCCTGGTATGTAAGCATGGGTGCTTACACCTAATCTCTCTAGGTCTGTGGATTATACTTTGATTATCATTTATTAAACAGCTAATATCCACTTATAAATGAATACATACCACATTTGTCTGTCTGGGTCTGTGTTACCTCACTCAAGATGAATTTTTTTTCAAGTTCTTTCCAATTGCATACAAATTTCATGATTTTTGTTTTGTTTGTTTTGTTTTTGGGGGGTTTTTTTGTTTGTTTGGTTTGTTTGTTTGGTTGTTTGTTTTTTTTTTTTTACAGTTTTAAAACACTCTATTGTCTACCACATTTTCTTTATTCATTCTTCAGTTGACACGCATAAAGATTGTTTCCAGTTTCTGGCTATTATGAATAAAGTCAAATGAACATAATTGAGCAAGTATCCTTGGGAGTTCTTTGGTTTATATCCAAGAGTGGTATTGCTGAGTCATTAGGTAGATCCATTCCCAATTTTCTGAAGAACTGCCACATTGATTTCAAAAGTGGCTGTAAAAGTTGTACTCCAACAAACAATGGATTAGTGTTCTCCTTATTTCACATCCTCATCAGCATAAGCTATCACTTGTGTTGCTGATCTTAAACATAAGATGGAATCTCCAAGTAGTTTTGATTTGCCTTTCCCTAAAGGATATTGAGCATGTCGTTAAGTGTTTCTTGGCCACTTGAGATCCCTCTGTTGAGAACTCTGTTTAGACATGTACCCATTTTTAATTGGATTATTTGTTTTTTAATACCTAGTTTCTTTAATTCTTATGTATCTGGATATTAGCCCTTTTTCAGATGTGGAGTTGGTGAAAACCTTTTCCCATTCTATAGGCTGCCACTTTTTCCAATTGACAGTGCCCTTTGCCTTACAGAAGCTCTTCAGTTGCATGAAGCCCCCGTATATTAACTGTTAATTTTAGTGTCTGTACTATTGTTGCTGTGTTCAGATGTTGTCTCCTATACCAAAGTGCTCAGTGCTATTTTCTCATTCTCTTCAGTCAGCGAAAATTGTGACTTATTTATGTTGAGGTTTTTGATCACTTGAACTTGAGGTTTTTTTTGGGTGATGATTACAAATTTATTTACGTTCTTCTACATGTAGATATCCAGTTTGACCAGTACCATTTGTTGAAGATGCTATTTTTTTCCCACAGTGTGTATTTCTGGCTTTTTAAAAATCAAAACTCAGGTATCCATAGATGTGTGTGTGTTATGAAATACAATATGTGGGTGAGGATACCTGGCGAGCCCATGACAAAGTGCCTCCTGAGAAATCACACCATGCAGAGAGTCATAAGTTTTTGGAGAAGGGAGAGAAATGCGTACCTAGAGAAGGGGTAAAGGCAGACAGACCGAAGCATAGCCATGAGGGCAGAGAAGTGGAGTGAGACAGGAGCCAGGAACATGTGAGGAGAGAGGGAAGAGAGAGAGAGAGAGATACGAGAGAGAGGAGAGGAGAGAGGAGAGAGAGAGAGAGGAGAGAGAACACTGGGGTAGTCCTTTTATATGCCACCTGCACCTGGTGGCCAAAATGGCATCAGCTGTTGCTAGGTCACTGGGATGAGGCTAACAGAAACACCTATAAGCCAACAGTGTGGACTTATACTTCAGTCTTTAACCTGATTCCATTGACCATCAAGTCTTTTTATGCCTATACCCTGAAGATCTTATTCATTAATATCTCTATAGTACAACAAGAAATGAAGGATAGTGATACCTCCAGAAGATCTTTTATTATTCAGTGTTTTGTTTGTATTGACCCTCACACACTGACAGTGGAACACTTCAATACCCTACTTTCACTAATTGACAGATGATACAGACAAAAACTAAATGGAGAAATTGTGGAGCTAAAAGACATTATAATGCAAGTGAACCTAACAGATATTTACATAGCATTCCATCCAAACACAAAATAATGTACCTACTTCTCAGCATTCCACAGAATTTTCTACCTTTGATAGTCTAGAATAACTTTGTGTTAAGTGTCTAGCCCTTGGGTTTTGTTGTTGTTGTTTGTTGGGAAAATTTTAATTACAGATTCTATTTCACTATGGGTTATAGGTCTATTTAAATTTTTTAATCTAGTCTAAATTTAACTTTAGTAAGTGGTACCTATTGAGAAAATTATCCATTTTTTTTTCATTTTCCAATTTGGTGGGATTCAGTTTTTAAAGTATGTCAGCATGATTCTCTGGATTTCCTTGGTGTCTGTTGTTATGCCCCCCTTTTTATTTCTGATTTTTTAAAACTTGGATATTCTCTCCATCTTTCACTTAGTAAGGGTTTGTCTAACTTGTTGATTTTCAAAAGGAAACAACTCTTTGTTTTATTGATCTTATTTATTGTTCTCTTTCTTTCTAGTTTATTCATTTCAGTCCTCAGTTTATTTCTTGTATGTACTCCTCTTGGATGTGCTTACTTCATTTTTTTTCTAGACTGTTAGGTATACTATTAAGGTGCTAGTATGAGATCTCTCCATTTTTTTTTTTAATGTAGGCACTTAGTGCTATTTTGACTTGACCCAGAAGTGATTCAGTAGAGAGTTGCTTAGTTTCCATGATGTGTATGTTTTCTATTGTTGATATCCAGCTTTAATTCCGTGATGATCCGATAGGGTGCTGGGAGTTATTTTAATTTTCATATATCTATAGAAACTTGCAGTGTGTCTGAATATGTGGACAATTTGGTAGAAAATTCTATGGAATGCTGAGAAGAAGGTATATTTTTTTGTTGTATGTATGTATGGAATGTTTTGTAAAGTCTGTTAGCTCCACTATTCTTCTGTTTAACTTTTGTCTGGATGACATATTCATTTATGAGAATGAGGTATTGACATCTACCAATATCAGTAGTGTAAGGGTCAATATGTGATTTAAGCTGTAGGACTGTCTCTTTTACAAACTTGGATGCCCTTGTATTTGGGACATAGATGTTAAGAATTGAAATACCATGTTGGTGGATTTTTTATCTTTTGATGAGTTTGTAGTGTCCTCTACCTCTTCTGATTAATTTTTATTTGAAGTTTATTTTGTTAGATATTAAAATGGCTATACCAGCTTGTTTTAAATACATTTGCTTGAAATATCTTTTTCCAACATCTTACCCTGAGGTAATGTCTAGCCTTGATGTTGAGGTTTGTTTCTTGTATTCAGCAGAAGGATGGATCCTATTTTCACATCTATTCTGTTGTCTGAGTCTTTTCATTGGGAATTGAGACCATTGAGTGTAAGAGGAGCTAAGGTGGGAGGAGTAAGGAGAGAAGAGGAGAAGGAAGAGGAAGAGCTAGGGGAGAGAGACCAGAGAGAGGGAACATGAAAGCGGATGTATGAATGTCTCTAGCAGTCAAAGTTAGTTGGTATATCTGGTTGGGTTATTGGGTTACACCTCTAATTGTATGGGCATATTGCTATTGAGCATTACCAAACATATAATGCCTTGGATTAATGTTTAAGCATTAGAGTCTCATTTTCCTACCGGGGCTCTCGTGGATGGTGGGATGGTCTGGGCAATGCCCAGCCTTGCGAGAGCAGCATGGAAGATTGACAGTGCCATCTCCCATGCTGGTGTCTCATGGATGGTAGGGCCGGTGGCTCTGACTCCTGAGCCAGCGGTCTGAGCTGAACACCCGAAAATATGCCACTGCCGCTCGTGGCTCCAGGCCTAGGCTAGTTAGGAACATGGCAGCTGATTAAGAAAAGCCAGATTGAATGCCACCATTTTCAATTATTACTGCAACAATTAATATTGAGAGATATCAATGACAAATATGTATAAAGGGGAAGGGAAGGGGAACAAAAGGGATTGTGTAAACTAAAAATTAATTGAAGTATTATTTTAGGTTGTTTCTTCAGGGATCTTCTAAAACTAGAACTTGCCAGGTAGATGGAGGATTTTTTGAAGTGTGAGATTTTGTTTTTCCTCATATTTTGGCTATTGCTCAACCAAACCCATCACATATCAGCTGTCTTCCAGAACTCTTGTCTTTTTTTCTGTTTTAAAAATGTGTCTCCTTTACAAACCAGAAGTCTGTGCTTCTTTTTACATATATCTCTTTGCAATTTGTGGAATATAAACCTTCTCTCATGCTTCTAGTGCATGTTAGTTAATATACCTGATGTGACCAGTATTCCAGACAAGTAGTGTCTCCACAGTTCATCAACAACACTGGGGCAGCAAATAAACCTACATAGCTAGACTAACCTCTGTATTCAAGTTCTGTTCCCCATGAAATACCTTGATGGAGGAATGAGAATGTGGAAGTCAAGTGTTCTTTGGAGGTTTGGAGTTCTCATTTCTAATGGCAGTAAACCTCAAGGCAGGTGGAGACTTGTACTGACTTCAGACTTAAAACCACCAGACTCTGCAGTTACCCTCACATGATATGTTACAGCTTCTAGCCAGAAAGTGTCAAGTTGTCATGCACTATACCTTTCTGCCTGAACTAAGCTTCTTCCTCCTTGAACTTTTCACTGTGTTGGGATCTGATTCTCTCATACTCCCATGACTTCTCACTATTGTCTCCTACCTCATTGTCCCTAGCCTTTGTGGCATGTTTGTTTCCTGTTGTTAGACCTCCAGCTCACTTTTCAGCAACATAATTGCTCATACCATGGTATCTGGCCAAATCACTCTATGTCACCAGAAGTTACAATGTAGATCTCCTTTAAAGGAGTTACTGTCTCATTAGAATCCCAACTGAATTTGAGATGTATCAGAACTACAAGTTTGGTCCATGGGTATGACTTCCAGTGTCTTTTCTCCAAGGCCACTTGTCTTAACTTTCCGATGAGGCTTCAGCTTCCTCTCTGCTTCATAGATGCACAGTGGCTTAAACCAGCTCCATTCCAATCCCTTTGCTGTATTGTCCTTATATTTCTGCATTTCTTAATAAGTGATTAACATGGTTGGGTGTAGCTCAGAGTGAATAGGCAGGTAGTCATGGGTGCTATAAAAGAAATAGGTTGAAGAAGCTATTGAAATAAAGATTCTGCCTCCAGATTTATGCCCTGTTTGAGTTCCTACCCCAACTGCTTTCCATGATGAACTGTGATATGGAAGTATAAGTAAAATCAACACTTTTCCCCCAAATTTCTCTTGGTTATGGTGTTTTATCATACCATATCAGCTAAGAGACTGAATCAAAAAACTAAATATAAGACCTAGAACTGCAAAACTTTTAGAACAAATAGGACAAAGAAAATAACATTGGTTTTGGCAATCGTTTCTTAAATGTGCTATCAAGAAACACAGCTAATAAAAGAGAAAAATACATTGAACTTCATTAAATTGTTTCAAACTGTGT
Organism: Mastomys natalensis; assembly: GCA_021653895.1. NCBI lineage: Eukaryota > Metazoa > Chordata > Mammalia > Rodentia > Muridae > Mastomys > Mastomys natalensis. The sequence goes on along the minus strand of JAJTUV010001408.1, from coordinate 4,309 downwards.
ATATCAGTAGATTATGTCAAAATAGTAAAATTATGACCTAAAGAATGATACATATACACACAAAGTATTTATCTAGTAAAAGATGGATTGATGAAAGTTGACAACACAATATCATATTGACAAATCCATATTTCTATTTACATGATTCGTCATAGCCAACACATGAAAGCAAGTGAAGTATCTATTGAAAGATGCTTTTATACAGAAAAAAAATGAAGTAGTAAATCCTCAGATGTGCTACACACTTTTAGGACATTGTATGAAGTGAAATATTGCAGTCTGAAAAAAGACAAAACAGCATATTCTACCATTCAGATGAAGTACATATGTTTTCTAGGAGATAACAAGAGGGGGTTGCATTAGCTTCTGATGGCTGTAACAAAATAAATATCTGAGCTAAACTACCTTCAAAGGAAGAAATGCATATGGACACTGGCAGCCTCAAAGGATTAGGTTAGCCTGTTGCTTTTGTGTCTGTGGCATGAGGCAACATGTCAGGGTGGTATACATACAATAAAGATTGTTCATTTTGTGGTATATGGGATGCAAAGAACATTCATCTGGGATTCTAATAACCTATTTAAGCACATACTCCACCTACTAAAAATTCTTCCACCTTCCCACCGTACCACAGTCTGAGTCTTTTTTTTTTTTTTTTTTTTTTTTTTTTGGTTTTTCGAGACAGGGTTTCTCTGTGTAGTCCTGGCTGTCCTGGAACTCACTCTGTAGACCAGGCTGGCCTCGAACTCAGAAATCTGCCTGCCTCTGCCTCCCAAGTGCTGGGACTAAAGGCATGCACCACCACCGCCTGGCAGTCTGAGTCTTTTTAATACAGGTGCCCTACCCAACCTATCACCAGAGTACCTCATGAAACCAAACATCACAAGGATTTGGGCACTCCAGTGTTTAGTAGGGTGAGGCACTTGTATAAAATACAATTGGTAAAGTGGATCACTCCAGATTCAAACTTTGTTTTAAGCTAATACTGTTAGACTTTGGCACTCAGCTTAGAACAGACCACACAAGACGAAATGGTTCCACAGGGGAAGGGGTTTATTCAGGGAAGAGGGCAAAGGTGGGGAGAGGAAATGGCAGGGAGAAGAGAGAGCAAGGTCAGTGGGGTTCTGCCTCTTTATATTAGCAGTGACTTAGCCCTTTACCAGGTAAAGGTGAGGTAGCCAGGTGGATTCTGTGAGTGTATGGGGTTGACTTGACAACAATGTAGGGTCACCTGGATGAGGTATCATTGAGTTCGGGGCTGATACCAACATACCTCCCTTTTTCTTATTATAAAGAGAAGAAAAAATGGGAGTGGAAGCCAATGGTGAAAGAGGAGTCGGAGCTCTGTGTCCTTCCTGCTGTGTAGGGGCATAGTCCATTTTGGGGAGCAGCTGGCTTTCACTATCGGGATCCACTCGAAGTAGAAGTATGTATCAGGTTCCTCTGTGGACAGTAGCTGGTAATTCTGTAACAAGAACTGATTAATAAATTGGTTAGAAATAACACCAGGAGGATGACTAAAAAGGGAGTATCTGCTTTTATATGGGTTTTTTTTTTTTTTTTTTATTTCAGAACTGGAGGTCTCATGTTCCCCAAAAATGGCATTCTTCTTGGAAGAACTGGCAAAGACAGTCTTCTTTAGCTGTCAGGACATCTGACCCCATCAGTTCTGAAACACCACAGCTGGAATCTCATGGGTCTTATATGTAGAAACGAGTGTCTTGCAGTGTTGGTAGAATAAGTGGTTGGTCTGTGATCCTAGCATATGTACCTACAAGACCAATATGGGCAGCCTCCATAATCATCTGGCCAATTTCTACAATAATCTTTTATCTGGGCAAAGAGAAAACAAGTATAGAGAACATAATATTTAGATGGGATAACAGATATAAGATTTATGGCAATTTGGATTGGTTCTTGGCATCTGGCTATGGAGTGGTTTCCTGACCCTGTTTGGAAAGACTGTTTGTTATCTGTGGGTGTCTCTTGAACCTCAAACCTCCAGATGTAAGGGCTGACCTAGATAGAAACAAACAGCAGGGGGAGGACAAGAAACCCATGTTTAGTTCATTATCTAGAGGATACTGAATCCAGACCTTATTGCAAAGGTGTATCAATTTGGAAGGCCTCAACTCAGGCGTTAATCTTAGAGATTTGAGGTTTTCAGTAGACAACCCAGTGGGGTGTCTGTGGGTACAGTCAAGACAATGTGGTACCCATTGGGTGACGTGGTTGTTACAGAGCTATCAGTCGGAGTCCCAAAAGAAAAGCTGGCAACAAAAAATCAGGCTAACAGCCTAGATATCAGGTCATCACGAGAATATTGAAAGGAGTAGACCCAGAGCAGAACTAAGAATCACAGAGGGGAAGGGAGCAAACCGGTGGACCAGCCGCAGAGGAGGCAAAGGGGGGAAGGGAGCAAGCAAGGTCCCGGACCACTGCTTTTCAGGCAAACCAAATGAACTAAGTGGGCCCAGGCGGCCGCAGATGGCGGAGAAGGAGTGGGTGTAGCATGTGAAAGGCTGACCCATGAAGGAGACATGCTGGGGACTAGAGCTGAAGCTGGTGCTCCTGAAGCAGAGAGAATAGTCTGTCCAGGCCTGGCCTGGGATACTCAGTTGCAAGAAAGAAACTGTCTCGAAAGGAGAGGGGAAATGTCTCATCCAAGGGGAGCAGTCCTTGAACGAGGTTCAGGGAAGGGCAGGGTTAGCTTCTAGCTCAAGAAATCTTTCCTGGGACCATGTGGACAGTTACTCTGGCCAGTGGGGCATGGTGAAGCTTACCAGTTCTAGGCTAGGCTAGTGAGCATGGATAACCTTTGGTAGCTGGTCTGATGCAAACCTGCAGATATCCGAGCAAGTCACAGCACCAATGAAATGATAGAAGGAACCAATGATGGAAGGGGATGTCTCAGAGGGACCATGCCAAGACATCTCTTCCCCCTGAGGGACCAGCCACACAATGGTATAGCATAGAATAGAGTTTATTCAGGGAATGACGAAGGGAGCCAGGCGGGTAGTAGAGGCAGAGAGAGAGAGAGAGAGAGAGAGAGAGAGAGAGAGAGAGAGAAAGAGAGAGGGCAGGAGGGCAGAGAGGTAGAGGCTGGCCATGACCACATGGAGAGAGGGGGAAGGGAAGGGGAGGGGCAGAGAGAAACTACAGACAAGAGATGAAAGGAGCAAGAGAGTAAGAGATTAAGAGGAAGAGGAGGGGGCAAACAGCCCCTTTTATACTGGGCAGGCCTACCTGGCCATTGCCAGGTAACTGTGGGGAGGAGCATACCTGGCTGTTGCCAGATAACAGTGGAGGTGGAGTTTAGACAGAATACTAACAAAGACTCCAGTGATTGATTGGGTGGAGCACTCCAGATCCAAACTATGGCTGAGGGACAAGAATAGATACAAATGGAATGAGGAAGTGGCTGGAACAGATGAGAGTGATTGGGAGGATGCTGAAGTGGGTGAAAGTGATAATCAACTAGACATTGACAGTGAAAAGAAAGAAATGCAAAAAAGTTTGAGAGAACTCTTTGGGAAGTGGAGATGGTAACAATAGTGGGAACTGAGTAAATATTAGAAGAGAGAAGTGGAAGGAGGAAGGCTCTGAACATATGAACTCATTCAGCAAGATAGCCAAGAAGGGGCATAAGTGGGACTTGAAAAGTGCCTATGAGTGCTGTATACAGACAATCTGTGGTCAAAGAATAATAGTGTCATTGTCAGTTGGTTATATGCCTCTGGAATTTGAAGAAAAAAAATGTAGGCTTGAGAGTCATCTTTATACAGACTTGTATGAAAGGAAGCTCAGAAGAAATGAATTTTGAGAATGGCACAAACAAGAATGGATCTGAAGACTGAAATCCAAAATTTAAGAGGAATGTGAAGGCTTAATACAGTGGTTTGCTGACATCAATTTAACACCAACATATAGAAAGAGAGAATACAAGCTACAAACTGTAACACTTACTATTTCTTCCGGTGTAAATTCCCTCAACATCGCTAATGTCACACAGTGACATTAGCTGGAGGATGAAGTTACTGAGCATGCCACAGCTGAATCCTGCCAGCAGGAGAGAGCTGAGCCTTCCTCTGTTGCACTATGGCATCAGGGTCAGGAAAGAAAGACCAAAGCAATGTCCTCGTGGGAGATCATAGAGGTGAGGATCTTGTCTTACAGAGGAATCACATAAAAGTCACAAAAGGACTTTTGAAATTTGTGGTTTATGGGATCACTTAGTTGTTAAAGCTCCTGATGTGAAGTAACAGAGACTGAAGTCTGACTAAGGAGATGTCTACTGATGGAGAGGAAA